>CM028132.1:113367500-113707500 GCA_016271365.2 Neoceratodus forsteri | reverse complement strand
GTGAGCTGACGGTTTCTCTAGGTCCTCTCCCCACTGCAAGCCTTTTGCCTGATCACTTGGATTATTCACTCGCTCAGTTTACTAATTATTAACCCGCTCCAACTCAGTCAAGGAAAAAAATAAGAGAAAAAATCATCCATAGCTGTATTTCATTAGAAAATTTCAATCTTTTATAATCTTGTCCCTGACATTCTGTGAGCTGACAGTTTCTCTCACTCACTTCCCCCGCCACTCGGTCACTCACTCATATTATTCGATCTGCTGTGCTTACATTTCTCTGTCTCTGGCAGCTCTGGCAAGCTGTGCTACAAAACATGCTTCTATAATGCTGTTTTTTTTTTTTAAATTAATGTTTAATAATGACACAGACCTGTTACCACACAGCTTGACTCCCTCGCTCTCTTGATCAGGACACGCTTGCTACAATAGACAGGGGAGGACCTCATACAGCCAGTAGGAAAAAACAAAACAAAATCACAGTCTCCCACATACTAACGGCAGTACTAGTTTTTGTTTGTAGGCTCTCTTTCCTGCCTGCATGGGTGGGGGGGGGTGAAGTTGGTATCTGTACTATGGATGCCATAATAGGACAAATAATATCTGTTCAGTGCACACTCTGTTGTGTCTTATTGCTTACCTATAACTCAAAAAGGTAATGTCAGAGTACAAACATACACATGCGCATGCACGTACACACGTATACACACACACACACACACACACACACACACGCACAGAAATTAACATGGATCAGTGTGGGGTCATTGTCCTCCAAAACGTGTGAGAAGGAGACAAAATATGAGACACCTCAACAAGTCATGGAGGGACAAGTTTAGAACACGGGAAACTACTGATCTGGTGTTAATACAGTTCTTTTTTTTCACTTTCCTAGTAACAGATCCATACTGGGTTGATATGGACTTCTGCTACTTTAGCTCAGTGTGCAGCACCTTCTCTACATGGCACAAGAGGACTCAAAGAGGTAGAATGAGGTCAGTCCCTCTAATGCAATCTGTTTGGAGGAACGGGCACAGGAATTCTGAAGGGTAAATTGAGGAACATCTCTCCTAATGAGGGGTATTTGGGAGGGACAAATAAAGGGAGTTGTGAGTGGCAAAAAATAAAGTATATCCCATAATATGTAACACTGAAAAGATATGGACATGCAGATTTGGAACGGTAAAATGAGAAGCACACTTCCTAATATAGGTAAGTTGAGACGTATGGCTTGGGAGTTAAATGGGGGGCATCCCCTCTCATGAGGGACAGTTGAGAGGTATGCTACGGATTCCCAGAATCACAAGTTTCATGAGGCGGGCTAACAAAGGCACCCCAGTACAGAAGACACAATTATGTGACACGTCAATAAGTCGCTCTTTCCAGGTGTGAGTGAGCTGGGCCAGTAAGTTATTCTCTGCACAGATCCAAAGGATAGTGCACTCTAGCAAGGGAAATCAAGGACAGCAGTAGGTCGGAGGCTGCAACATACTTTAATAATTTCACAGAAAATCTCCACAGACGCCACACAATAAAATATGAAATACAAAGTCCAAGACTGGATGCCAATATCAAACTCAATATCTAAAAGCTGTCCACTCATCCTGTATCACATACCCTTACCCCAGCGCTTCAGCTCAAATACGAAACTTTATCAGGGGTTGTCATTCACTGCACAATCCAACTATGTAGCAAAGGAGCACCGGCTACACCTGCCACTCAGCAAACAGCAGACACTGAAGCTTTACTTCATTTTCTTTTATTATATCATTCTAGGAAAAATGCAACCCTCCTTACTGCAAGCAGAACCATTACATTAAAGATGGGTTTCAGCCACCCTCCCAAACATAATCACACATAGCATCTGCAGAACTCAAGTCATACAACACTCCAAAAATAATGGGATTTCATCTTACTCTGTTCAGTAGTATTAAGAAAATCCACATGAAAACTGGATCTTGGTCCCTTACAGTTCACTTGCAGCTGATGCCTATTCAGAAATGGAATTTGTAATTCCTGCTTGAGACAGCGACATCATAGAGTGATGTCACAAGCAGGAAATTATGTCTTCAGTTCTTGAATTTCGTGTATTTATTTTATAATTTGTGACCAAGAAAGACACACTAAGTTGAGGCTTGTTTCCAGTATGCCCTTGGAGCACATGGAAGTTAAGCAACTTGACTCATGGTCACACAGAATGCAAGTGGTGACTATGGGATTCAAATCCAGCTCTCCCGGTTTGCAGCTCAGTGCTCTTAACCACTGTGCTATACTGCCTTCCCAAGCCATAAGCCATTGCAGTGTGTAATCCCGGGACTAGCATGGTTTCCACAACTGAATGCTTGCTTTGGCAAGACAATGGTTAATTTGGGATGCCTCACTGTGCATGTGGTCTCAGTGGGGCACTGTGCAAGAGAGATAATCCAGACTGGTCATCTCTGCCAAGCTGCTGTCAGGAGATCAGCTTCCTTTTGGAAGATGGGAGAAATAAATTGGCTCCCAGGCCCACAAGTAGGGGGATTGTCCCATATTATAGAAATACAGAGGCACAGAAGTGGACAGCAGAAAAATGCCTTGTAGCCCATCTATGCTGCTTAGCCCTACCTATAGTTGGATATGATAGTGCTGGGGGAGGCTGTGACTCCTTCTTCCCCCTCCTCTTTTCTAATGTTCCTACCTGTCCCATGTATCTGTTCCACCCATGTCTGAATCTCTCCACTGAATTAGCACAGACAACTTCATTTGGCAGTTCATTCCACTTATTCACTACTTTCTCCATTAAGAAATATTTCCTGACATCTTTTCTCCCTTTGCCTGTGTCCCCACTTAGATTGAACAGCTCCCTGCTAGCCACCTTATTTGTCCCATTAAGTTATTTATACGTTTCTATCATGCCTCTCTCTCTCCCTTCTCATCTCCAGAGTGTACATATTGAGGTTCCTCAATCTTTCTATGAAGGACCACTTTTGCTGTCCATGAATCATCTTGGTTCTACTTCTCTTAACTGTTGTAACCCAGTCCACTTATTTCCTCATGTGAGGGTTCTAGAACTACAAACAATATTCCAGGTGTGGTTAAATCAGGGATCTATGCAGGAGCAACAGTACCTCTTCTGCTATTGCAGAGCCTCCTTCCGATGCATCCCAGCATTCTATCTTACCTCGTCACTGCTTTACTGCCCTATGCTGATGTTTTGACACTGTCCATAAGTATCACTCATAGGTCCTTCTCCTCAGTCATTTTCTCCACTATATCCCCACTCATCCTGTATTCTATTTTGGGTTTATAACCTCTTTGTGCTTTACAATACATGTTTTTGCATTCAGTCTCAACTGCCATATTCTTGTCCATTCTTTTAGCCTGTCTAGATCTGCCATCATGATTCTTCCATTCCCTTCACTATCCACTCTGTTGCAAATCTTTATGTTATCTGTGAAGAAGCTGATCTTATTCTGGATTCCTTTCCCAATATCACAAATGAATATATTAAAGAGGACCATCCCCAGGACAAATCCCTGTGGTACCCCACTGGCGACATGCCCCATCCTTGAGTACTCTACATGTAGGGTAACCCTCTGGGTTCTTCCACTAAGCCAACTTCTTATCAGTCTTGTAATCTTATCCCCCACCTGCTGGTCTGTTAACTTCACCAACCATTCTCGTGGAACAGAATAAAAGGCTTTGCTAAAGTCTAGGTACAGCATGTCTATTGCCTGAACTTCTCAATCACCTTATTCACCCATCAAAGAAATGAATCAGGTTAGTCTGACACAGCCTCCTTCCTGTTAACCCATGTTGCCTGATGTTCTAGAAACATAGAAACATAGAATTTGATGGCAGATAAGGACCGCTTGGCCCACCTAGTCTGCCCATTTCCCTACCTGATGGATAAGCTGCAGATTCTAGTTAATCAACAGCTTACTTCCTTCTACCCCCCCACTAGAATTGCCTTATGTCTGTCCCATGCATTCTTGAATTCTTCCACTGTTCCTGACTCCACAACCTCCTCAGGAAGGCTGTTCAATGCATTCACAACCCTCTCTGTGAAAAAATACTTCCTAACATTACCTCTGAGCCGTCCCCCCTCTATCTTCAAATTCTGCCCCGTTGCTCTTGCACATCTCTTCTTCTGAAAGATGCTACCCTCTTGTACTTTGTTAATTCCCATGAGATACTTGAAAGTTTCTATCATGTCCCCCCTCTCCTCCCTCCTTTCCTCAAGAGTATACATATTAAGCTGCTTTAGTCTCTCCTCGTATGTCTTCTGGTGCAGACCCTGTACCATTTTGGTTGCCCTCCTCTGAACAGCCTCCACTCTGTCTATGTCTTTGTGGAGATGGGGTCTCCAGAATGGTACACATTACTCCCGCTGGGGCCTTACCAACTGTCTGTACAGAGAGATAACAACTTCCTGTTTTCTACTGTTGATGCCTCTCCCTATGCATCCCAGTATCCCCCAGCTCTCCTTACTGCCTTCTCACATTGCTTGCCCACCTTTAGGTCATCTGATATACTTACTCCTAGGTCTCTTTAGATTTTTGTTGTTGCTGTTAACTCACCCGCATTGTTTACTCTTCTCCTGGGTTTTTTGTTTCCCAGATGCATTACCTTGCACTTCTTTGCATTGAATCTGAGTCCTGGAGCCCATTTGCCTCAAGAAATCCCATAAGCCAATCCTTTATTATGGTCTAAAGTAATATTATATTACTAATATAATAGTACTAGTATTGTTTTGGTTTGTCCTGTTTTCCTTGGACTGTCAGCCCCCCAAAAAAACAAGCGGCAGAGGCCACTGACTAGCATTACCCCATGTGGACAACAATGCTAGAAACAATCTTATCAGAACTGGGAACCGCTTTTACGAGTCTGTTGAATGATGATGATACGGAGACTCTGAGTACTATCCCAGAAGGATCCTTGTCTCATTTCGTCATATTCTATGTGGAATACTGTACACTTCCACTAAAGAACCATAGTCAGCCCCTGCCAACCCCTTTGTGTTGTTAGTGATCATCCGGTGGATGCAATTTTATGTAGATGGACTGTAAGGGACAGCATTTCTGTTTTTTATGTAAACTCCTTACGTAATGAAAAAATCATGATCTCAGATTCAATTTTGAGGTGATTGGTATAGTGCGGTTGAGTTCTGTTATTGTTGGCTGTGATTTTGTTTGCTGACACCCAGACCGCTTCTTTAAAAATAGGCTGGATCTGATCTGCCACTCTTTGGTGATGAGTTAAAAAAAACAGCCACTCACTTGACCCCTACTGAGGGGGTATCAGAAATGAAGTTCTGACACTATCATACCCAGGCAGACCAATGTTGGTAAGGGTTACGTATTTGGGCTGCAGTTAGGTAGCAAAGTACCAATTCTTTATTTATTCATTTATTTAAACTTTTATAACCAGGAAGGAACACTGAGTTGAATCAGGAAGAGACAGGTTGTTAGTCAGGACACCAACTTAAAACAGGCAACTTAGAATTGCAAATAAAAATGGAAATAAGTTTTTATTTGCTGACTGGCAGTCATGAAAGAATGAATGATCCTTTGAATATTGTACTTTAAACCAGAAAACACAGGAGCACTGTTCATGAATAAGCTAGGATCTGTGTGTAATGTCGAGGCTTCTGGTGTCCTGTGTAGCGTGGATAAAAATCTAGTTCAGTTTACATTGAGTTAGAGTCTCTTCTTTTTTCTGTGGCATTGGTTTAGTTTTAACAGCCAATCAGACTTCTAAGCTTTGTCCAGGGGTCCCAGGGTTTATTATAATGAAGGAAGACTTCATTATTTGACCCAGGAGTAGAACAGCCAATCAGAATTCAATGAGCAGCCAGGCAACTGCCCCAAAGTGACAGACAGGAGGACTTGACCAATGAAGAGGGTGTCTGATGACTTCTTCACTGAGAAACTGTACAGCATGTCCTCTTTCTGTAGATGACAATGAGGGAGATCAGATCTACTGTCTGTGAAAGGGAACAGAATGTGTGTAGACACTTTGGAGGGAGAAGTGTGCTTGTATAGTCACAAAGCAGGAGATGCTGCTCACAGCACGGGGAGAGATAATGAAATTCACAGCTGAGGGCACCAGTCTGTAAGAATATGCTGCCTTGCAGCTGAGCCTCAGCATGCCTTTGACGAGATATTTTTCGTATCAGAGCTGAAGGGTCTGCTACTTTGTCAGAACTAGAGGGCCCTGGAAGTGACCATGCTGAGCACCCCAGCCAAGTGATGACCTACAAATGGCATTGTCTTGGGACTTTGCAGAAGTGTACTGACATAAGGCTGGGATCTGTTCAAACACCCTGAGAGACTGACCAAGGGAACAGACACCTGTTTTACAAGAGATGGCTCATCCAGAGCAACTGGCAGAGGAGAGCTTAGAGAACCATATGAGGAGGGTGTGAAAGAGGACTGCAGTACATAGCAGGTACATCCAGCCAAGACTGCAGCTGGAGACTGAGGCCGAACAGCCTGAAAGTAAGCATGAGAATCTGGGACTACGGGTCCTGCAACCCATCACCTGAAATTAGATAGGACCACAGTTTTGAGGCTTTTGCTGTTTAATGGACTAGGCTGACTGGTTGGGATAATAATTTTGTTGTTCAGCACACCAACACCAGCTAACCAAGTGCAACTAATCCAACACCTAGGTACCCAAGCTTCCCCAGAAGCTCCCTAAAAGACCTTCAGAAGTGTTATAGGTTGCGCCAGTGGCAACTGTGGTAGTGACTCAACAGTACAGTTGGCCTGAGCAGAGCTGGTTGGAGGAGGGCTATGCTACAGCCAGTAGACACTGTTTATTACTGTTTATTTCCTAGCCCTTTTCCTTCCTTGAGGACATCATTCTTAATTCCCCAATAAACTCTCTTGTTATTTGTTTGAGTTTCCTGACTTTTGAGCTTACTATTTGTGTGAGCACATTATTTGTAATTTTCAAAAGTGTTTTGTTTTTTGCAAAATAGTTGCTTGCATGGGAAGTAGGTTGGGTGTACTGGCACGGTCATAGTGGGTTGACAATGTTTCCCAGAAGGCAGTAAGGACTTTATACCTACCCACTTTATCTATCCCTGGGTGGAGGCACTGTACAATTTACATCTAAACTTTAACATTCTGTACCATTGTTGGGTAATGAATCTCCACAGGAGTTACTGACCCAGGCTCCTCAACCTTATTTAAGCCATAAGGAAGAAGTAGTGTACTGACATTTATGGCAACCCCGTACATGAGCAAAACAATGTGCCACTTGTGACTAAGTCATCAAAATAAAAATATGGCATTGATTGTAGCAGTTTTTCACATAGAGGTAGTGCAGTGCGACATGTATACATCATCGCATTGTGAAAACATGCTGTAGAGTCTGATTACATATTTATGGACTTCCTTTGGAGTCCACAGTAGTTGTATCAAACTGCACACTGTGCAGGTAAGGGTACTTCATAAATGATGCCCACTAGTTGCTTTCTAAACAAGTTTTCTGAACAACCATCAAATAGGGTACCATAGGAGGGGGGATATTTTTGTTTTTTTCTTTATTCAAAGCAGGTTAAAGGTATGAAAGAAAATGTTATGACTGACTCCAAACAAGCAAAAGGGAACAAAATAAACAGCCCAGCAGGAAAGATGTTAAACTGACAAAATTTGGAGAATAGCAAATTTAGCCTTGGATCATGACAGTCAACAGCTGATAAGCTAAGGCACAATACAGAGAGTAGCTAGCAGAAGTTAGTTTGGTGTTGACATCTCATATAGCCCTGTAGTCATTGATGGCTTTCACTGTACCTTGCAGTTGTTGGTGCCTCTATCAAAATATACCTGCAGCGCCATATCCTGCTGCTGAACAGCACTCCTGAGACTCAGATCTTGTTACATAAAATGCTTCGCTTATGCTTTTCAACAAGCACAATGATTGAGTTAGGCTTCTGTGAGGTTTCTTGAGATTTGCAAGCATGTCTATTTTCTCTTTTTTTTTAAATGGGTTAGGCCCAAATGTAAGAAACAACATCCTTACAGAAGGAGGAGATTTATAAGGTCAGAGCATGTGTCAGGTATTTTATTTCTCTTATGTACTGCACTGTTTAACATTATTTGTGCAACTGACCATTTTTGGCATGGTTTTACAATAAATCTAATCTCTATAGGCCCTGCATATGCACTGTTCTTTTTGGGCTTTACTATTTTATGTAAGGTGTCGGGAACTGGGACACCCTCTTGGATCATTCAAGCGTCTGACTCAGAATCTTTGGAGTTTCATTTAAAAAGTATTCAACAAAAACAAAGGAGCTCAGCCACACTTCTGACAGAGCGAGAGTTCAATTATAGTGTAAAAAAATATTTCACTAAGATAAATAAGTCAAATTGAGTAGCGTTTAATATGCACAGTCTGTAACAAAGGTTTTAACACATACAATAAAATCTGGTCAGATCCACCACGGCTGCATAATGAAGTTAGTGAAATTGTGTGAAATTGTTAAGGAGGTATGGAGAAACAAAACAAGGATTTGTAAGTAGTAAGATTTGTTTTAGTTTCTGTTCTAAGGAAGGCATACACATTATTAGGAAAATATATGGAGATGTACATTTTAATGGAAGGAATAGGAAGCAATATTGGTTTACAAAAGAACCCCAGAGCAAATACCACTGAGGTATGCATTATCCCCGATGATATTGGCCAGACAGCCAAATTTTAAGGAAAACACAATTGCGCATACCCCAATAATGAAAAGCATCATGGGAAACATATGCAAATCCCCGTGATGGTACAGAAGGTGGCAGTTCTTCATTATAAGGACACATAAATGTTTTTAATACATTTATAGACAGTTAAATAAACTTAATTGTCTTCATAGAAAATTTTAAATTTAGTAACAGTGGTAGTACAAAGCAATTACTCAGACAACTTGAAAACTGTAACTACTTTATATTGTACATTGACACCCCATAAGGACCTCCTTGAAATTGAGATGCAAATGTCACACATTTATCAGTTTTATAACAGGAATATGTTACTATCCTAAATACATTTCTTACTTCAGTAACTGCTCAGCACATCTATTGCATGACCAACTTATTGACATTTTACACCTGCTATGCAATGTACTGTTGCTTACTACACCAACATCATGAACCATAAAACAGATGACTGCTATAACTAGGGATGCAGTATAGCACAGTGGTTTAAAACTATGAGCTGCAAATCTGGAGATCTGGGTTTGAATTCCACAGCCCCCCACTTGCATACACTTAACTTCCATGTACTCCCAGTTTGCCCCTGTAAACAAGCTTTCAGTTTAGTGTGCCACTCCTGGTTAAACAATTGAAAGAAAAAAACACAATATATTATTTTTCTTGCTTTATTTTGCTACTACATGCTTTGACTAATACATCCATTCTTATATGTACTTTTTATAGTTTATGTGTCTGTGACCTAGGCAGAACTACACTTAAAATCTTACACAAAAATAAATAAATCATCAGAATAGCATTCGAGTAGTATCTCCTTCCTTTTCAGGTGCCCATGACACTATGCATATATATTTATATCATTTAACTTCAAAGCACTAAACCTATTCAAATGCACAAAACACAAGACTTTATTCTCTTCACACATTACTGTTAAACTTCAGGTCCCAGAATGGCAAAGAAACAATTGTTAGACTTCACTCTTGCATGCCACTGTCACACCCATTTCTCATGCAAACAACAATCAATTAGGCAACCCCCTTCATTTTGGTGCTATGCACTCTTACATTAGAGAGACATAAATCTTACAGAACTGCTAAAAAAACAAATTTATCAAGACTGGATTTCTGAATTAAAACCTGTCATTTACAGTACCTATGTAAATAATAGTTTACTGGCTACAAACAATGCTACAGACATGACAATAACAAAATTTATGTTTTACATGGAAAACATCCATATAATGAACTTGTCATACAGGATTTGTGACCTTCTGTCTGCATGTACCTGACAAAGGAAAAGGCACACCTGCTTGATCATTTTTTTCTATTTTATTTTAATGCCCAACTTGCCCATACTGTACGAGCCAAATATTGACATGCTTAAAGTTAAAAAAAATCATGATGTTTGTGTGTGTGTGTGGGGGGGTATGCTTAGATGCAGTTTCAGGTACTCCTTAATTACTTCCCCAGGCAGCTCTGATAGTCAGTTGTTTCAACATGATATATCCACCTCATACCCCTCCCACATGAACCAAAAAAAAAAGTGGGGGTGGATCTTTAGGAGCTTCTCAGGTGGAGGTGGGGGTGGATCTTACCCCCCCCCAAAAAAAAACGAATGCTGCCTCCCACTACTCAGGTTCTGGTTTTTGTATCTCCCATTTAAGAAAGAAAGTAGGGCCCTGCAACCATTGACTGACATGAAAGCATATTTATTTGAGGGCGGAAAACATTTCTTGTAGGAGGATAAGGCAGAGGAGACTATTTACGCCTTCAGTCATTTCCACAGACAGAAAACATGACATCAGTCCTTTTGTGCATGCAAAATGTCTGCAGGCTCCACCCACTGCAACTGTAAAAAGTATGTAGTAACAAGCCAAACTGGCTTCAATAACTGTGACCCCTAATCTAAAAAATACCATATAGTAAAGAAAATAATGAACAGGATAACACATTCCAAAAAGTTAAGGTGAACAAAGTAGCGAACCAATACACACCCTTGCTTTTCAGCTTAAGAGCCTAAAGCAAAAATCAGGGGTCCTGGGACACTTTCTGTTGGCTTAATATAGTTTCTGAAGGCATCCAGATTGAACAGAAAGGTTTGTTCTGTCAGGAGGGAGGGAGGGTTGAAAATACCAGACACAGAAACCCTATTGAAAGCACCAGAGAAAATATATCATGACTGGTTTTCTGCCTTGCAATCTATTGCCAAGCTAGGATACAGCTAGAGCTGGCTTTGGACATTACCTGTCCCTGCAACCTTTCGGAATGCTACTCATGGGGAAGGGGGCCTCAACCAGAGCTATTACAAGTCACAGCCTTTCATATATATTTTTTTTAAACTTTATACTTCTGCATCCTTGCTGGCCTCACTCACACCAATCCCCCCAACCCCATCACCTGGCTTCTCCCTGGATTTACCTGATCCAATTCGTTTATGGCTTTTCCACTGTGGCAGGGTGGCAGAGAGTTCACTTCATCTGCCAAACACACTGATCCAGTTTTGAGCTGACCCTGGGTCACTGGTGCATGGCCTGTTAGGGGTCTGTGGAGATTCTGCCAGCCAGGATGATTTTTTTCATCCCCCCACCAAAGAGAAATCATGCTGTGATGTCAGTGGTGACACTTCGCATGCTCCTGAGTGCAGTGCCTTGATGTCTGTTGCTACTCTGTTCCCACAGTGTGGATCCAGTGTTCTCTCCCCAATCACCACTAGGGGCCCGACTTACACCAGGCAGTGTGCCATTCCCACCCCTGAGGATGAAAGCAGTCACTTGAACTCTGAATCCTCCTGCCCCTGTCATCTCTCTGATGCCCCAAGTTCACTCCCAAATCTGGGTCATCGGCGATGCAAGCACCAGCATGCCCACTGTGCAGGTGGGCCAGCAATAGTTTTTTAAATGGTTGTAGTTTATTTAGGTTGCTCGCTGCACCCTCTTAAAACCACACACAAGGGACACCAGTGGGCTGGTCCAAAATTGCTAAAACAGCATAACAAAACCATGAGGTTACTCACTATAGTTCAGGCCAAGAAGTATAAGGCAGAGAGACAGTGCCCCTCAAAAAACATGTCATCAATGTTCATGGCAGACTGACTAATGGGGTGATATGGTTTCCGTACATCACAGCTGCCAGTTTAGAAATTACATGGTCTAGAATTATTTCTTGTCCAGAGGACACATAGTATAATTTCAATGCGCATACCATACCTTTGGATGCCCTTCAATTTGCCTTTTAGTGTATGTCCTATATTATGATGTGCTGTGGCCTTTTTTGTTAAATTAATAATCACATGTTTTATTCATTTTGTCACTACCTTAAATCCTGCTCCCCTCAACAACTACTGCTCTCTCTCTCTCTCTTTTCATAATACTTGAACATTCTGCATCATTAGTTATACTATTCCAGGCCACTCAGATGATGAAAGGGAGGATCAGTAGCAGCTGAGGAAAGTGGAACATAATGTGGATTTTAGGGCACCACATAGCTAGGTCATTAATTGCTTTAAAAAAATGGTCATTGTGTATATTTGAATGCATGATTGACATGGACAAGAAAATAGGAGAGTATTTAATAATATAAAAAAATACCAAATTATATATACTGTGGAGCCAGACAGAATGTGATGCAGTATCTCAAGTCATTGCATGACAAAGGGAATAACTGCCATTTAAACTGTCTTCTTCACTGCAGTATGTTGTAATACTGTGTTGCATCCCATCCGGCTCCATTGTACCCCACTAATTCAAAGTGTTATTGGACTTAGTGAATAAACAAATCACCTGGAAAGAACTAAGGATGTCTCAGCTTTAAGCAGGACTGAATGATACTCGCCTGGCCAACCTAGTCTGCCCATTTTTCTACCTATTAGATAAGCTGCAGATCCTAGTTAACCAACAGCCTACTTCTTCCTACAATACATTTCATAATACTTTTTTATTCAACAAATTGAATAAGGCAATTAGCATTGAGCTGACGCTCATTTGCAAGAGATACCCTTATATAATCCTGGTTACAAGGGAAAAATATAATAAAAATCTTGACATGACTAAACAGTGCTTAATTAATAGTCATACAACATTCATAAACAACGATATATATATATATATATATATATATATATAATACACACACTAACATATATTGGAATGCATGTACATACAAACGTAAAAAGAGTGCTACATACTCTCATCAAACCCGAATTGCTGAATACACTATCTGTACACTTACGATTTAACTCATTCCAACACTAGAGTAAAAAGGTTGTGGTAAGGCAGCCTGTAAAACAGACCACTCTCCAATTTTCTTAAAAGGCAGTGCTTTATTATATAATCTTAAATTTCTGGGTATATGCTATGGTGCCAAAAGACATTACAAACAATCTGCAAAAGCATGGCATGGGGATGGCAATACAGCCCATAGGTTAGAGTAATGAGCTATGAATGACCTTGGTATATGCAGCAGGACTGGATTTGATTCACACAAACTCCACTTGAATACAATGTGATCCTGTGCATGTCACTTAGTAGTAGTAGTAGTAGTAGTTGTGTTTATTTCTGGCGCCTAACATCCACAGTGCCCCCGGTTGCCCCTGAAAACCTGCATTTGTGCCCAGTGGGCCTTACCAGTTTACCAAAGAAAAATAAAAAAAAAACACTGCTTTTGTGCAGTTTGCAGCCAGCTTCATCACTTGGCATGAGGCAGTAAGAAGAGACAGATGTGTCTGTGTCTGAGCCGAAATGAAGTAGCTATAACAGATGCTAGTGATCATGATGATTCACTGATGATTTGGGGGACTTTTAGGGTGCTGGAGGCAAAATGCCAACAAGAGAAAAAAATAACAAGTTAAAATATAAAACTCAAGTAAGCTCATCAGAAAATAATTTATCAAAGAGGAATAGGATTTGGGGTTATTGAAAAAAGTTTAATGATTTTTCAAGCAACTAATTTCATAAAAATAAAGATAAAAAAGAAACTATTATTATTTATGGGACTGGATGAAGGGCTAAAGAAACAGGGGGAGGAGGTGGAGACAATGGATTCAGTGGTGCACTAATGTGCTGCTGAGTACAGCAGCCAGTAGTGGAGCTCGGGGGGGCAGGGGGGCAGTCACCCCCTTTGGGCCACTGGCTTTAAAACTAGTGCCCCTCACAAAGATGTGTGCTGATTTCCCAACATCATCTCTCTACAATAGGGTGACCAGATTTCCCAGCTTGGGACAGCCTCAGTCTTTTATTGCCCTATCCTGGTGTCCCGATACTACTTTCAAAACTAGTGCTTTGCCCTGGTTTTAAATGCAAACCCAGTTTCTGTACTGAAAAAAATCAGCCCTTTAATATAGTGATGTTATCACTGGCCACCTGGCCCTTTAAACTTTAATGATTTGTTTGTGATAGTTGTCTTGCTGTATGGGTGGAGTTGAATCCTTGTCTTGCCCTGTGAGTGGAGTTGAACCCTTTCTCCCTGCCTGCCTTCCTTCTAGCTGCCAGTCAACTTGTTCCTCTAAGACCCAGACCCACCAATCACGCAACAAGCCTCCAACTAGTGGTGGGTGAAGTGGGCTCAATCCACTCCACGAAGTGATTCACAGAGCAAAGGCAGATTTGCGGAGTGCTCTGCAATGTGAAGTGGAGTATTTCGCGTTATAATGAGGAACACAAAGTGCATTGGAAACAGCTACTTCGTGTTACTCCGCCTCCACTTTTCACTGCTCTTTCAATTTTTAAGGTGAAGTACATGGTGGCAGTTCACTTTGCCTCACTTCGCCTTGTTTTTGAGCTCTGAAGGCAGATTTTGCAGTGATTCATGGGAGTTCAGGTCACATGGGCTCTATACTGATCTGCACAGCTTCAGTTCGAGGTAGTATGAGTAGGAAGGAGTAGGAGACAGTGTGCTCTGATAGATGTCTGTAGGAATGTTTTAAAAGCTGTTCAAAAGCATTTTTGCTTTTTTTGGGGGGATCCAACTGTAGTTCATCGATTGTAGGAAACCCTCCTGTGCTCACATCATCGAGCGTTTTTGTTTGTGTGTGGATTTTGAATGTAAATTTACAACATTGAGCGTGTGGTGAAAGACAGTGAAGAGTGCTGTGTGGGGGAGGGGCATATCTGTGTGTAGGTAGATTTAAGTTGGAAAACTAGTGATTTCTTTGTGTTTTGGTAATATTTTTGTTATATAACTGACTGTGTTACTGTACACATAGTAAAACTGTCAGTGATAGTACAAATTTTCTTGCTGCTTGTGTGAATGTGGTGCAGCATTTCATAAGGTCAGGTTGTTTAAATTACAAATTTACATTACGTGGCACTGAGTACACTGAACTTTTGCATTTGCATCGCATTCCTCATTCAGCATTGTACACAAAGTGTTCTGTGTTGTGTGTGCAGTGTCGCATGCATCAAATATAATACACCTTTTAAAATTTGTGACACATATCAGTGTAAGTACAACTAAGCGCAGCACTGTGAACCTGCTATCCACTGCAGCTGCCTGATGTTGTACTGCCATCGTGTTCATTGTTCTTAGTTTTGCTGCTTGTAGTGCTGTAAAAATCAGTACTGTCTGTATTCAGTGTCCCCCCCCACCCCCACGTTGAAAAGGTATTTTTTACCAGACTGGATTGTTTTTGTGACCCCATCAGCACCACTGGTTACTGAAGTTGTCTTAATTCCATTACAGTGTCACAACACAGTAGTCTCTTATCTGTTGCTGAAGCCACAGTTGTTTATTTTGCTTCACATCCAGCTAGCGAGTAGTGACCCTCCAGTCAGAAAGTGAATGTATTAAAATCTGAATTTGGTAATAATATTTGTGGTTGATCCCCCAAAATGCCTACAAAGAGACGTGCAAGTAAAGTTGTTTCTGGCCATGGCAATGTTGGCAGTAAGAGGGTCTGTGGGCGTGGTAGTAGTACATGGACGGAGAAGTGCATTGCTGATGTGAGGAAAGGTATTTCTCCTGCAGTGTTTTTTACAGCCCAATCAGTAGCTTCACTGATAGTTGGAGGAGATGATGTTTTCCCAGCCGATGGTGTTAGTGTTAGTGGTGGTGGAGGTAGTATTAGCATTGTTGCATCAAGTTGTAATTCCGACCAGTGTACCGTATCCAAACATACTGCGTGTGAAGCAGTACAAGTGAGTGACAGCGTAGATGATGTCATACTTCCCAGTAACATCCCATTAACTGAACCTGATTCTGATGATCATGTCAACGATAGCATACAATGTGATATTCCATCCACCGTGGCACTTAACGTCACTCATTTTCCATGCAACAGTGATTCACAGTGTGGTGAAACAATATCAGGTGATGGTGGTGTAGATGCAGATGATGAATGTGATGATGCTGATGATGATGATGTTGCTGTTGTTGCAACATGCAGTCCACATGTTTGCATCCAAGCAGAAGATGTGGATGTGTGTGACAGTGACATTGATGAATATGATGATGATGTAATTGACCCCAGTTGGGAACCAGAGAAAAAGAAATTAAAAGTGGCTATGTCTGAATCTGTTTGCAGGAATTCTCCGTACCCCCGTAAAACTTGTGATTTATCAGTTTTAGTGGATGATGATGATGATGATGATGATGACAACCCAGTAATCAATATGATAAGTAGTCATGGTGGTCAGTTGCAGTCCAGGTGTGCAGTGCCAGAAACACCACGTTCCCCTCCCCACTTCAGTGCTTAAAATAACAGACTTAAATACGCCACATCATCATGGACATGTTAAAAGCAGAGCATCATAGTCCCTTGTTTGGGATTTTTTTTGTTCAAGATGCAAATGATGATTCAGTTGCAATCTGCCAGATTTGCCATGTGCGTGTGAGTCGAGGTAAAAAGGGGAGCTATTTTGGGACAGGAGGATAGCATACACATCTTAAGAGTAGGCACTTGGCTCTGTGGACCCAGCACAAGCTGGCAGCTAATACCAGACTTGGGCATTCACCCGTATCACCGGCGGCAACCATAGCCAGCATGTTATCCCCTTCCATGACTGTTAAGCCCAGTAGGAAATTAAATGTGTGCAGTAGAGTGGTAATAAGAGCAGAGGATTACTACAGGCATGATGAGGTGGAGGACCATAATGACTTTCAAATGTTGTGCAGTGCTGGTGAGAGTAGCAGTTTTTGTGGTGGTGGTGGTGGTGAATGCAGTATGTCTAGTGCAAGTGGTACATCAACCCCGATTGGCAAATCTGGAAAAATAACATAATTTCTGGGTTTGTCATCATCACCTGTGCAACCGTCTTCATCAAATGTCCACACTCTACCCCATGCCAATGCCATTCATCACAGAGCACAGCCATTTGTGACCAACAACACACCCCGTGTAAAACGTTTAAGTCAGCCCATGTTACAGAGTGTTTTTGCACATAAACTGAAGTGCCCCCCCAATCATACAGTGTCACGTGAACTTAATGCTGCTGTAGCGGAAATGCTGGCAATCGATCTTTTGCCCTTCTCCTTTGTGGAGAATTCTGGGTTCCGGCGGTTTGCTGTCCGTGCCTGTCCAAAATGGAAAGTCCCATCCAGGACATACTTTTCTACCCCTGCTGTTCCCGAGTTGTTCCGCATTGTCTCAGACTCAGTAAGACATGCCCTTCAACATTCCTCCTCTCCATTCATCCATTTAAGTATGGATATGTGGACAAGTATCAAAACAGCAGGGAGTTCATATCTGTGTATAACTGCACACTGGGCGCAGGTGCCAGGGGTTGTTTGTGATGCTGGTAGTGTGAATAATCAGTGCAGGAAGGTGGATTGTCGTGGTAGCAATCATCCGGGAATTCACCAGCATGCAACAATTGCTATGTGCAGTGTGACCTGTTCACACACTAGTGAGAACATGTTGGATATGGTAGGACTGAAATTGACAGATGGCTAAACCCTCTGTCCCTGAGAGCTGGGTTCATAGCAAGTGACAATGGGTCAAATGTGGTGAAATGCATCACGAATGGTGTTTTTTTTTCTTATTCCATGCATGGCCCACTGTTTAAATATTGTGGTTCAGGAGTTTCTGCAGCACCCTGACATAAAGGAAATGCTGACCATTGCACGACCTATCTGCTCTCACTTTTCAAGATCTGGAAAGGCCCGTGACCAACTGCGGCAGTTGCAGATACAAAACAGCCTGCCTCAGCACCGCTTGAAGCTGGAAGTTGTCACCCGATGGAACTCCACGTTATACATGGCAGAGAGGTTGTATGAACAATACAAAGCCATCACTGAATATCTTGTTATGCACACTAGCCGTGACAGTTCTGGGTCCTCCATGTCTATGACGACTGAACAGTGGCGCCTCATGGACTCTGTAATAACAATTTTGTGGCCTTTTGAACATGCCACAGAGGCAGTGAGTGGCGAGTCTGCCTCCATTAGCCAATCAATTCCACTGCTGTGGGTGCTGAGGCAGACATTGGTGAATGTACAGCATAGCCTTGATGTTGCCGGAGATGGTGGTAGCAGTATGTTGCTGCAAAACATGCTGACAGTATTTGACCACAATCGTCACATTGTGAGCATTCAACGTAGTGACAACTTTGCCATAGCAACAAAGCTGGACCCACGATACAAACCTGGAATTGCATCAGTACTGGAGGGAGGGCCTGAACAGGTAAAAAAAATCAGTGGTCAACTGGTTTGCTTGGTTCATGGGGCACAGAAGTCACATGCCAAGGTTTGCAAACCTCAGCAGCATAATCCAGCTGAAGGTGTAGCTGGAAGACCAGCAAGCATATCATGCAAGGGTAAGGGGACTGTAGTTTCCAGTGGTCTGTCATCCAAAGTGGCTGGTGTCAACCCACTTTGGGAGGCTTTGTCCCAAGTGGGTATCTGTGAAATCAATGATTCCGGGGAACAGGCTGATGCATCAACAATCGGACTTAGTGTGGCACAGAGAATGGTTGAGTCATATGTGTCTGAAAACAGGCATCTGACAATAAGTGAAGATCCTCTTTTGTACTGGAGTGGAAAGGTCAGTGAATGGCCAGTGCTGACTGCAGTGGCACTGAAGTACCTCACATGCCCACCCTCCAGTGTAAGGGCTGAGAGGGTATTCAGCTCAGCAGGTGCAATAGTCAGGGATCGTCGGACAAACCTGTCTCCTGCAAATGTTAGTTTGCTAACATTCATTAAAATGAATGAGAGGCACATACCAGCACAGACTGTAACCTCAGTATTCATACCCCGGCCTAGTCATGGTGGTCTTGCTGATGTGGAAATGGAGCATCCTGGTGGCACTGGCAGTGGCTGCCTGAAACGGCCCACCACTGAAGTAGATGATGACACAATGGAGAAAGAATTTCCCAGTGGTCAGACTTCAGACATCGATGACTGTGAGGGCAGTTTTCTTTATGAGGATGATGATGTGATTAATGTTGGCAGGTTTTAACTGCAGTATTTAAAAGGCGGTGTGCCCCCCCACCACGGACCACCACCACCGGGACTGATGTTATCCAACTCTGCTGCCACCATGAGTCTGTCTGACCACCCCAGACCACCACCACTGGGACTGATGTTATCCAAGTCTGCTGCCACCATGAGTCTGTCTGCCTCCCATGGACCACCACCACCACCGGGACTAATATTATCCAACTCTGCTGCCACCATGAGTTTGTCTGCCCACCCCGGACCACCACCACCACCAGGACTGATGTTATCCAACTCTGCTGCCACCATGAGTCTGTCTGCCCCCCATGGACCACCACCACCACTGGGACTGATGTTATCCAACTCTGCTGCCACCATGAGTCTGTCTGCCCACCCCGGACCACAACCACCGGGACTGATGTTATCCAAGTCTGGTGCCACCATGAGTCTGTCTGCCCCCCATGGACCATCACCACCACCGGGACTGATGTTATCCAGGTGTAACCCCCCCTTCAAATGGGGGTTCCCAAAAAGTCTTCCAGGAGCTTGCTTGAATGCTCCAAGCCTGAATGGTGTTTGGCATTTAAGCCATTTATCTGTGAGTGCTTTTAGAGCCTCTGGTACTGTCACTTTAAGAGCTGTCTACTTGCAGACATAATTAGTTTCTATGGGGGGACTGTGTGTTTCCCTGCTGGAGTCCCATTCAAGCTGCTGCCAAATCACTCCATTTCTGCCGTCACTAAGTAGGCAGAGTGAGCACTTTTCAAAGATGTACTGTAACTGTTTGCCAGAAATCATTTAGAGTAATAATGAAAATACAGTTTGTCTAACCCGCTTTTCTTTGCAGTCTGAACTGTTCTTGCCTAAGCCCTCCATTCTGGTTTTGAACTGCTGAACTGGACCAATCAGTGTGGGGGGACCTTTGAAATGGAGCCTGCTGCTGGCAAATCAGAACTTGGACTCTCATTGTGGTGCCAGCCACCTATATACTGTGTGGGCAGTGACTCTGGGAAATGTAGTTTTGACCTTGGTGCCTTTTTCCACCAACAGGGGGAGTTTATTGTTTTTTTTTTAATTTAGGTTTATTGACAAACATAGGGCACATTTCTTACAGATAGACTAAACAAAGCCAGGTATATTTTACATAGGTGAGATATATCAGGTTTGGTACATGATAAAATTCCTTCTCTCGTAACATCTCTTAAAAGAGATTTAGTTCCAACCGGTACATTTCTAATTCCCAGACATTATGAACATTGATAAATCCCACATGCATATTATAGTCTATTTTAAGCCTATTGGTCCATACTCCAAAAGGAATACTCAGCTGTAGGAGTCCATCTTACTCCACCCAAGTTATTTTAGAGTGGGGGTAGGACTTCAGGGAGTAGGTTAGGACTCAAGGCACCACTGTTTCACGCCAGATCTCCCATCTTGTCCACCTCCGAACAAATTTTGTTGTCTTGTTGTTTATCCTGTAGGTTATTTCTTCCATATCTGCAATTTCTTGAACCAATTGTATCCATGTGGCTATTACCGGGCAATTATTTTGCAGCCATAGCCTAGTAATGTTTTTATGTGCTGCCACAAGGAGGATGGACCAAAGATATACATTATCAGCTCCAGTTAACTTTTGGGGTAGTTCCCCAGTACAAGACAGGGCCAGTCCAGAGGGGCATCTAAGCTAAATATATCCACCAGAGCTTTAGAAATATCTCCCCAGTAAGGTCCCAGTCGATGACATAGCCAGAAGATATGTAAATAGTTTGCCCTTGACTCCCCACACGTTCTCCAGCACGAGGAATCCCTTACCGGATCTCTCTTACTCAGCGAGGGGGAGAAAGGAAGTAACGTATCTTCACCTTCCAGCTGTATTCCTGCCAGTGGGGAGAGGAGGTGGTATTGGCAGACAATTTAAATATGAAATCCCAGTTAATTTGTTGTAAATCGCCACCCCTTTCCTCTCTCCATCTGCACTTGACCTTATCCAGATGATCCCCTTTTAGACCCATAAAAGTTTTATAGAGTGCGGAATTGAGACCTGAGGTTTTCTGGGCAGTTAAAATTGCGTAGAGGCTTTCCACGAGGGGAGTTGCCCTATTATGTTGGGGGTCCGCCCTGTTATAGGTATTTATATAGTCTCTAACCTGTAAATACCGATAACGGTCCAAGTTCTTAAGGTCGAAATCGTTTTTAAGAGTTTCAAAGTCCAGCACCTGTTTTCCTACCATATATTGCCTAATGTAAATCAAGCCCTTCCTCTCCCAAGCTCTAAATGTGTGGTCCAATAGGGATGGGGCAAAAGATGTGTCCCAGGAGGGCCGATATAGTGGCCAGAGTGATGATCTTATTTTGTATTTCTGCCAGGCTCTATGCGTAGCCCTTATAGTGTCCCTTACCGACATGGGGGGGGGGTAGTCTTTATCAGTTTTAATTTGTATAGCACGGACACTCAATAGTGGTCCATGTTCCTCTTCCTCTGACTTCTCCATTTCCTTCCAATTGGCACATAGGTAGACGTGGACCACTGCAGGAGCCCTCTTGACTTATGTAGCAAGATAATAATCTTCAAGGTCGGGAAGGGCTCTACCCCCTTTAACTTTACTCAGACTCAAGGTGCGTGCATTCACTCTAGGTCTTTTGTTGTTCCAAATAAATTTTATGATTATCCTCTAGCAATCCAGAAAACATTTTTTAGGAATAAATATTGGTAAACATTGGAATAAGTATAAATACCTTGGAAGGACATTCATAGTGATAGTGTGTATTCTTGAGTATAGCAGGAGATTTACAAGAGTCCATTTATCTAGGTCTTTTTTTATCTGACTGACAAGTGGGACATAATTGGCTTTAAATAGGTGGGTATAATGTCTGGTCAGCCAGGCACCTAGGTATCTAATTTTGTCAGCCGTCCAAGTCAGGGGAAGAAATTCTATAATCTTGTGGGAAGGCGTGTAATAGAAGGATAGCACCTCAGTTTTCATCTTATTCAGGGTGTATCCTGAATGTCTACCAAATTCTGACAAGGTCGACCAAAGCTGAGGGATTGAGGTCTCTGGTTGTGAGATACACAGTAATACATCATTTGCATATAGGGATATTTTCCGCTGTTGACCACCCACGCTTATCCCATGAACCATCTGATTGGCATGTATTGCCTCCGCTAATGGTTCTATATATAGGGCAAATAATAAGGAGACAGGGGGCACCCCTGCCTAGTGCTTCTGCCTAAAGTGAATCTCTTAGAAATTCCCCCGTTTATCCTAACATATGCCTGTGGTCCAGTATAAAGGGCCTTAACACTGTCATTAAATATTTGAGGGAACCCCATCCGCTCTAGGACTAGAAATAGGAACGGCCAAGAGACCTTATCAAAGGCCTTTCCGGCATCCAAACTCATAAGGCATGCAGGGAGTCGTGTACAGTGAATGACATCAATTACATTAATCGCTGACCTGACGGCGTCTGGGGCTTGTCTGCCAGGAACAAAGCCTGTTTGGTCTGGATTAATAAGGCCTGGGAGTATGGAATTCAACCTGGCCGCCAGTATGGCAGTGAAAATCTTGTAGTCAGAATTTAAGAGCGAAATCGGTCTATATGATTCACATCGAGTGGGATCTTTATTCTCTTTTGGTATGACCAAAATTGTAGCATATTGCCAGGAGGGGGGAGCCGGGTTTGCTTCCTGCCAGACTTGTGAAAACACTTCAGCTAGCAAGGGGACAATTTCAGGGACGAAAGTTTTGTAGAATTCTGCTCCATAACCGTCTGGGCTGGGGCATTTCCTTCCCTTAAGGTCCCTTATAACATTCAACATTTCTCCTTGTGTAATTGGTTTAATTAAGGCCTGGCTCTCTTCTTGGGTAAGCATAGGAAGTGACAAATTCTTGAGGTATTCTCTACTGGTCTGAGAAGGGACTGGGTCTTGGGGGGTATAGAGGCTAGCATAATAAGAGACAAAGGCCTCAGTGATCTGATCTGCTCTGCTCTAGTAATTAAGCGACCAATTTTAGGGCAAGTGATTTTAGTTATAGTAGCTCTAGCCTTGAATTGTCGCAGACGTACTGCAAGAAGTCTAGTAGCCCTGGGACCCCCTTCATAATATTTTTGTTTGAGAAAAAAAAGAGGTTTTTCTCTGTTTCCTCTCTCTGCAGTTTTTGAATTTGGGTCTTTAGTGATTTAAGTTCTGAATACCTTTCTCTTTCTCACTTTGTTTTCTGAAGAGACTCTAACTCTGTTAGTCTTACTAGGAGATTCTGTTGTTCCTGTGAGCTCTCTTTTTTCTTTTGGGCAGATATATGTATAAACTGTCCCCTGACTGTTGCCTTCATTGTATCCCATAATATTTGTGGGGTAATCCCCGGGGTCGTGTTTTCTCTTATTGTGTTTGTAATATGTTGTTTAATTTTATTTAACACCTCTTTATCTCTGAGTAAAGATGTATTAAGTCTCCAATGGGTTGTTTTTTTGGGAATCAAAAAGGCAACTTCCAGAAATATTGGATTATGGTCTGATATGGAGGATGTACCCACCCACATGGAAGGGAGGATTGGGATATTCTCTCTAAATGTAAGAAAAGTGTCAAGTCTGGAGAACACTTTGAAAATGGGTGAGTAACACGTGTACTCTCTCGTTCTGGGGTATCTTTCCCTCCACACATCCACCAGTCCCACCCGGTTAAGGGCCTGTTTGATTGTTTTTACTCTGCGACGGTCCAAATTCTGAGCCTTCGAGGTAGTGTCCAGGTTCCTATCCCAAATTAAATTCCAATCCCCCCCATGATCAGAAGGCCTCTTGATCTTTCAGCCACCAATTGTGCAAGACAGTTAAAAAAGGTTGTAGAAATACCGGGGGCATACACACTAACCAATGTCACTGGGGTGTCTTCCTTTGCCTATCACCATAATGTATCTGGTTCCAGGATCTGATACAGTTTCTCCATGTTCGAAAGGAAAGACGCTGATAGCAAAATGGCTACCCCTCTTTAAGGCCCTGCATTCAAAGACGCAAGAATATAAATGTGGATAGTGTTTGGTTCTCAATTTTAAGGTCTCTGTAGGTGAAAGATGAGTTCTTGCAAGAGATTTATCTCACAGTTTTGCTTAGTAATATATTTCTGTATTTGTTTTCTTCCTGGATTAGAGCAGCTGTTTACATTATGGGAAAGGACCTTTACATTATGGCTAGTCATTTGTATTTTTCATGAAAAGTCTTCTCACTGACATAAGAAAAGCATTATAAAGCAATTTCCCTGGCATTGTAACTTTCTCTCTAACAGCTAAGTGCCCAGTTAACTTAATCAACAACAGTAACTTCATCAACTTAGAACTTTTAAACAGTGAAACTAATTTCTGACTATGGGTCAGGTTTGAATGCTCAGGGCAATCCTCAAGCGAGGGCCTGGGCTTAATAGTGAATAGGGGCAGTGAGCCATCTAAGACGCACTTTTCCCTCTTTAAGATGGGTTGACTTCCATGGGAGGGCTGGGAATAAACTCTCAGCCATAGGGCCGCTATAAATGCGACTATTTGGAAGGAGCACCGCAGTGTTATTGTGCTACCTTCCTGTTCCAGGGGAATCACCCCTATAGGGCACACCCTAGAATTTGCAGGACACATGGTCTGGCCCTGTTCCTCTCACCTCCTAGATCCCTACAGATCTGCACAAGACTTATGAAGACATCCACTTAACTTATTCTAGTAAGTTCCTTTATACTTATTTTCACTAATGTAAATAAGTCAATTACAGGTATTTAACTTGAAGAAACAAGTCTAGATTGGTTCTGACTCTGTCAACAGTACCATGCCGGAACGAGAGTCTCCGAGCAAATCAGAGAACGAAATGGAGACCTTAGATGGATGTGAGTAGCCCTTTAAATACATCAATCAAGGCTCGGGTCTGCAGCTGGAGCAGTTAGCACTTTCATCTCTGTTCCACGGTCCCTCCCCCCTCCCGGGACCCCCGGGTGATCCTCCACTGGACCAGCAAGAAAACAGATCAATGGTCTACACATTCAAGGTCGCATATCCAGGTAGTTCACGAGCATGAGCTCCATGAGCTCTGAATAGTTTCCGGTTTTCAAAAGACTGTTCCAACTTGCACCAGAGAAACAGTGAGTCTGTTACCTTGTCGTCATCAGAGCCTTGAAGTCAGGTCATATCAAAAGAAATCCAGAAAGCAGAACTGCTGATTCCTTGGGGGACCCAAGGGGGTGGGGGAGTAAATAGTTTTCAGCAGTCAATGTTCGCACGCTGGTGAGTGGGAAGAGGCTGTTTGGTCCCGAGGCTTACAATCCCCGAGGGTCAGAGATGGAGAGACAAGCGCGGGTTCCCTCCCTCAGCGTATCTCATTTGTCTACAGCAGGCTCATCTGTTGCAGGGCCCTGGTTTTCCATCTGAAGGTGTGCAGCTTTCTTGTTCAGGGTAGCGGGATCTCCCAATTGCCTTATAAGGGAGGACACGTCAGCTCGTAGATGTGTAGACACATTTCCCTGTAGTGTATTTCTGTGAGGGATTCCCTTCTGGGCCACGTTCCAAGCTGAAACAAGTAAGTCCCTTTCTAATTTCTCCTTTGTCAAGGGCGGTACTGCTATTCCAAGTGTTTCCAAAAAGGGAGCTGCAGCTAATAAATCTTGAAATATCTTTGAATCCTTGTCCGTGACAATCTTGAGTCGGGCAGGATATAGGATCTGTGCCTTAATATCTCGAGCACGAAGCTGCCTCATGATCGGCCATAGTGTTTTTCTGGCATCTTGAACGGCTGTAGTGTGGTCGTTATCTAGATTAATTCGGTGACCTTCAAATATCAGTGTCCCTTGTTTCCATGCGATTTTAAGTATCTCCTCTTTCACTTGGTATGTAGTGAATCTTGCCACAATGGATCGGGGTCTCGCATCTGGGTTCTTTGGGCGAGGGGCTAATGATCTATGGGCCCGATCCATCGCGAGGTCCAGGTCCTGGAAAAGAGATAGGGTTTGTTTGAGGACTTTTTGAAGAAATACAATGACACTCTGATGCTTGTCCTCCAAGCCCTCGGGTATCCCGTACACCCTAATGTTATTCCTCCTTCCTCTGGCCTCCAAGTCATCCAATCTGTGAGTGAGCTTGCGGTCTCTTGCTAGTAGATAAAGAAGGAGTCTGTCTTGTCGGTCCGACTGCTCGATTACTTGGTTCATACATACTTCAAGCTGTTCCGTTTTGTGATCTACCTTATTTAGGTCCGATCTGAATTCAGTCAGAGTCTGATCTATTTTTGATACTGTGTGCGCTGTTTGCATTATTATTGCGGTGAGGTTTGTTGGTAGCGCTTCAGTAGCAGGCTCTGTGGATTGCAGGCCGTCCATCGAGTCTCTCTCATGCGAGTCACATTGTGGCTCTCCCTGCATCATTTCCTTTAATTTTTGTGTAACCCCGCTGCAAATGGGGGTTCCCAAAAGACTTCCAGGAGCTTGCTTGAATGCTCCAAGCCTGAATGGTGTTTGGCATTTAAGCCATTTATCAGTGAGTGTTTTTAGAGCCTCTGGTACTGTCTCTTTAAGAGCTGTCTGCTTGCAGACATAATTAGTTTGTATGGGGGGACTGTGTGCTTCTCTGAGTACCACTCGAGCTGCTGCCAATTCACTTCATTTTTGCAGTCACTAGAGTCAAAGGAACTCATCTGAAAGATGTAACTGTTTGCCAGAAATTATTTAGAGTAATAATGAAATTACAGTTTGTCTAACCTGCTTTCTTGCAGTCAGAACTGTGTCTGCTAGTTCCCCATTCTAGTTTTGAACTGCTGAACTGGACCAATCAGTGTGGGGTAGCTAGCTCTAAAATGGTGCCTTGGACGAATCAGAACTTGACTCATAATCTGAGCCAGCCACAAGAGGATTGTATGGGCAGTGACTTGGGAGATGTAGTTTAGACTTCAGTGCCTTTTGGACCAACAGCAGCAGTCTATTGTGAGTGACAGCCAATCCAGTCAAGAACTGGGAGGAACCTCAAAGGAAATGCCCGTTTTGTCGGGTTGGAGTTTGAGTTGAGCTTTGGCAGTGAAGAAGGAAGGAGCCCTGTGTTTTTTCAGTGTGCAGTTTTAGTCAAAAACGTGTGTAAGGCCCAGAGTTCTGGCCTGCAGCTTGTAACAGCTTGTTAGGACTGAACTGGCCCTTGAAAAGAATCAAATGATCTCTGAAGAGTAGAAACCAGGCTCACCCTGTAGAAGACTGGAGAAAGTATTGAATTGCACTCGGTCTGTCAGGAACTGAATCTGCTGTGTTTCTCCCGGTATTGTGCAGTAATTGCGATCGGGATAGAGAAGCAGCCTGCCTGGTATAGTACTCTTTTTTTTTTTTCATATAAATGTGTGAAGAGTCTGTTGGAGCTCAAGAGTAGCCCTGCTGATATTGAAGCGACCCTATCTTATTTGGAGGTCGTGAGTACTAATTCAGGGTCGCTCCTGTTGAATTGCCACATTAAATCCAAATGGAATTACTGTACTGCTGACTGTTTAATTTTTCTTTTCTCTGTGTGAAAGGGCCCTACCAGCTGCCACGGTTTGGACTAGCCACTAGGGCTTGGGTACCCAGGGACAGTAACTGATAGGGATAGGCCTGTGCACAGAGCCATAGGTAGATTATTAGAGTGATAAGCTAATTAACCTGATTTCCCTGTCCTTGTTATATCCCCTAAATAAATCAGAGCTGCTTGTTTCAGCAAAGTTATACTGCCTGAGGGTATTTGTCTATGTTAAAGTACTGTACTGTATTGTTGCACTGTATCTCATTTCATAGGAGGTCCCAGTGCCGGAACCAGACCTGGGGTAAGGTATACTGTGAAGGTAATTCTGATATATTGTGTGGGCCACTAGTGGGAAGAAAGGGGGTTGCAGTGTCCCAGAGGGCTGTGACCAAGTTAGTTTAACTATTGCAAACCCTGATCTCTGGGTGGAGGCACCACATTGGATCCAGGCCCTCAACCTGTTAGTGGCAAATCAGGCAGGGGTAGTAGCCTCTGGGATAGCGCCATCTAGGGGTTACATCTTGAGGCTCACCGCTGGGATTGTGTGTGTCCTCTAGTGGCCATATTTACGAACCACTTTTAAGAAAAAATGGGTACCCTGACAGAAGTGGCTGTGCACCGCTGGTGGAGTGGTGTACTGGGGAGGAGATCGACCCTCAAAATGCTATGCTTATCCTGGACATCCCCTGTATCAATACGGACACTGTGCAGGGAGTACTTTCCAAGGTGGAAGGTTTACAAAACCCTGTGGTGGTGGGTCGGCATGCTAATCTGCTCACCCACACTTCCTGGCTCTAGTAGAGTTTAAGGATCCCATAGATAGCTCCAAAGTGCCACAGACCATTACCCCCAGAGGAGCCCTCACTGCTTGGAGAGAGTGATAACTAAGGACAGTAAAGACCTGGGGGAATCAGCCCCACCACTATCTGAAACTTTGAGGAGAAATTTGCTGAATGGTTGCTGGAGAGGGGAAAACTGTGGAGAACTTGAAGAAACTATTCTTGCCACCTGGGGTGTTCCTCCCCAACACCCTCTCCTGCTCCAGTGCCCTAATGGTGGCTGAACCAATGCAGACCTTATTTCTGCACCTGCCATTAGTCACGACTTTACCAAGGTTGAGGATCTTCTGGCACCTCCCCACCCCCCAAGGGAGTGCGATGACTGGGAGACCTGATAGACTATGTTGCCTCCCCAGTGCTAGAATGGCAATGCTCGGAAGGCGATTAGCTTAAAGAGGGTTAGTGAGAGCCTGAGGTCCTGCCCTGGCTACCATCCGTGTCTAAACGGGCCAGTAACCCTGAAGCACTGCACAGGCCTATCTTGAGGCCTTGAGAATGTGTGTGGGCCCAGATTCTGATGAGGACCCATGGTGGAGAGTAAGAAATGCACAACAGTACCAAGGGAGTTGTTGTCTGTGTATGTCTCTGCTGGAAAAATTGTTGCAAGAATGCCTCAGAAAGGGTAGTTTGCCAGCGATTGAACTGACCCGAACCAGACTGGACAGAACTTGAGTCTCGCCCTCTCTCAGAACTGCTGTTGCTTCAGTTACGCCTGGCAAATCGACTGGAATCCCCACCTCCTATGATGAGTTAATGAGAGAAATTCGAGGAGTTGAGAAAAGCGCCGGGAGGTACCGCACAACAGTTGTGGCTACATGATCTGAAAGTGACTGAGGGTGACCTATCAAGTGAAGTTCTAGGGCAGAGGTTGACAGTCAATGAGTGCTCTGACAAGGAAAAAGATATGCCACAATGGGAGTTAACTGTTGAGAGAGATCCGAATTAAAACAGTCCCTTTTATGAAGTCCACGCCTGCAAGTACGGGCCTCTGACCTATATCCGGATTGCATCTGCTATGGGGTACCCACCCATGGTATCTCCTGCTGATAATAGCCCAAACTCAATTCCTTGACTATGTAAGTGGAGAAAACTGACGAGATGTCTCCAAATGCTTATCACGCCGCAGACAGAGATGGCACCCAGGTTTCCAGTTATAATACCTCCGTCCTGGTCTCCCAGTGTGGCGCCGGCCAGCTCAAACCCAGAAAGTATGTTTTGCTATAATTGTGGGAAAGATGGCACATGAAAAGGGAAATGCCAGTCCCTAAAAGACACTGGGACAAAGCTGCATATAGGCTACAAGGAGAGCTTCCTCGGAGGAAGAAATCAGTGGTTAAGAGGTGCACGACATGATCCTGGTGAGGGCACCAAAATGCTAATTCACGCCCTTTGTGGCAAGGTCAGTTGCCTAGGCCCCCACTCACCGCCTCCAGGACTGGTCCAGAAATAGTGGGTCCCTCCATGGAGACCACTGTAAAGGTGAATGGAGTGTCTATAAGAGCTGTATTAGACAGTGGCTCCCAAGTGACAATTATGTTCCAGGATTGGTATCAGAAGCATCTGTCAGACGCACTTTACAACCATTAGAAGGACCTGCTATGGGGGTTAAGTGAGAAGGCCTACCCCTATTCCGCGTATATCCGAATTCTGGCTGTCTTTCCCACCTCGTGGAGCTGGAGTGGCTGAATAAGTAGAGACCTTTAGCCTTTAGTGTGTCCCCCACTGACTGTATGATGGTGTCCTTTGTTGATTGGAACAAATGCTCATATGTTCGAAGGCTGGCATAGTTGTGTTATGAAAACAGGGTCAAAGACTAGTAGAGCTTTTCGGAGTTCTGGCTTTAATTAAGAAGGCCTAAGAGGGCACAGAGAGATGCTGAAAAAACAGAACCAGAGGAACCGTCGGAATTGTATGGAAGAAGGATCCTGAGTCTCTGATCCTGGCGCTCAAATGCCCAGTGTACCTTACAGGGAGAGGTCCGTATCAGAAAGGATGTTAAGTGAAATATTAATGTTGGATGCACCAGGCGATGGAAAATTGCCAGAGGGACTGCTGGTCAAGCTTTGAGTATTTTGCCCGGCTAGAGCCCATGCTTATGCCAGAAGAGTAATGGTCCAAGTTCATAATGTGTCTGAAAGAGACATTTAGTAAACAGAGGTTGCATCCTGGCTAATTGCATTGTGCAGACACTGCAGTGCTACCCAGCAGCAAGAGTTCAAGGAAGAATGACAGAGTAACGCCTGACTTGTTTGATTTCGCGACTCCCCGCTGCCAGCTGAATGGAAAGTGAGGATCAGTGAGAAGCTTGCTCAGAGAGACCAGGTGTTTTCTTAAAGGGAATGGGATGTAGGATCGTTAGGAGGCTGAGCACAATATCCGGGTTGCATGACGAAGACCATTTCGTGAGAGGTCTCGACTTCTGGCACCTGCTGATATAGATGATGTGAGACGGCATCTGCAAGAGATGTTAGCTGTTGGTAATACAAGAATCTAGAAGCCCTTATGCTTCCCCCATTGTGGTAGTGGGGAAAAGAATGGAACAGTGGTGATGTGTGGATTATCGCACCTTAAACCGGGCGGATCATCCCTGATCAGTACACAATGCCCCGTGATTCAGATGCTTTGACTGCCTAAACGGGAGCAAGTGGTTCTCTGTGCTGATTCCGCGTGGGTATTTCACTAGATCTCAAGGGCCCCAGAGGACTTGAGAAGATGGCCTTTATCTGTCCGGTCTTTCTATGAATTCATGAGGATGCCTTATGATTTCAGGTGCCCCAGCCACTTTTCAACGATTGATGGAGCTAACATCTTTGCAGATGTCGCTCACATCATCTATGTCAGCAGGTTGTGGCGAGACCTCTCACTCAATGGTCTTTCGTCATGCAGCGGATATTGTGCTCATTCTTGCACGCATCCTACATCTCCATTCCTTTAAAGAAAACACCTGGTCTCTCTGGGCAAGCTTCTTACTGATCCTCACTTTCCATTCAGCTGGCAGCGGAGTCGCCGAAATCAAACGAAGTCAGGCGTTACTCTGTCATTCTTCCTTGAACTCTTGTTGCTGGGTAGCACTGCAGTGTCTGCACAATGCACATTAGCCTGGTGCGATGCCTCCTGTTTACTCGAATGTCTCTTTCAGACACATTATGAACTTGGACCATTACCCTTCTGGCATAAGCATGGGCTCTAGCGGGCAAAATACTGAAGCTTGACCAACAGTCCTCTGACAATTTTTCAAGTTGCATCCAACATTAATATTTTATTCTTAACATCCTTTCTGCTCTGGACCCTTCCTGCTAAGGTACACTGGCATTTGGCGCCCGGGATCAGAGACTCGTGATCCTTCTTCCATACATTTCGACCGGTTCCTCTGGTTCTGTTTTTTCAGCATCTCTCTGTTGCCTCATAGGCCTTCTAATTAAGGCGGAACTCTAAAGCTCTACTAGTCTTTGACCCCTGTTTTCATACACAACTGTGCCAGCCTTCCGAACTTATATGAGCATTTGTTCCAATCAACAAAGGACACCATCCTTACGAAAGATCCAATTACACTAAAGCTAGGGTCTCTACTTGACCGGCCACTCAGCCAATGGAGGTGGGGAAAGACAGCCAATTTCGGATATACCTGAATAGGGTAGGCCTTCTACCTCTAACCCCCATACATGCAGTCCTTCTAATGGTTGTAAGTGGCACGCTCTGACAAATGCTCTGATACCAATCCTGAACATAATTGTCACTTGGGAGCCACTGTTCACTGTGCCTTTGTAGACACTCCTTCACCTTTACAGTGGTCTCCATGGAGGGACCCACTATTCTGGACCAGTCTGGAGAGTCGTAGTGGGGCCTGGGCAACTGACCTTGCCACAAAGGATGTGATTAGCATTTTGGTGCCCTCACTGGGATCATGTCGTGCACCTCTTAACCACTGATTTCTTCTCCGAAGCTCTCCTTGTAGCCTATATGCAACTTTGTCAGTGTCTTTGGGACTGGCATTCCCTTTCATGTGCCCATCTTTCCCACAATTATAGCAAAACATACTTTCTGGAGTTTGAGCTGGCCGAGGCTTCACACTGGGAGCCAGAGCAGGGGTATTACTAACTGGAAACCCAAGCTATCTCTGGTTCATGATAAGCATTTGGAGTATCATCTCAGTCAGTTTCTCCACCTCCATGGTCAAGGAATTGAGTTTGAGCTGTTATCAAACAGGAGATACATGGTAAGTACCCCCACCCCTACAGCAGATGCAGTCGGATATAGGTCAGGCCCGTACTTGCAGGTATGCGGTTTCTCATAAAGGACTGTTTTGAATTCCCTGATCTCTCAACAGTTCGCCTCATTGTAGCATATTCTTTTTCCTTGTCAGAGCACTCATTGACTCAACCTCTGCCCCTGAACTTCACTTGATGGGTCACCTCAGTCACTGGTCGTAGCTACAGCTGGTGCTGGTGCAGGTACTGAGGTCGCTTTTTCAACTCGAATTCTCTTCATTAACTCATAGGAGGGTGGGATTTCAGTCGATTTGCCTTGAAGGCGTAACTGAGCAACGCAGCAGTTCTGAGAAGGGGCAGACTTCCAAATTCTGTCAGTCTGGTTCGGTCCAGTTCAATCGCTGGCAAACTACCCTTTCTTGAGGCATTCTTGCAACAATTTTTTTCCAGCCGAGAGACATACACATGACAACAACTCTTGGTACTGTTGTGCATTTCTTACTCTCCACCATAGGTCCTCACTCAGAATCTGGGCTCCATATCATTCTCCAAGGCCTCAAGATAGGCGCCGTGCAGTCGCTCAGGGTTACTGGCCCGCGTAGCACGGGATGGTAGCCAGGGCAGACCTCGAGGCTCTCACTAACTCTTTCGCCGCCTTCCCGAGCATTGCTATTCCCAGCACTTAAAGTAAATATAGTCTATCCAGGTCTCCCAGTCATCCTCCCTTGGGGGGTGGGAGGGTGCCAGAGAAGATCCTCAACTTGTAAGAGTCGTGGACTAATGGCAGGTGCAGAAATAGGGAGTCTGCATTGGTTCAGCCACCATTACGGCACTGGAGCAGGAGAGGGTGTTGGGGAGGAACACCTCCCGGGGTGGCAAGAATAGTTTCTTCAAGTCCTCCACAGTTTTCCCTCTCCCAGCAACCATTCAGCAAATTTCTCCTCAAAAGTTTCAGATAGTGGTGGGGGCTGATTCCCCCCGGTCTTTACTGTCCTTAGTTATCACTTCCAAGCAGTGAGGGGCTCCTCTGGGTAATGGTCTGTGGCACTTTGGAGCTATCTATGGGATCCTTAAGAAACTCTACTAGGGTGGAAAGTGTGGGTGGCAGCATTAGCATGCCACCCACCACCACAGGGTTTTGTAAACCTTCCACCTTGAAAGTACTCCCTGCACAGTGTCATCAGATAATACCCAGGGGATGTCCAGGATAAGCCATAGCATTTTGGGGATCGATCTCCTCCCCAGTACACCACTCCACTAGCTTCCGGTGCACACCACTTCTGTCGGGTACAATTTTTCTTTCACAGTGGTTCAGAATATGGCCACTAGAGGACACACAATCCCAGCGGTGAGCCTCCAAGATGTAACCCTAGATGGCACTATCCAGGGGGCTACTACCCCTGCCTGATTTGCCACCAACGAGGTTGAGGGGCCTGGATCCAATGGTCGGTGCCTCCACCCAGAGGTCAGGGTTTGCAATAGTTAAACTAACTTGGTCACAGCCTCTGGGACACAAACCCCTTTCTTCCCACTAGTGGCCCACACAATATATCAGAATTACCTTCACAGTATACACTTACCCCCGGGTCTGGTTCCGGCACTGGGACCTCCTGTGAAATAAGATACAGTGCAACAATCACAGTACAGTACTTTTAACATTAGACAAATACCTCGAGGCAATTATAACTTTACTGAGAACAAGCAGCTCTGATTTATTTAGGGGGATATAACAAGGACAGGGGGAAATCAGGTTAATTAGCTTCACTCTAATAATCCACCTATGGCTCTGTGCACAGGCCTATCCCTATCAGTTACTGTCCCCTGGTACTAAGCCCTAGCAAGCTAGTCCAAACCGTGGCAGCTGGTAGGGGGCCCTTCACACAGAGAAAAGGAGAATTAAACAGTCAGCAGTACAGTAATTTCATTCTTGGATTTAATGTGGCACCAACAGGGAGCAACCCTGAATTAGTACTACTACCTCCAAATAAGATAGGGTCCTTCAATGTCAGCAGGGCCTCACTTGAGGCACACAAACCTCTGCACACATCCATATAAAGAAAGCACTATACCAGGCAGGCTGCATCTGTATCCCGATCGCACTACTGCACAATACCCGGAGAACACACAGCAGATTCAGTTCCTGACAGACCGAGTGCAATTTTCAGCCATTCCTCCAGTCTTCTACAGGGTGAGCCTGGTTTCTACTCTTCAGAGATCCTTTGATTCTTTTCACAGGACGGATTCAGTCCTAACAAGCTGTTACACAAGCTGCAGACCGGAACTCTGGGCCTTACACGCTTTTTTGACTAAAACTGCACACTGAAAAAGCACAGGGCTCCCTTCCTTCTCCACTGCCAAAGCTCAACTCAAACTCCAACCGACAAAAACCGGCACTTCCTTTGAGTTCCTCCCAGTTCTTTGACTGGATTGGCTGTCACCACAAGACTGCTGCTGTTGGTCCAAAAGGCACTGAAGTCTAAACTACATCTCCAGAGTCACTGCCCATACAATCCTCTGTGGCTGGCTCAGATTATGAGTCCAAGTTCTGATTCTGTCCAAGGCACCATTTTAGAGCTAGCTTACCCCACACTGATTGGTCCAGTTCAGCAGTTTCAAAACTAGAATGGGGAACTAGCAGACACAGTTCTGACTGCAAAGAAAGCAGGTTAGACAAACTGTAATTTCATTATTACTCTAAATAATTTCTGGCAAACAGTTACATCTTTCAGATAGGTTCCCTTGCACTCTAGTGACTGCCAAAATGAAGTGAATTGGCAGCTCAAGTGGTACTCAAGAGAAGCACACAGTTCCCCATACAACTAATTATGTCTGCAAGCAGACAGCTCTTAAAGAGACAGTACCAGAGGCTCTAAAAACACTCACTGATAAATGGCTTAAATGCCAAACACCATTCAGGCTTGGAGCATTCAAGCAAGCTCCTGGAAGTCTTTTGGGAACCCCCATTTGCAGGGGGGTTACAACAGTTTTTCACATCAGTGTCGATTAAGGTACAGTTAAATATGGTTCATTTGGAGGACAGTATTTCATTTGTCTAACAAGAAATATTACTAACTGCTGCCAATTAACACAAATTTCCTGTCCCCTTTAAAGATGGCCATAGATGCAACTGAAGGGTTACAGATGCAGCACCAATAGTATTTGCATCTGCATCCACCCTTTTGATAATCCAGCTTAGATATCTGTTAAAAATGCTTGAAAATGATCATGTTTGCACAGTTTTGTTTAACTGTAACATTTTTCTAGTTTTTCTTATTCGCTGTTGTGGCAGCAGTCTAGTACAATCAAAATACCTATTATATCAGAACAAGAACAGTATTATGAGGTGAGTTTGGTACACCCAAACCATTTTTATTTATTACTCTTAGATGGGCTACCAAGTTATGCTCCAAAGTGATTTTCTAAGTGTAACCCCCCTGCAAATGGGGGTTCCCAAAAGACTTCCAGGAGCTTGCTTGAATGCTCCAAGCCTGAATGGTGTTTGGCATTTAAGCCATTTATCAGTGAGTGTTTTTAGAGCCTCTGGTACTGTCTCTTTAAGAGCTGTCTGCTTGCAGACATAATTAGTTTGTATGGGGGGACTGTGTGTTCTGAGTACCACTGAGCTGCTGCCAATTCACTTAATTTTTGCAGTCACTAGAGTGCAAGGGAACCTATCTGAAAGATGTAACTGTTTACCAGAAATTATTTAGAGTAATAATGAAATTACAGTTTGTCTAACCTGCTTCTTTGCAGTCAGAACTGTGTCTGCTAGTTCCCCATTCTAGTTTTGAACTGCTGAACTGGACCAATCAGTGTGGGGTAAGCTAGCTCTAAAATGGTGCCTTGGACGAATCAGAACTTGGACTCCATAATCTGAGCCAGCCACAAGAGGATTGTATGGGCAGTGACTCTGGAGATGTAGTTTAGACTTCAGTGCCTTTTGGACCAACAGCAGCAGTCTATTGTGAGTGACAGCCAATCCAGTCAAGAACTGGGAGGAACTCAAAGGAAGTGCCCGGTTTTGTCGGTTGGAGTTCAGTTGAGCTTTTGGCAGTGAAGAAGGAAGGAGCCCTGTGCTTTTTCAGTGTGCAGTTTAGTCAAAAACGTGTAAGGCCCAGAGTTCCGGTCTGCAGCTTGTGTAACAGCTTGTTAGGACTGAATCTGCCCTGTGAAAAGAATCAAAGGATCTCTGAAGAGTAGAAACCAGGCTCACCCTGTAGAAGACTGGAAGAATTGCTGAAAATTGCACTCTGTCTGTCAGGAACTGAATCTGCTGTGTGTTCTCCTGGTATTGTGCAGTAATTGCGATCGATACAGATGCAGCCTGCCTGGTATAGTACTTTCTTTTATATGGATGTGTAAGAGGTTTGTGTACCTCAAGTGAGCCCTGCTGACATTGAAGGACCCTATCTTATTTGGAGGTCGTGAGTACTAATTCAGGGTTGCTCCTGTTGAATTGCCACATTAAATCCAAATGGAATTACTGTACTGCTGACTGTTTAATTCTCCTTTTCTCTGTGTGAAAGGGCCCTACCAGCTGCCACGGTTTGGACTAGCCACTAGGGCTTGGGTACCCAGGGACAGTAACTGATAGGGATAGGCCTGTGCACAGAGCCATAGGTAGATTAGTAGAGTGATAAGCTAATTAACCTGATTTCCTGTCCTTGTTATATCCCCAAATAAATCAGAGCTGTTTGTTTCAGCAAAGTTATACTGCCTGAGGTATTTGTCTATGTTAAAGTACTGTACTGTGATTGTTGCACTGTATCTCATTTCACAGGAGGTCCCAGTGCCGGAACCAGACCTGGGGTAAGTGTATATGTGAAGGTAATTCTGATATATTGTGTGGGCCACTAGTGGGAAGAAAGGGGTTGCAGTGTCCCAGAGGGCTGTGACCAAGTTAGTTTAACTATTGCAAACCCTGACCTCTGGGTGGAGGCACCGCCATTGGATCCAGGCCCTCAACCTGTTAGTGGCAAATCAGGCAGGGGTAGTAGCCCCTGGGATAGCGCCATCTAGGGGTTACATCTTGGAGGCTCACCGCTGGATTGTGTGTCCTCTAGTGGCCATATTTACGAACCACTGTTAAGAAAAAATGGGTACCCGACAGAAGTGGCTGTGCACCGCTGGTGGAGTGGTGTACTGGGAGGAGATCGACCCCAAAATGCTATGCTTATCCTGGACATCCCCTGGGTATCAATACGGACACTGTGCAGGAGTACTTTCCAAGGTGGAAGGTTTACAAAACCCTGTGGTGGTGGGTCGGCATGCTAATCTGCTCACCCACACTTTCCTGGCCCTAGTAGAGTTTAAGGATCCCATAGATAGCTCCAAAGTGCCACAGACCATTACCCAGAGGAGCCCTCACTGCTTGGAGAGTGATAACTAAGGACAGTAAAGACCTGGGGAATCAGCCCCACCACTATCTGAAACTTTTGAGGAGAAATTTGCTGAATGGTTGCTGGGAGAGGGAAACTGTGGAGGACTTGAAGAAACTATTCTTGCCACCTGGGGTGTTCCTCCCAACACCCTCTCCTGCTCCAGTGCCCGTAATGGTGGCTGAACCAATGCAGACTCCTATTTCTGCACCTGCCATTAGTCACGACTCTACCGGGTTGAGGATCTCTCTGGCACCCTCCCCCCCAAGGGGAGGATGACTGGGAGACCTGGATAGACTATGTTGCCCCCAAGTGCTAGAATGGCAATGCTCGGAAGGTGAAAAGCTAAAGAGGGTTAGTGAGAGCCTCCGAGGTCCTGCCCTGGCTACCATCCGTGCTAAACGGGCCAGTAACCCTGAAGCGACTGCACAGGCCTATCTTGAGGCCTTGAGAATGTGTATGGGAGCCCAGATTCTGATGAGGACCTATGGTGGAGAGTAAGAGATGCACAACAGTACCAAGGGAGTTGTTGTCTGTGTATGTATCTCGCTGGAAAAATTGTTGCAAGAATGCCTCAGAAAGGGTAGTTTGCCAGCGATTGAACTGGACCGAACCAGGCTGGACAGGATCCTTAAGTCTGCCCCTTCTCAGAACTGCTGTTGCTTCAGTTACACCTGGCAGATCGACTGGAATCCCCACCTCCCATGATGAGTTAATGAGAGAAATTGAGGAGTTGAGAAAAGGCGACCTGGAGGGACCTGCACCAATAGCTGCGGCTACGACCCGAGTGACTGAGGGTGACCCATCAAGTGAAGTTCAGGGCAGAGGTTGGCAGTCAATGAGTGCTCTGACAAGGAAAAAGATATGTCACAATGGGAGCGAACTGTTGAGAGAGATCCGGAATTCAAAACAGTCCCTTTATGAAGGCCACGCCTGCAAGTACGGGCCCCGACCTATATCCGACTGCATCTGCTATGGGGGTGGGGTACCCACCCATGTATCTCCTGCTGATAACAGCTCCGAACTCGATTCCTTGACCATGGAAGTGGAGAAACTGACGAGATGTCTCCAAATGCTTATCACGCGCAGACAGAGATGGCACCAAGGTTTCCAGTTAGTAATACCCTCGCCCTGGCTCCCAGTGTGGCGCCTCGGCCAGCTCAAACTCCAGAAAGTATGTTTTGCTATAATTGTGGGAAAGATGGGCACATGAAAAGGGAATGCCAGTCCCCAAAAGACACTGACAAAGTTGCATATAGGCTACAAGGAGAGCTTCGGAGAAGAAATCAGTGGTTAAGAGGTGCACGACATGATCCCAGTGAGGGCACCAAAAATGCTAATTCACGCCCTTTGTGGCAAGGTCAGTTGCCCAGGCCCCCACTCACCGCCTCTCCAGACTGGTCCAGAATAGTGGGTCCCTCCATGGAGACCACTGTAAAGGTGAATGGAGTGTCTACAAGAGCTGTATTAGACAGTGGCTCCCAAGTGACAATTATGTTCCAAGATTGGTATCAGAAGCATTTGTCAGATCGCCTTACAACCATTAGAAGGACTGCATGTATGGGGTTAAGTGAGAAGGCCTCACCCTATTCCGGTATATCCGAATTGGCTGTCTTTCCCCACCTCCGTGGCTGGAGTGGCCAACAAGTAGAGACCCTAGCCTTAGTGTGTCCCCCCACTGGACTGTATGATGGTGTCCCTTTGTTGATTGGAACAAATGCTCATATGTTCGGAAGGCTGGCACAGTTGTGTTATGAAAAACAGGGTCAAAGACTAGTAGAGCTTTAAGAGTTCCGGCTTTAATTAAGAAGGCCTATGAGGCACAGAGATGCTGAAAAATCAGAACCAGAGGAACCGGGTCGGAATTGTATGGAAGAAGGATCCTGAGTCTCTGATCCTGGCGCCAAATGCCCAGTGTACCTTACAGGAGAGGTCCGATCAGAAAGGATGTTAAGAATAAAATATTAATGTTGGATGCACCAGGCGATGGAAAATTGCCAGAGGGACTGCTGGTCAAGCCTAGTATTTTGCCCGCTAGAGCCCATGCTTATGCCAGAAGGGTAATGGTCCAAGTTCATAATGTGTCTGAAAGAGACATTCGAGTAAACAGAGGTTGCATCCTGGCTAATGTGCATTGTGCAGACACTGCAGTGCTACCCAGCAGCAAGAGTTCAAGGAAGAATGACAGAGTAACGCCTGACTTGTTTGATTCGGCGACTCCGCTGCCAGCTGAATGGAAAGTGAAGATCAGTGAGAAGCTTGCCCAGAGAGACCAGGTGTTTTCTTTAAAGGAATGGGATGTAGGATGCGTGCAAGGAGCTGAGCACAATATCCGGCTGCATGACGAAAGACCATTTCGTGAGAGGTCTCGGCGCCTGGCACCTGCTGACATAGATGATGTGAGGACGGCATCTGCAAGAGATGTTAGCTGCTGGTGTAATACAAGAATCCAGAAGCCCTTATGCTTCCCCATTGTGGTAGTGAGGAAAAGAATGGAACAGTAAGGATGTGTGTGGATTATCGCACCTTAAACCGGCGGACTATCCCTGATCAGTACACAATGCCCCGCATCCAGGATGCTTTGGACTGCCTAAACGGGAGCAAGTGGTTCTCTGTGCTGGATCTCCGCAGTGGGTACTATCAGATCCCGATGGCCCCAGAGGACCGTGAGAAGACAGCCTTTATCTGTCCGCTTGGCTTCTATGAATTCATGAGGATGCCTCAAGGGATTTCAGGTGCCCCAGCCACTTTTCAACGATTGATGGAGCGTGCAGTGGGGACATGAACTTACTAGAGTGCCTGGTATACCTAGATGATGTTATTGTGTTTGGCAGCTCACTGAGGAACATGAGAGCAGATTATTTAAGGTATTGGACCGACTGGAGGACTTTGGCCTTAAACTGTCCATTGATAAGTGTCAATTCTTTCAAACATCAGTAAAGTATTGGGACACATAGTATCCACCGAGGAATAGAGACCGACCCAAGTAAAGTTGAGGCCTTGACCACCTGGCCACAGCCCAAAAATCTAAAAGAACTGCAAAGATTCCTGGATTCTGTGGTTATTATCGGCGCTTCATCAAGGACTATTCAAGAGTGATCCGCCCTTTACTTAACCTTACTCAAGGGTATCCCCAACCCACAAAAATACCAAAAGTCAGCCCTCAAGACTGAAAGAGTGTATTTTCATCCAGTGAAGTATTTGGGCCCGCTGGACTCCTGATTGTGAGACTGCTTTTCATGAGATCATATATCAACTTACCCATGCTCCAGTGCTGGCCTATGCCGATCCAAGAAAACCTTACGTCCCGCACACTGATGCTAGCTTGCAAGGGTTGGGGCTGTGTTGTACCAAGAGCACGAGAATGGCCTGAGACCAGTGGCCTTTGCCAGTGAAGCCTGACCCCATCCGAAAAGAACTATCCTGTACATAAGTTAGAGTTCCTAGCTTTGAAGTGGGCTATTGTTGACCAATTCCATGAGTACTTGTATGGGGCTAAAATACTAGTAAAACTGACAATAATCCTTTGACCTATGTGCAGACCTCAGCTAGTTGGATGCCACTGGCCATAGGTGGCTTTCTGCATTATCTACATATGACTATGCTCTCGAATACCGAGCAGGTCTGAACCACATAGATGCTGATGCTCTCTCCGGAGGCCTGTTCCCCAGAATGATTGGGTCCGATTGGCAGAACCTGACATTCGGCACTCTGCCGAAGTTTGACAGGGAGGAACAAATGTCCACGGACGCAGTGGACTGCATGGTGGATTGCTTGGGAGCCTCTGAGAATTGCATACCTGTTGCTTATTGCCACTTTTCTGCAATAGACATTGGTGCACTGCCTCAGCTGGACAATGACAGTATTCGCGGCTCAACTCGCGATCCCATGATCAAAGCAGCTTTAGAAGCCTCTATGCAGGAAAAGATGTGTCCAAATTACGCTCCACTGATTTGAGAACTGCACTGTTATACAAAGAAGGTCCTAAGTTGAAACTGATCAATAAACTGTTATACAGAGAAACAGTAGACAGAGGGGGACAAGTAGACAAACAACAACTAGTGCTGCCCACTGCCTTCGAGACTCAGTACTGAGGTCCTTGCACAACCACATGGGCACCTTGGTATAGACAGAACACTTGACTTGGTGAGATCCAGATTCTATTGGCCTCAAGATGGGGCTGATGTGGAGCAACACATTCGAACTTGTAGTCGCTGCTTACAGAGGAAAGCTTTGCCCCAGAGGGCTGCCCCTTGTTAACATCACCACCAGTGCACCCATGGAGCTGGTCTGTATTGATTTTCTGAGTTTGGAGTCAGATCAAAGAAATATCAGTAATGTGCTGGTGGTCACTGACCATTTCACGAGATATGCCCAAGCTTTCCCCACCAAAGACCAGAAAGCATCCACTGTGGCCAAAGTACTTGTAGAAAACTTTTGTTCACTATGGGGCTCCACAAAGAATCCATTCTGATCAAGGGAGAGACTTTGAGAGTCGCCTGATCAAAGAGATGCTTTCTCTGTGGGAGTGCGAAAGTCCAGAACCACTCCTTACCACCCCCAGGGGACCCACAGCCTGAACGTTTCAACCGCACTTTGCTAGATATGCTAGGCACCCTGCACCCAAAGGACAAGCCTAGATGGAGCCAACAAATTAGCACCCTGGTACATGCTTATAACTGCACCAAAGTGATGCCACTGGATTCTCCCCTCACCGCCTGATGTTTGGAAGAGAAGCTCGACTACCAGTAGATGTGTGTTTTGGGGTCTCTCCTGATGGGGTTCAAGCTGACAACTATTTACAGTATGTGCAAAAGTTAAAGGCCCAGCTAACTCATGCACCAACTGGCTCAAACCATGGCTGCCAAAAGAAATCTGGCCAACAAAGAAAGGTATGATAAAAGGTGAGCACAGGAACTCCAGGAGGGAGATTGGTATTGCTAAGAAATCTGGGACTGCATGGCAAGCACAAGATTGCTGACAGATGGCACCATCTCCCTCACATTGTAGTGGGCAAACTAGATGATCTGCCAGTGTACAAAGTAAGGCCTGAGAATAATTCAAAAGATGTAAAACAATGCATAGAAATCATTTACTGCCCATTGGACAAATCTTAATTGAGTCTGAGCCCTAGAAGATGCCCCTCTGGACCAGTGACTAGAGCTGCTGCTAAGAAAGATCAAGAAAGTCTGCACCTACAGAAGCAGAGTTAAAGTGTTCCCTCCACAAGTCCCAGTTGAGCATGACTGTCAGTCCATATCGGAAGAAAGTGAGAGTGACTTTGAATACTATCCTTCTTACGAACTGAGTCAATTGTTTCGGGCAATCCCTAGTCAATACTGGAGACAAAGCTGGGCCTTCTGGACTGTCTAAGCCCCAGCTTCATCCCTGGAGCCAATGCTCCCAGAAAGTGAAGTGCAAAGCATCAGATCAGATGAAATGGAATCATTGTGCATGGTTGAACTGTTTGAGCTTTCAGGGAGGAAATGATAGATTGGGCAGACTGGTGATACACCAACAAGAAGAGTATTTTGAGTGCCCTGACAGTCCACTGCCAGTGTCCGAAAGCTCTCCATGCGAGCCAAATGTTGTGGACTCAGAAACTGTAACTCCTGGAGCTGAAAGTGCCCCAAGTTCTAGCCTCTACCCCATGGAGACCCCTGACAAGTGAGGACAATGCTGAAAATGAGGCTCAGAGTGCAGAGACTGTAACAGTTCCCCTAGAAAGACTGGTCGAGCTGTAAAGCCTGTGGTGCACCTCAGTTATGATTCCCTTGGGAGGCCTGTGGACTTGCCTCTCAATGTTGTCCATAAAGGAGTGTATGTGTCCCCGAGCTCATTGCCCAAACTGAGCATCAGTGCTAACTCAAGTTACTTGTGTTGCCCTCTAAGTATGGTGCCCTTGCCCCGTCCAGCCCCAAGGTAACTGATAGGAAGGGCCCCCTCTTCAGGTTTCATGTACAAGAGGTAATAACTTGAGTTATGGTACAATGTGTATGTAATACTGTGTAAAGAGTGACGACTGCAATGTTTCAGAAATGTGTTCTTGGTAAAATGATATATTGACTGATGATTACATGTGAGCCTAATGCAAATGTATATGGTTGCAGTTGAAACTTATGGGTACTTGCTTGACGCGGACGCCAAGCTTTCCCAGGCCAGGAAGGGTGTAACCCTGCAAATGGGGGTTCCCAAAAGACTTCCAGGAGCTTGCTTGAATGCTCCAAGCCTGAATGGTGTTTGGCATTTAAGCCATTTATCAGTGAGTGTTTTAGAACCTCTGGTACTGTCTCTTTAAGAGCTGTCTGCTTGCAGACATAATTAGTTTGTATGGGGACTGTGTGTTCTTTGATTGAGTACCACTCAAGCTGCTGCCAATTCACTTCATTTTGCAGTCACTAGGAGTGCAAAGGAACCTATCTGAATCTTGTAATCTGTATATAAATGACAGTCATTGTGAGTGACAGCCAATCCAGTCACAAGAACTGGGAGGAACTCAAAGGAAGTGCCCGGTTTTGTCTGGTTGGAGTTTCAGTTGAGCTTTGGCAGTGAAGAAGGAAGGAGCCCTGTGCTTTTTCAGTGTGCAGTTTTAGTCAAAAACGTGTAAGGCCCAGAGTTCGGTCTGCAGCTTGTGTAACAGCTTGTTAGGACTGAATCCGTCCTGTGAAAAGAATCAAAGGATCTCTGAAGAGTAGAAACCAGGCTCACCCTGTAGAAGACTGGAAGAATTGCTGAAATTGCACTCGGTCTGTCAGGAACTGAATCTGCTGTGTGTTCTCCGGTATTGTGCAGTAATTGCGATCGGGATACAGATGCAGCCTGCCTGGTATAGTACTTTCTTTATATGGATGTGTAAGAGGTTTGTGTACCTCAAGTGAGCCCTGCTGACATTGAAGGACCCTATCTTATTTGGAGGTCGTGAGTACTAATTCAGGGTTGCTCCTGTTGAATTGCCACATTAAATCCAAATGGAATTACTGTACTGCTGACTGTTTAATTCTCCTTTTCTCTGTGTGAAAGGGCCCCTACCAGCTGCCACGGTTTGGACTAGCCACTAGGGCTTGGGTACCCAGGACAGTAACTGATAGGGATAGGCCTGTGCACAGAGCCATAGGTAGATTATTAGAGTGATAAGCTAATTAACCTGATTTCCTGTCCTTGTTATATCCCCTAAATAAATCAGAGCTGCTTGTTTCAGCAAAGTTATACTGCCTGAGGTATTTGTTATGTTAAAGTACTGTACTGTGATTGTTGCACTGTATCTCATTTCACAGGAGGTCCCAGTGCGGAACCAGACCTGGGGGTAAGTGTATACTGTGAAGGTAATTCTGATATATTGTGTGGGCCACTAGTGGGAAGAAAGGGGGGTTGCAGTGTCCCAGAGGGCTGTGACCAAGTTAGTTTAACTATTGCAAACCCTGACCTCTGGGTGGAGGCGCCCGCCATTGGATCCAGGCCCCTCAACCTGTTAGTGGCAAATCAGGCAGGGGTAGTAGCCCCTGGGATAGCGCCATCTAGGGGTTACATAAGTATATTAAATTAATATGTAGCTTACCTGGTATGGTAGCCTGGGTCAGCAAAAGTCTGTTTCTGTCAGGTTTATAGTTTTTTGTTCAGGCTTCCTGGATGAAGAAGAGATCTGTTTTGACCCCGCAGAGGTAGCCAGCTGTTCTCTTCCACTTCCCCGTCGATTGATCTGCCCCTGCTCAGGCAGAGCATGGTGTGTCCAGGGACAAAGCAGGAACGACGCCATTGAAGTCTAGGGAGGCAGATTTAAGAATAAAATGTAATTACCATTATTGTAATTAGAATCATTCTTTAATTTGCCTCCCATAGATGTCAATTGAGTGCACCTGCACTGTTCCTGGACACATGTAATTATGTGCCTGAGCACAGGGGCAGGTTGATCAACCTGAGAAGTGGAAGGGATCAGCTGGCTACCCCTGCAGGCCAAGTCCCTTCTACTTCTCAAAAGCGTGAACAAAAAATTATAAAAATGACAGAAACAGACTTTCGCTGACCTAGGCTAACCCACCAATTAAAGTATATGTAAATCTTTGAAAATCACTTTAAACCTTGGACAGGGCAATGGCAATGAAGAAAAAAGTATTCCTGCAGTACTTAACCTTGTTATGCTTATGAAAGTATATAGCAATGTTTGTACTTACTGTTTACAGTCCAGCTGCCATCAACCTCTTACTGTTTTCCCTTTGATTACCATGCATGGCATGTGGCAACCTGCCAGGCTGCCTGCTGCACATCGAGGAACACACTGGCACTCCCTAATATTAGGAAATTAACAATTCCTTATACAGAACCAGTTTAGGTAACGTGCATCCCAACTGAGTTGACACTTGTTTGTGCTGCTATATATGTTTTTAAGTACAGTTCATGGTCTCACATGGTTATAAGAGTGTATTCTTGAGTTCTTTGGGCAGAGAACTGAGAAGCAAAGCTCAGCAGTTCTGGCAGACAAAGGACTTGAGAAAAACTCTTGTAACTATATAAGACAAAGGAACTGAATATGTAAACATATTATGAATCATGTTAAAGACCTTTGCTTTAAAAAAAAGGAAATTTGAATTTAAAATCAATATGTTTTACATTTCAGAATATTAGAGTATCCCCTTTCGGTGAAATTAAGTGTGCCAACTGAACTTAGAACTTCACAAGTTTAGAACTGTTTGCATGAAACACCCTCTTATGGTTGTAAGAGTATCTGTAATATTTAGAAATAAACAGTCTTGATTGGTGAAAAATTATGTAATGATTTATAATGCCTTTCAGTAGGGCTGTACAAAATTCAAACTTCTGTAAGCAGAATTATGGCAAAATTACACTTCTGCTTATATGAAATTTCACAGAATTTCCACAAATATTTCATAAAAGTGTACCACAATTTAATTTTCAGTTCTTTCCATCTAATTTTATGACCACTCATCCAAATGTCACCACTTATAGCATGCTTGTAGTTCTTTATCACATATATAGACGTGTGTCAAGTTTCAGATCTCAATCTTTAAAAGAGCTGAATTTTAAGTGCCCATATATTTGGAAATTTTTAAAATTACAAGTACATAAACTGCAAAGTCTGTGTACTTTTAACATTCAGAACTCCGTGTCACTAAGTTTGGCATGTTTGATTCTGAAAGACTTGAGCATGGTGCAAGGTGACTTGTGTCCAACATGAGATCGCCATGTGGTATTCGAAGGCAGACTTCATCAGCACATGAGCTGCCTGCAGCAAAGTGGACTTGCACCAACAGTGCACAATAGCCCCAGCAGAGATCTGGTGCAAGGGGGGTTTATGGCAGCATCTGCACCCTGTTCCCAAAGGGCAGCTGCCACAACCCGAAACCGCTGTTCTGAAACAACCCCCAGAGGGCATCTGCCAAAGTACATTTACACCAGCTATGAGCTTGCATACGTGTACTTTGCCACCTACCGGGGGTTGCGGTAATGTGCCCCCAACTATTCCCCCAGACCATATAGCCCCCCCAGTCCCGATCCCCAGAAATAACACAATTAGCCCACCCCATGCTCCAGTCCCCACAAATGTGCAGTACAGTTCACCCAGTCCAGATCCCTGGTAATATGAATAAGAAGCCATGCCTCCCCCGTCTATCCTAGATCCCCAAAATAAATATTTACCAGTACAGTGAAATACAGCCATGTCCCAAGTAACCCTGGTGGTCTAGTGAACCCACCTCTCTCACTTGGCAGTGTCCTACCACCTTGCTCCCTCCACCGGGTACCCAATTGATGACTGGCACAGCTCACCTCTCACCACTGCAGCCAGCTGCTGACTGAGCTCTGTTGGAGCATGCACTGTAAATAGTATACACTCAGGGGATGACAGCTGCTGTCTTTCCCTGAGTGCATACTATTTACAGTACACACTCATACAGAGCTCAGTCAGTGGCTGGCGGTGGTGGTGAGAGGTGGGCTGTGCCAGTTTTCAGCTGTGTACAGGTATGGTGGGGGAGTGGGGTTGTAGAACACTGCCGGGTGGAGGGGTGTGTCCACTAGACCACCAGGGTTACTTTGGGACACTGGCCAAATGTTTCACTGTATCAGTAAATATTTATTTTGGGGATCAGGGAACGGTTGGGGTGGGTGGCTACTTATTTGTATTGTCAGGGATCAGGGCTGGGTATGGGGGTTATCACTGTACATTTGCAGGGATTGGGGCTTGGAGGGGCTATCTATTTACCTTGTGAGGGTTCGGGGCTGGGATGGGGGGCATAGCCCACCAGGGCTTACTGTCAATGCTGTGTTGGTGATCAGGACTGGGGAGGGGACACCTGAGCCCTACTCATGGGCAATACTGCAGGCTTACCCTGTTCAGGTGCCCCCTCCATTTGGTGCATCGCATGGGTTGCCGCAAGTCATGGGACATAGTCACGGGGACCCTACCTGATAGAGAATCGGGTGCAGGGTCCCAGGCACACCATTTGGCGCAAGTCACCTATGGCGTAACTTTTGCCATGGCTTTGAGAATCAGGCCCATAGACTCTAAAAAGGAGGCTGTGTGTGCTGACTTTTTAATCTCTTACTTAATGGAGAACTATGCTGAACCTGTAAGTCATTTTCCACTGTAGAAGCTGTTGTTTAAGCACTGGTTCTTATTCCATTACTGTTCAATTACTGTAGGCTTTTTAGTTACCCAAGTTTGTATTTCTGATTTATATGCATGTAGTAAATGCATTTTTTGAACTGTATGATGTAGTTTGTGTTTCTGCTCAGCTGTTTCATTGTTGGCACAATGCATTTAGTATTCTGCTACAGACCTATGTGACTGAGAGTGACATAAACTACATTTTTATTTATTTATTTAAATCATGGTAACTGGGTAGGCCCACTGAGACCATTACAGTCCCTTTCTCAGGGGCTGCCAGAGATTAATTACATACATCTAGAAAAAAACAGCAGGAACAACATCAGTGCATTTTGAACAGTACAGACATTATAGTCAAGGGCACAGTTAATGGAACAACAGGCAGGTAAATTACAATTGACAGCAACAACAGAAGCAATACATAATACAAAATACAATCAGAATTTGGTAAAGGGCCCAATATGGAAACAGTAGTCAACTAAGAGACCAGCATAGCCACATGAGCAGCCCTCCAGCAGAGTCATCAGAATCTCAGTGGTAGCATCAGCTCCAGAAGGTGGGTCTTAAGACCCTTCCTAAAACCCCCCAAGGGAGGCGCACTCCTGGAGACTTTTAGGGAGGTCATTCCAAATGGCCGGTATGTATGCAGTGAATGAATGGAGCACTTGGGAAGTCCTGACCCTGGGGCCATGGAGGAGCTGGTAATTGGGAAGACCTTAATGTTTGTCCAGTCCTTTTGGCTGTTATCATACCAATAAGGCTAGTAGGAGCATTATTTTGTTGAAGCCTAAAGGCAAGGCACAGTGATGGATAAGCTTATCTACCCTCAAAAGAAGGCCAATTTAGTGAACGTAGCAGATTACAATGGTGCTCCAGCAGTGGTGCCCCTATAGCAAAGCGTCCAACCCTGTGGTACAGGGTTTTCAGTCTTTGCATCTCTGAGCTTCTTACTGAGTGTAGCAACAGGAACCCATATAACATTGTGGGCAGGGGCGCACTAGTGGCTACTTTTAATTTGGATTCCTGAGTGAGGAATGGGCTCAGGGGGTATAGAAGACCTAACTTCTGGTTTAACTTCTTAACATATATCACGTAGTTCTAAAATTATACTTATCACCAGAGTGTCAATAAGAAACACCCAATGAGGTAAATAATAGGCTTGTATAGAGGGAGCAGTAAAAGACTTGGAATCAGGGTAATTAAAAAAAATGAAAAAGAAAACCAGCAACTAGGAAAATGACATTCAGGTTCAGTACAGTTCCGCTTTAAAGATGTCCATGTTATAAAGTCAAACATCACAAAATAACATAAGCAGTGCAACAAAAAATGTTTTTCCAAAAAACAAAACTACTTTTTGCAACAAATAATAAACATAATGGCATACATTCTATGCTGTACATTATGAGATTTTTTTTGTTGTATTTTTGTAGCTTCTTGATCCTAACCCTTAGTCTGCAATGCTATTCTTAAGCCAGATGTGGTGGACATTTTTTTTTTCTTATGAAAAAACAAAAAACCAAAAAACAAAGCTAAAACATTTATAAAATTCTCAAATGTGGACGGAAATAGAACATTTTTACAACCAAATAAAATTGAAAGATTAAATCTTTTGTAGTGTAAAAAGGTAGGGTCAATTGTGTTGCTCATTTTTTTGCACTGTTGCTTTAGTGTTGAATGTCATGAGTTTTTGAGAAAATTATGGAATTTTGTACTAATGTTGTGGAAGCCATATCTATGAGTTTTACCAAGCTATACAACGGACTTGCTATGGATGGAAGATGAAGGAAAGGACTGGGGAAAGTCAATATAAGGTTTGATAGGATTCGTGAAGATCCAGTTTTAAAAGTAGGAGGGGCATTGTTGGGCCATCATGCAACTTCAGGTAAGGTGGTTTACCTGCTTGCTCTCTAGGCCAGATGCATATGATCCATAGCCAAGCACTGCAACTAGAGGGAGAAACTGACTATTGTCCACTGTAATAGGGAGTACCTGTTCTGAGGACATTAAAAGATTATGTATTGGGCTGAAGATGTCCCTATTGGGTCAGATATCCAGACGGATCTTCTCCAAAGTTCTCATGGTCTTGGAGCATGTGAGGAATGAGACTGACAGAAATTAGACAAGCTAGCTTTTGCTAAACTCTGTTGAAAGAGGGAGGGCTTTCTTTTTCTAGCCAGCTAGAAGGTATTCTGGGGCGAGGAATGCCTGGATGCTCATGACGGGCTGCAGCTGTGCCAAATGGAAGGATACTGGTGATAGCAAAGGAAAGGGCAGTCATGGGGTAGGGGAGGTCAAAATAATGGATTTAAATGTTTCCTGGAGTCTATCAAAACAGCTCAGGTGAGGCCTCTGTTGAAAAAAATACCTTTGGACCCAGACATCCTGGCAAATTACCGACCTGTTTCGAACCTTCTCTTCTTAGGGAAGATTATTGAGAAGGTGGTTGCAGAGCAGCTTGAGACTCAGCTCACAACTTCCAGATTTACAAGCCTCTCCAGTCCAAATTTAGAGCTATGCACAGCATGGAGACCGCTCTAGTTCAAGTGATGAATGACCTGCTCATGGATAGGGGAGACCAATCTATTCTTGTCCACCTCGACCTCTCATCAGCATTCAATGCTGTGGATCATGGTTGTTGTTGAATAGACTGAGGGAGTATGTTGGACTCACATGCGGGTCATCAGCTGGTTTGAGTCCTTCCTCCAGGGCAGTACCCAGAGGTGGTGTTGAGGAACAGACCCAGTGGCCCTGTCATGTGGAGAACCCCAGGTTCTGTCCTCTCTCCATGTTACTTCAATGTATATGCTTCTCTTGTGTGAGGTGATCAGGTGGTATGAGTAGGGATGTAAGTTTGTCATGGCAGTCATACAGTCATTGATTCCATGACGTTGATCTTTATTCAGGACTTCCATGACTTTCACTAGAGTCATCAGAATGTAGCAATGATGACAGTGCCACAACATTTACTACTGTTTACTAATGATTTCATGAACAAACAATGAGTCATTAAAACCTCATCTATGACAAACTTATATCCCTAGGTATGAGCTTGGGTTTCATTGCTATGCTGATGACACCCAGCTCTACCTGTCTTTCACACCAGGAAGAACAGATGTGGTCAATGTGCTGAATAAGTGCTTGGCCAAGATCGGGTCTTGGATATCGTTGAATTGGCTAGGCCTCAACCCAGGTAAGACTGAAATGGTGGTGGTGGAGCCGGATCAGGGGTGGGGAGTGGAGACCTCTGGGGAGGATTTGGGTCTGTATATCAGGACGGTCAAACTGGAAACCTTCACCAAGGTGAAAAATCTGGACATCATTTTGGACAATGAGCTGAAACTGGATGCTCAGGTGTCGGTGGTTGTTCGGAATGGATTTTACAATCTTGTCCCTCCTGAAGATCTGGCCACACTGGTACATGCATTTGTCACCTCAAGACTCGACTGCTGTAACACTTTCTACCTTGGGGTCAAGGAAGGTGTGCTGCAGCACCTGCAGCAGCTGCAGAACGCAGTGACTCACCTATTGACAGGTCTTCTGTGATTGTGTCACATTTCGCTGGTGCTGCGCAAACTCCTTTAAAATAGGTCTACTGACCTATAAGACTATACATGGGCTGGGTCTGGGTTACCTGGTAGAGCTAGTGCAGTGCACCAACCGCACATCACAACCCCAACAGCAAAATCCCTCACAGCGACAATCTCAACAGGTTTCGAGATTGAGCTGTGGGGGACCCGAGGACAAAAATTCACCTTTTCACCATGTCCCCCCCCCAATCAACTTTGACTCTGAGTTGATAATCTTTAGTGGGGGGGTGGGGTAAAACCCCCCACATGGGGTGTTTGGGGGCACAGCCCCCTGAGTGTAACACACCTATGTCGGACAGGCAAAATTTTACCTGTCAACACTGGGGATGTCTCTATGCCGAACCTCAACAACAGTGTTGTCAATCTGGCATAGGTAAACTGAGCTACTGCATCCCTATAGCCCCAGTTGCTCTCTCCAGTCAGCGGGGGGACCTCCTGGAGGTGCCCAGGGTGAGACTAAAATCATTGGGAGATCGGTCTTTGAGGTGGTGGCACTGATCCTCTGGAACCTGCTACCTGGGTAGCTGAGGAAGACCCTTCTGTTGAGATATTTAAAAGATGACTAAAAGGGTTTTATTGCAATAAGCCTTAGGGGATTAATAGAGTAAACAGAGTCTATTTATTATTATTGGCTGAGAGTATAGGAATATGATTGTAAATTGGATTAGTTATTTATTATATTTATAATTTGTTAGATGCATTATTTGATCTTTTGATGTTTCGATGTCTTTTGCTATAAGGTTGCCCTGAACCTTTGGGAAGGGCCCTTAAATAAATAAAATCTACTACTACTACCACTACTATTAATTTGGGGAGGCAGGCAGCTTGTGTAAGGGACACCAGTGGCATAAGTTAGATGCATGGGTTCTCCAAAGGAAGGGCAGCTCAGCTGGAATAGCACAGCCCCAGATGCCCCAGATGGAGCAAGGAAGCACAGAGGGACAACAGTACTGACTGGAGAGCAGATCATTTAATAATCTCACCCATGAAAATTGACTGGCTTGAGAGCCTGATGTGCTAGGAAGTATATTACTTGGACTCTAAGTCTTAGAGGAACTCAATGGGATCTAGTGGGGAAAGGAAATGACTAGGGCACCAAGATGGAGGAATTTGGCTATTCCAATTTGATAGGTCTGACACAAAAAGGGTAGCTGGCTTTTCTTAAGGCAGTGTGTCACTGTGAGAAACAAGGAAGACGTTGGGAGGACAGGCAGATCATTCAACCAAGAAAATAACGAGGTGGGGGTAGAGATAAAATAGTTACCCAGGGAGGAACTACAGGATTGCAAACAGCTCAGCTTGTTAGATGCAGTGGTAATAAGTGCTAACACTTCATTTCCATAAGTAGAATGCAGCTGATATTACCTTTTATAACTAATTCTGTATGCTATTATGATACCATGAATTTTCAGAAAAGTTTGTCAATTGCTAATTGTGGTATTCCACTTTAAATGTAAAACTACCGAACTAAAATTTCTCCAGAATCATTAGTTCGATATGGGATATAGTATACATGATGAATGTCAGATCTACACCAGCAGTCATAGTGATGTAACAAACATCCACTTATTAAAGAAAATATTTACAACATTTTACAAATAATTAAATGTTGCAGTTATAACCTCTGTAACTTAAAAAAAAAATACTTAACTAAATCTCTCCTTATTTGGCAGTTTCTAGTACCCTGCTAAGAAGGTTATGCATACTATTTTGCAGATATCTACCTCAGGTGACTGAGTAATAAGAGAAATATGTTTACAAAATTTTACAAAATAAAAAAAAAATGTTAGACTTTGAGCCCCTATATGATCTACAAGATCAAAACTACTCATCCAGTTGCCTAATATCTAGTATGCCTTTAGTACACCTAACATCAGGTAAGCATGCCAGTGCTCATCTCACTAGTTCAACTGATGGCTGAGTTATGACCAAATAAATTTATGAAATTTCACAAAATTTCTCAAAAATGTCATAAAATTACACCAAAATCCTGCAAAACTGGAATTTGCTAATTTTATCTTGCCTGCCCCTTCATTTTATATGCTCAGTCTACCTATAAGTGTGTTTTTTTGAGTTTGAAGAGAAATGAGAAAAAACTCTCAAAAATTATGCAAACTGTGGCAGCAGAAAAAAGAAAGGAGTTAGTACTTTCCTCATTATATGGATCTTTGAGTGCTATAGGGTCTTTAGACGGTGATAGCGTAGAATATCAGGTATGCATCGGACATATTCTATTAGCGTAGAGCTCAAGTTATACTATTTGGTACAGTTGCCCATTCCCTTACTTTTTATTAGATTATTTGGGTTGGGGTTCACCACAACACCACCCTGTAAAAAAAAAAACAAGGGGAGGATGTGAGGGGTGAAGCCCCTCCCCCCAACTTCAGTAAACTGACAACTGAGTAAGGTTTGTGAGCCAAGTAGCGCTGTATTCAGGAACCTTTTTAAGGCAAGCTTCCTAAGTGTATCTGGTATTCTACACTGTCACCCATTAGACTGGATCCTGAGGTCTTTCCATACAGAATATAAAGTTTATTTTAGTAGTGAAGGCAGTGACCCACCTACTCAAGAGAACGCCAATGGGACCCTGCATCCTCCATCCTCTGTCTGGTCCCTGATGATCCTGGCTCATTCCCAAACCCAGGTCACAAGCACCACAAGTGTTTGCTCTGTCTCTGTGTAGAGGGGATGGATATGCTGCATGTACCTTTACTCATGTAAGCAGTTGTACTTTGTACATCTGGTCTTGCCTGAAAAAGGAACCTTGGTTCTAGTGCACATAACTGGATATTAAAATAAATAAACTAAAACTAAAACACACAGGTGAGGAGGTGACGCTTACTAAACAACTGAAATGAAATCTCTGGCTTGGGGTTGTGGTGGGTGTGGAGTGAGCCATGTCTTTATTCTATCTCTGCAGGAGTCAAGTTTTGTTAAAAGACACCAAGTACATTTTTGCTTTATGACAAACTGTTGAAACCCCTCATGTTGGCCTCCAGATGTGAAGCCTTAAGAAGGTTAAAACTGAGGATTCTGACTTGGACTCTGACTCATAGTCTAACCTATTTCAGGCTGCTATGCACTTTGATATTATACCAGAAATAGTAATGTATTAAGGTTGGTGTCCTGCAATCACTGTTATTGACCACCTCTTAATGTCACATTTCCCTGATAGTCACAGAGAAATAGTAGTACTAGCAAAATATTTGTATGTTTGTTAATCTTAAACAAGCATCAGATACTTATAACAGTTTCAATTGTATACTGTTGCTGGCCAATACTGTAGTAAACTATTGAACCACCAACAGCAGTGAGAAATTACATTTTGCTAAAGACCACAAGTGTAGACATAATATATATTATGTAAGGCCCTAAAAACATTTTCATAAATAAATGCTGTAGTTAACAAAATAAAGCCAGTTCTTAGCAGGGTTTTCTGTGCTGAGCAAAACTTAATGCATGACGTATCTTAAAGGCCTAGCAACTCTTTGTGACAAAAAGGAAACTTTTAAGCATAGTCATTTTTTCATAATGAGGATAAATATAGTATTACCATGAGTGTGTTTTATTTTCCCAGCATGTAGAACTAAGATCAGCCTTCCAAAACAACATGGCCTGGATATTCAAACTGCGCCAGGCTGTGGCACAAGCCTGGGCGCAGCGCAACTTGGCTGCGCAGGGGCATTGACTGGGTGATATTCAACACAGCTGCACCATGGCACAGCATTGTTGAATATAGCACCCTGGCCACCCACAGTGTGCATGGCGCAGTGGCACTGCGCCAGTGCAAGTGACCAGAGTGGAGCAGGGGGATGCGCTAGCGCAAGTTCCATTGCGCTATGTGCAGTAACCGCGATATTCAAAAGTGCACATGCAAATGGAGCCATAATGTATGCAAGGCACAAATGGGGCCATTTGCATGTCATTATGGCCTCATTTGCTTGCAGGTGCGCCAATCCCCAGCGACTTGTGCCTGGCGCCCTGCCAGCCAGCAGCTGTCGGGGACCGACGCCCCCTGCACGGCGTGGTAATTTGCCCCACAGCCCGATCGCGGGCTTCAGTATATATAAATTGTGTCCTACATCCCTGGTGGTCCAGTGGACCGCTGTCAGCCCGATCACGGGCATTTGTAATATTAAAATACAGTCCAATATCCCTGGTGATCCAGTGGACTGCTCACAGCCTAATCATGGGCATTTGTAATAAAAAACTGATGTCCTATATCCCTGGTGGTCAAGTGGACTGCTCACAGCCCGATCTCGGGCATTTGTATGAAAAAAAATGAAGTCCAATATCCCTGGTGGTCCAGCGGTACCCCCCTTCCCACCTGCCCACTGAGCCCCACCGCCCTGCTCCCCCCGGTCAGCGGCGGGTGGCAGCACCCCACCCACCTGCCGCCCCGCCACCCACCTACTGACACCTTAGGTAGGGCTGTACACCCATTGGTCCACAGTGTGAGCCAGTGGGCGTGCAGCCCATACATATTGAGTACATTCCAGATATGAATGGATCCATTCACATATCTGAATGTGTAGACGGTAGGCTGCACGCCCATTGGCTCATGCTGTGGGACCAACGGGCTTACAGCCCTACCTATGGTGTCGTCTTCCGGTGGCGGGCGTAGGTGGGTGGGTAAGCGCTGCCGCCACTGGCGGGGGAGGGGGTGATGGGGCTCAGTGGGTGGTGGGGAGGGGGTACCTCTGGACCACCAGGATATTGGACTGTATTTTAATATTACAAATGCCCGTGATTATTATGAGTGGTCCACTGACCACCAGGATATTGGACTGTATTTTCATATTACAAATGCCCGCAAGCGGTCCACTGGACCACCAGGGATACTGGACTGTATTTTAATATTACAAATGCCCTCGATCAGGCTGACAGCGGTCCACTGGACCACCAGGGATATAGGGCATTTTTATTTTAAAAGATGCCCACGATCAGGCATGGGGGGGCGCCGCGACGGAGGTGCAGCCGGAGCTTGGATGGCCACCCACAGGTGGCAGCTGCCGTGTTGCGCCCTGCAATATGGCAGCTCATCTGTGGGTGGCCAGCCGTTGTTTCTTTTTTGGCTCACCTGTGTGCGGCGTAAGTAGGGGTTGCTCATGCATGGACCCAGCACATCCCGGGCTGAATATTGGGATGTGCGGAGTATGCATGGGCACACCCCCCCCCACCTGCACCGCATATATTACTGATGCGCTCTGGTGCATTGAGATTTGTGCCAGGCACAATCCACGTTTGAATATCGCGCCGGGACGCAACCCTTTTGAATATCTGGGCCCATGTGTAATATAGTGATAATTTAATATGTTGGGGATTAAAAAGCAAGGGGGCTTGAAGTTCTTAAGAGGTCAATCAATCAATTAATCAATACTTTATTTATAAAAAGGCGCCTTTCTAAAAACCAAGGCACCTGTACACCACATGATAAAACAGTATTAATAAAACAATAAATTAACCACACTAATAAGATATTAAAAATCATTATATGCTTGTTTAAAAAGATATGTTTTAAGTGCTCCCTTAAAAGTTTCGACAGTCGGGCAATCTCGTACCTGATGTAGGTGTAGTAAATTGCTTTATTTTGTAACATCAGCAACAGCATGGTAGGGGGTAGCAAACAGCAAATAACTTATCAAATGACAAAGTTTCTTTACCCTCCAGTTTATTTTTTCATATTTGTTAAATATTTTTGTAAAAAGGGTTGGAAACATAGAGCTTCCTGATTGGCTGTAAACATTCTATTTGGTTTATGTTAATCTTTTAGGTAAACGTATTTGTAGAGTCTAATAAAATGCTAAAAAGGTACAACTCTATTTTAAAATACCTTTCTTTATAATAGCAATACGGGACTCACCGAGGTTATGTTAATGTTAAGATAATCACCCTCTAGTGACATATAACACTCTATTATGCCTCATGCCACATTACACCCCCTAGAGGGTGAATAAAGTACATTAACATAACCATGGTCTTGCTTTATTGCTTAAAATTTACAATGGCTGATAATGAAGTACATTTATACTTAATGTACAAATAATTACTATTCAGTGGGGTATCTTAATGTTTTCTGCTTAGCCGTTATTAAGGGTACAGTTGTTGAAATGATACATTTATTATTAAAAATATGAATGTTAATATTTATTTTAATAGTATGGAATGTTTGACAGTTTTGAATACTCTCATTAGTTTTAATGGGTGCCCTTGTGCTTGCCCAAAGTAAACATGTTAGTATGATAATGAGTTCTGAGTGGCATGTCACAGTTGGTCCAATGCAGAACAGTCTGCAAGGGGCTCGTCAGTGTCAGACCAATCATCAGCCAGGCTGATCATGATACTGTTCTGGTCTTGCTGGGCAGAAACTTCATGTAGTTAAAAGAAAAATGAGCCTTTGATCTGCATAAGGCTGACCAGCAAGTAGAGCTGATCAGCATAATGATCAGTCTGCTGTGGTCCCCCCCAACATAAAAATAATTCCTCCCAAACTCTCCTAAGTATCCCTCCCACCTTCCATTGCTTCCTTTCATAACTGCTGAAACCAGGGTGCCAGATCCCTGGTACTGGCTAGTACTCCCACCTCCACCTGTTTTCACTGTGCAATAAGGAATCCCACCCCTGGTGCTGCCAAACATAATGCCTGCACTGGGGTGCCCAATCCCCAGCATCATTATCTGAAATAAAGAAAACCATCCCTCAGAGTCTGTTTTAATTTTTTATAATAATAATTAATACATATTTTTTTAATTTTTAAGCACTCTTAAAAAGACAACTGTCCATCCATCTCTGTCCCCCAATGACTCTCATGCTCAACACCCACCACACACATGCCCCTTACTTTTTTTTATTTACATTTTTCACCTCTCCTCAGACTGCTGTGAACCGGATCCAGTATTTGGACCAGCACGCCCAGCTAGTCAGGTGTGGGGCCTGCGAGAGTCCATGCACCATGCTTCCACCAAGGGTTTCCCTGTTTCTTTTTCCTCCCAAGGGGTGCAGCATGCAATGACTCCAAGACCAACAACCCATGCCTCCACATGCTGTATGTCAGTGTCTGCCCGCCCCCCCACTCACTCTGTGGCAGTCCTGGGGTGCCTTTCCTCTAGCTTACTGCTAGGGGCCAGGCATACAGTGGGCTCTGCAGTCCCTCCACCAGAGGAGGAGAGCAGTCCTCCGGATGCTCGATACTCCTCCTCCTCCTGCTGGCCTCTGACAGCCCAAGCTCGCTGCTGAACTTGGGTTACTGGTGTCGCAAGTGGTAGTGCTACCATTGCACCAGTGGGCTGGCACAAGTCCCCTTACTTTTCATTTTCTTACACTGGGGTGCCCAGTAATGGTGCTGGCTAGAACCCCGCACCCTGCCCATCTTCACTGTGTGACACTGGGTAGCCCACAACTGGTGCTGCAGAACACTGACATTGGGATGCCCAATCCCCAGTGTCGGTACCTGAAATAAAGAAAACCATCCCTCATAGTCTTTTTTTTACAAATTTTTATGCACCCTGTAAAAAAGACAACCGTCCATCATTATCTGTTGCACCACCAGTACACTGCAGCTGTTAATAGGGAACTCGATCTAACAATGTACTTATTACATTCTGACTTTGTGTTTTGTTTGCACCATACAATGTTTGGTTTATCTAGTCTTTTTGACACTATAGGTCATAAAATAATCACAAAGATAAACATAATTGCTAAACTTTGTTAAATTGTTGTCTAATGAATATTAATGATAATATCAGTTTCAACCGATAATATCTGTTGCTTGTGTTTTGAAAATGTTCTTGTATTTTGATCTTCAAGTTGATTGACTAAATACTGCATATGGATTTATTAACACACACCTTTCATTGCGGCTCTTTATTCAATATGGAAATAAAAAGCTATCAGCCTTATTTCTGTTCAGCCAGGGACTCTTATGCTCTAAAAAATTTGCAAAACAGAATACCTTAAATTGTGATTGTATGTTAGTAATAACATCCCCTGCTGTATAGCAGTTTCATTTTAGTCTCATATTTAATTCACTGATTCAAGCTGTGAAACAAAATTATTTTATTTATCAAATTTGATTGTCACATGATTATGATGTCACCAGATGTCATCTATTTAAGAAATATATATTTTGAATCTCACTCCATCCCCTGACAAAGAGGGCTTAGATCCCTCGAAGCGCTGGGGTATTTTGTTTGTCTGGAAGCTCTTCATTGAAGTGTTTATTTTTTTGAGCCTTTGTGTAGCGTTGCTTTCATTTGTGTTTACTCTTCGCACCGCAGCTGTTACCCTTCCCCTATCTGACCCTCCAACTTAACCCTCCACCCCTTACTTACCTACTTGGGGTTCAATGCGGTAATACTCACTGGACTGGAGACACATCTTCAGTCTTCAATGCTAGACCAACAATTGAGGTATCAGCCATACGGTTCAATGTATTCCAAAGGGTTTTGAACTTGATCATTTTTAAATATTTGTCCCCCAAATTTTAAACATGGCCTTTTTAGACCCCACCTCATGAATAAGGGCCATTAAATTATGTAAATCCATCCTAAAAGGTGATTTTGTGGTCGCTGCACCAAATCCCCTTTGGGGCAGGATTTGATCATTTTTTCTGCCCTTGTTCATGAGGTAGGGTCATAAGAAGGTTATTTTAAAAATTTGGGTAACAATATATAAAAAAATCAATGTTATGAGCATACATTGAAAATGTTCAATGCATGTTTGTAACTTTGGTACTTTTCAATATTTTGACCCCACATTTTCAACATAGTCATTGTTTTCACACCACTTCATAAGCGTGACAGATGTTCTTTTTCAATCCTGGCCAAACTGTTTTCGCAATTATGGTCCAAAATTACCTTTCAGGCAGGATTTGAAATTTTTACCCACCCTTGTTCATGAGATGGGTGTCATAAGAAGGCAGTGTTAAAAATCTGGGATGAAAATATTAATAAATGATTACTATTTTTAAATCCTGGCCAAAATGTTTTCACACTTATGACAGAAAATGACATTTCAGCCACTTTTTTTATAAATGACACCTGCCATATTTTGAAGGAGTGGTAACAAAAAGACTATGTTGAAAATTTGAGGTCAAAATGTGAAAAAAAACAGACTTTCACTAGAAAAACACTTAATAGGGTGGGGTTCTGCTTGAATCCACCTTCTCATTTGCATATCCCCACCCACTCTGTATGCCTTGGATAAGATGAGCAGGTATGGTCATCAGACCTCTATTGAACTGCATCCAAAAATAGGGGAGAATCCAGTAGCAGGCCAAGGCCCTTAATGTGAGTAGTCTGTATCTACCATAAAATGTAATGCAGTGTGTTGTTCTGTGAGGTTTTTTTCCGTATAGATTTTTATCAGTTTTTCCTCCCCATTTTCTCCCCATCCCCATGCCATGGGCATGTATATGTGTGTGTGTGTGTGGAGGCACATGCATGCTACACCTCAGGATGCCCTCCCACTTCACTGCTGCCCCCTCCGGCCTACGCTACCCACAGGGCCTCAACCCGGTGGGAGCGGAACTACGGGGAGGAGCCACAACCACCCTGAGAGAGAGAGCTGACTTTTGCTCCAACTGCCTCTCCCTATGCCAGCTCTCCAATGACCAAGTTGTTCCCAACCCGGGTCACTAGTGTGAAGTGAGGTACTGTGTCCAGCACTCATCCTCAGTGCCACCAGGCTGGCACTGTGAAGGTTTTAAAGCATACATATTTACAAAATAATGGCATTTACAGCATGCATGTGCAGGAAAGGACAAGGAACAGGCAGATTTAACCGCCTTGACTGCAACAACTAGAAGCTCTGGCCAAGAACCTCCCCATGGGTTATGGATCTTTGGGCCATAAAGGTTGAGCTCCTGGGGACAAAGTAAATGAACTGCTTACTCATAAGGCTCAACCGGCCATCGTATGCCTACAGCATAAATACTGGAAAAGGGGAAGAAGGTGGAAAAGGTGTTGGAATATTTGCTCAGGCAAAGCCAAGCCGACAGACATATGGCCTCACTGCAGAATGCAGCAGGGCAGAGAGTTAGCAAGATTATTGAAATCAATGCAGTAATGCACGACTTGCATTCCAACTTATATGCTTCCCCTTTCCAGGATCCATGAGATCAATTATTTTCTCTCAGATCTACTTCTGCTCACACTTGACAAAGATGTAGCAGATAAACTGGAAACCTCCCCTCATGGTGCAGGAGACAGAGAAGGCTCTGTCCCAAACTTAATGTGAACATGGCACTAAGAGAGGATGGGTTTTCTGCAGATCTCTTCCAGCTCCTGTCTGAGCAGGTATTCCTCATAAGCCACAGAGTATACTTAAAGGCTAGACAGACCTCCTCTCTCCCTTAAGCCATGCAGGAGGCAGTCATCATTGTCCTCCACAAGAAATAGAGACAAGGACTCAAGCAACCCCACTTATTATCGACCTATCTCCCTAATCAACATGGATGCCAAGGTCCTGGCCAAAGCACTAGCTAACCGGATGGATTCTACCTGCCCAACCTCATCCATCCCTTGCCAGTTTGGTTCATTGAAGGCAGACTGCTCTCAATCCACCTGTGGTCCCTGGCCACCCATGTTTTTGCACATGAGAGGTGGCTTACTCCATCCACAGCAATAGATTTAGATTTTGAAAAAGCCTTTGACTCAGTAGACTTTGGCTACCTCCTCCAAGAGCTACAACGTCTGTGTTTTGGGGACACATTTCTTTCCTAGCTCCCTACCCTGTACTACCTCCCTACTACCAGGGTCCTGACAAATGCTAACCTCTCTAATGCATTCTCTCTACAAAAAAAGCACCCACCAAGTGTACCCCCCTTCCCTTCCTCTGTGTCCTAGCTATTGAGCCTCTGGCCATAGTCCTTAGACACTACCCAGTTATACCCGGCTTAATGTTTGGAGAGCAGGAGTACCAAACAGTGCTCTACGTAGATGGTTTGCTGGTGCTGGCCAAAGTTGCTCCAAGAACTATAAGCTCCCCCGCCACCCTCAGACATGCTTAAAGGGTTTTCTGAGATATCTGTCCTGAAAGTTAACCCTATTGAGTTCTTCTTGTACTCAATTCCTGCCCAAGAGCCCCTTTCACTGCCAAGGCATGAAGTGGGCCCCCCAGGGCATCACATTCCTGGGTATCAAAATCCAGACTGACATTTCAAAATAGCATATTCCCATCTTACTCCATTGCTACCCAAAATGATGATAGAACTGGACAGATGGAAATATCTCAGTTTCTTCATGGCTGGCAAAATAGCAGCTTTCAAGATGGTGTCAGCCCCTAAACTGCTACATTCCTTGGCTCATGTTCCTCTGCAAATGCCCAGGCTCGGGTTCTCCAAAATCAGCTGAATGGTGGGAGACATTCTATGGAAGAGTACCCCTGCCCCAAATTCAGTAGATTTAAGTTGTGTGCACATTAGAGGGTAGGAGGGTGGGGTCTGCCTTGGATCCTCGGTTACCACTTGGCATACTTACGAACACAAACATTATATTGGTTTTCAACCCTGACTCCCTGTCCCACAGGGATATGTATAGAAATGGCTATTACCAGGGATAACCCACTCCCACAAGTATTTTTTTATGTGAAAAATCCAGGTAAACTAACCCTTCCTCCTCCAACACTGGCCTTGGTAAAGCCTTGACAAAACCTACACAAGATGATAAAGACCCAGACTGCCACATCACATCTGTGCCCCTCAATTGAAAATCCCTCTAATACAGGTGTTGTGCAAATCCTTCACTGCCCTCATTGTGCAAAGCAGGCATATGGAGGGTCCTATACCTTTTATTGGCAGGTACCGATAAGACTGACACATTTTAAAACCTAATATCTAAGTTCCACATACCTCAAACAGATTTTTTGAGGATTCTTCCAATTAGAAGTGCCATCACTCACTTCCTGAAAGGCTCTGCAGAGCAACAGTTGGCAGACAGATCCCTCCCCACTACCCTGGTGGCAGCATTTTACAAGGGGGAAGCATAGTCCATATACAAAATCCTGAAGTAGAGAATTCCTGACTAATTACAGGCAGCAAGAACTAAACAGGAAACTCACCTCTCCATACAAATCTCAGAGAAACAGTGGCTAGACTGCTGGCAAAATATCCATGGAGCATGCACAGACAACAGGGTCCTACTCATCAAATATAAAATCATGTATCTATGGTATTAAACTCCAACAGCCCTACAAGCAATGCAGATACTTCTAACAGACAAGTGCTGGAGATGTGAGCTCCCAAGAGGTGACCTTACCCATATACTGTGGTCTTGTGTACCCCTTAAGACTTTTTGGAAGAAAGTGATCTCCTCTTGTGCTCAGGTTCTGCACAATGTAATGCCTGATACCCCAGTTTTGGCTCCTTTGCATCCAACCCACAAGATACCAGGTATTCAAACCACAGCTCAGCTAGTTATTGGTGAAATCAGTGGAGGCAAAAAGTTTAGTCTTACAAAAATGGAGGTCAGTTGAGGTCCCTGCCATTGAGCAACGAGAGCCTCCGTTGGAAGGCTAGCCAATTCTGAGTGCCTGTCCCATACTGCAGGGGGTACCAGAGATAAATTCCAACTGATATGGGACCCTTTTCTGGCTTCCCCAGTGCAAGTCTCCAGTATGTGGTAGCCCGCTGGCACGTTGCATCCTCTTAATCTACAGACACACTGGTATCCCCATGAAAGCTTGCCCCACCATGTCCCCTTGCTCTCACAAATCTTTACAGCAGTTAGGCCAGGACTTGACTGTCTTGTCACAAGTGTTTACAGTCTCAGACAGTAAATATAACTATGGAGCGAACTCTGACACAGAGTTTAAAATTCTACAGGATAGGTTGAGGAGCATTTAGCTCTGATATCTCTAGATTTTGAGCATGCTGTATGAATGCTGGTGCTAGCCAGATAACATTGTTACAAAAGTTGTTATTGTGAATTTTCAACTGGCTTTAACGTGAAATAGGACCAGTGATACATTTTATATATGTATATGCATTCATTTATTGTATGTAAACTTTGGCAATTAAATAAAATGATTAGCCACAAAGACAGTCTGCAACAGGGCTATATACAGCAAGGCACATGCTTTAGCATTAGAAAGGCAGAGGTACTACAAAACGGATTTATTCTTCTAGCTTTGCTTTCACATAGGGACATTTTGAGCAAGTCCAAATTGACATCATTTTACATGGAAAAGAAAAATTAGAGGATAGAATGTCAAAAGGCAAGGAAAATGGATAGCAGAAGAAAAATGTCAAAGAAGGGCAGTTGTTTCTGAGATGCTGCCTCAGAAACTAGATAGAAGGATTTAACAGAGGGACACAGGATAAGAAAATAAATAGATTAGATCCAGAAACATCTCTATCACCACTTTATTTGATTATGTTTCATTTTTGTTCATGTAGGGATCCCTAACCAATGGAAGGCATCCTTCCACTGTCTTTTTCAACCCCCAACCTTTTAATCCACCAAAAACAAATCACTTTAGGAAATGACCCTACTACATGCCCTTTGAGGGGTGCTGGGGACTGCATGGTAAGCTGCAGCTTCAACAGCACCACCAGCACTCCACCAGGTATCAACACTTCAGCTGCACATAGGAGCCACCCCTTTCTGGGAAGAAAGCATCTAGGCAGATGCTCTGTGCCCTCCCTGCCAGCTTCTACTCCTGCCATCCTGTGGCTCTGGGTGTGGACTTGGATCATTAGCATGCCAGAGCAGTCTCCCATTGCTCAGTGCCATGGACCCAGCCTCAGAGACCCATTTTCAGTCACAAATTCTGGACAAAGTTGTCACAAAGACCACTTTGCACCAAAGTAGCCTTCACAACCCCATTGTACTATGCTGATTTAAAGAGTGCAAATCTTTCCCTTGTGCCAGCAAAGGTCATTGCAGGCTCATGGGAGAGGAGGCAGTGCCCCTATGCAAATGACCACAGGGCAATCCACAGTGCATAGTGGCCTTTACAGGCATGTTCACACCCATTGCACCCAGCATTTTTAGCAAGCAATAACAGTAGATTTGCAAGTGTATGTAATTGGTGGCCACCTGGCTGTGGAGCTGGTCTGTATTGGAGGACACTGAGGAGCATATAAAGCATAGAATTGGGGTTGGGGAAGTTACTGGGCTACCCAGGTAAGTGACAATGGGGGGAAGCAATAGGAGATAGGGAGGGGAATCACTGGGCCACAAGGGATTCTTTGATTTGGGGAGTGGGGACAACTCTGCATGTTAAAATTCCTGAGGCACTGCATTTGTAGGAGCTCACCTGAATGCTAGAGGAGCATTCTCAGTTGCACCATCTAACATCTGAATGGCTATTTGCATTGCATTACTCTTGCAAAGGGGACTGCTTCCCCTGCAGAGTATGCCATCTGTTGCATACAAAAGTTTCAGGTTGTAGTGAAATGGTGCGAATATGGAACACAGATTTTATGCAGTCCCAGACTGAGATTGGAAATGGGGCCCTACCATTTTAAAATACATCTATTTAAATGTTTTACTTGATTTTCCTTTTTATTCCTAAGGCCAGTAAGTAGTATTTCATAGCATTTGAACAGTATTGTTTTCAGGGGCTTCATCTTCCAGCTTCTGAATATTTTACCAATGGGATCAATAAGCTGATGGATTTTTATATGCTCATAAAAGGAGCTCAGCAGTTGTGATGGCCTCTATGTGCATGTAAAGCATTTCCTCTCATCTGACTTCAGTAAATGTGTAAACTAGGCTTTCTCAAATGGTGAGGCCAACCTCCCTGGGGAGGCACCAACCTGTTCCAGGGGAGTCTCAAGCAGGCCTGAAAATGTACTGTATTTAAATTTTGAGTTTAGGATATTTTGTGCAACAGGATGATACAAACTGAAAGAGGATGGCAGGTGAATTTATTTACGTATGTACAAACTTGTGACCAGGAGAGGAACACTGAGAAAAGACCCATTTCCAGGTGATGATTTATTATGTACAAATTTATGACCAGAAATGTCATACTGAACCAAGGCTCGTGTCCTGGTGTATCCTATGAAAAGGTGCATGGAGTGTTAATTCAGGATGCACAGTAGTGCAAACAAATTGGAATGATATGCATTTTTTGAGAAGTAATGATTGACCCATTAGACTGATAGCAGAACAGTGCCAATACAAAGGCTAACCAGAGATGCACCAAGAGCAGGAGAAGGAGAAAGCAACATCATCCTTGAAAGGGTGCTTAAGAGCAGGGTGAGTGGGGAATAGGCAGAGGGGGTAGAAAAGTTCCAGAGGGGAAACAGACGAGAAAGCAGTCTGACCCATGGAGGTCTTCCAGCAAGGGGTAACAAGAGTTTGAGAGTCAAAAGAGTGGAGCAAGTAGGAAAACCCAGGGTGCTGTGGTTATGCAGAGGGAGAGAACAATAAGTTGAATAAAATGAGAATAAACTCAGCCAGCTACTTAATGACATTTTGCATATTCCTGGTATACTGTGCAAAGTGCAGTATTTCTTTTTAGGCCCCATATCATTTCCATATTTGGTGGGGGGGGCCTCAATATGTTTTTCTCGACTGGGGGAGGCTCACTGTGACAAAGTATGAGAACTAATGGTGTAAACAAATGGTTAAAAAATGCTTACAATATACAAGGAATGCCTGTCAGAGTGGTGGCATTGTCCTGAGAATGAAACCTGCCACCCACAACAGTAATGAGCTGGAATATGAAGGTCGCTCTCGCTGTGCAGCAACAATAGCACTGAAATGGACTATGAGCTATTGAACCTACAGACAGGCATGCAGCTACACAATTGACTTCTTTCTTTTTTATGGGGTCTTTGAATTAATATCAGACTGCATGCCTGATGCCAATTGATTAGCACACAACTCAGTGAACAGGCATTGCTTTCTCTCAAAAGTGAAGCACTAATATTAGGAGGGGGTTCACTCACAATAACATTTTCTGGGTTCCTTTAACTGTGGGTTGGGCCTCTCTGAAGACTTTGTTTAATTCTACAACTGGTCCAGAATAATCTAATAGAGAAGTAGCATCATATTTTCAGTGGGGTCCCACTTCTAACTAATATGTCAGATGGGAGAGACTGAAACAACAGGGAGCTTAGGAGACATGTTCAAGTGGTTCTGATTAGATCTTTTAATGTGGTTCTTAAGTCTATAATGTAACCATTAGACTGAAGTATCAAAATAAAGTGCTTTAACAAACCACGAAGCTTTCATCTCTAAGGGATACTGTCAACTACTTTAGTACACCTCTTTTTGTCTTCAAAGGTCCCTTATAATAACAAAAAATGGTAGTTTGAGTCCCTGTGAACCAAAATCCTGTGCCTATATGGGCTGTATTTTAACCTGGCTTTGAATGTTGCATTATAGATAATAAAATCTTGTTTCAAACTGAAACTTTACTTATGTAAGAAACAGAAACTAAATATTGAAACATTGCTACTTCTGGTCCACAGTGATGATAAGCTTAGATTGATGAGCATACCAATTTCTTCAGTTTTGTTAGTATATTTTAAACCTCTGTCTTTGATTTTGTTAAAGCATTTTAAAGCTTCATACATTTATATCTGGTTTGTTACTTTATTTATTTTCCAGCTTTCTGTTTATGCCTCCTTTACCACTCCAGCCTGGCACCTTCTGCTGGTTCCACTCATCCCCAGCACCCATCTTCTCTGGGCTTACTCTTACTATTGCACCCCATGGCTCTCCCCCACAGAGCATGTCTGCAGGGATTCTCCCAAGCCCCTTAAAATGAAGCCCAGATGGCTGCCATGGTTGATGGTGCAAGGTTGTGTGGGACCAGCTTCATTCTGTTACATCTAGGGCTATTTTTCCATCTTGCTTCTTTGCTTTGGAATGCCTCTGCTTAAGGGCATCAAGGGTGGACGTGCTTGCAAGCATGCATCAACTGGCACCAAGAAGTATCCCCCCCCTTCTTCAGGCTTCCCCAGTTGCACTGCCAGCCATGATCATCCAGGTGGCGGTAGTTGGAGGAGGCCAGGAACACTGCCCCCTAGATGCTTGATCCTTCTACACCTGGCTAGCCCTGGCATTCCATACTCATTCCCATTCCAGATCACTGGCACTGCAAGTGGTAGCCCTACTGCTGTGCTGATGGGATGGCCAATTCAATTTATTTTCATGTATATATTTTGTGGTTTATTTAAGCACAAGGCATGATAGGGTGGTATATCATGGAGATCAAACACGCCAAAGGGATGATTGGGCATGAGGCCGCAGGCCAAGTACGTCCAATGACCTGAGAAGTGATGATATCCCATGATATACCACATCCTGGAGTGACTTATTTCTATTATGAACCGAGTTTGAAGTTTTATGAAAAAAAAATAAAAGAACAGGTTTTAAAACATTTTATAAATGAGTTTTTGGGTGGTGTGGGAGTACATTTTGAAAAAATAGTTCTCAGACAGTAGAGAGCAAGGAGGCTGGTGGTGCCGGAACTTTTTTGAAGCCGTGATGATGTAACCCGATTTTATCACAGCTTCAAAGAGCTCTCGACCAATCAGATTCCTCTATTTGCGATCCTCAGTTCATAATATGTATTAATATATGTTTGTATGTTCAATTTCAATTAATATTTAAAAACAATGTTTCTCCAATGTGTTAGCTCAATAAATATTAAATTAAAAAAAAGGTTTTACATGTACTTCTTTATGCATTTCTTTTCAACCATGAATGCGTATCCCTGCTGTACATTTTTATGTCCAAATCCATTTATATGGTGTCTCTTTTTAATACAAGTTGCACAACAGTTTGATTTGTCCCTGCTTAGTAGGTGTTATGGATCTAGAGTCACTTCCAGCCATACATTACTACAACATGTTACATGTCAGTTTATTTTCCGTTGTTTTGTTCCAAACTGTTGTCCCCTTACCCACCATGATTCCTTACAATTGAACTTGTCACTTTCCTCCCTCATGGTAAATGAGCCTCTGACTGTAACATAGTAACATAGACATTTAAGGTCAAAGGGAACATGGTCCATTGTGTCTGTCCCCTGCTTCATAAGTAGGGATTGAGAAAAAATATTCTGTGCAAATATGTATTAATTCATAGGAAACCCCTACCTACTTTGTTATGCATGTTGCCTGTTGATTTCCCTGGTAAGCAGAAATTTGTTCAGCCTTACCTAGAAGACATGTGCTATCTGTATTTCCACTGTGTATGCTGATAGACTGTTCTACCCTCTGTGAGAAAAAGGGCCTCAGAATGTTACCCCTATATTTACCACCTCTGAGCTTCAGGGCATATCCTCATGTCTTGCAGGACACCAGATCGAGATGTTGACTGTGCCTCCTTTATCTCCAAATTCTGGTTTGGTTCCTCCTCTGCTATCTTAAGTCCCTACTTTTATCATCTCCCGCTCCACTTACTCTCTCAGAAGCTTTGAATTACTGTTCATTCCTTCATCGTCTCAAGACTTCAGCCATTGACGCTGCTTTTTCCTATCTGCTCTGCCTTGTAAGGAATAACCCTCCATCTGTTCTTTCTCCTCCTTTCCCTTCCTTTCACTGTGAAAGCTCTGCTCCATTAGCACAAAAAATACATCTGTTCCTGCATCTAATTCTCATTCTACTCTTGACCCGGTTGTCACCCTACCATGCACTCAGCTTTTCCATACTTTTTCTTGGATTATATATGGGGGCAAGAAGTTCTAGAAGATAGGCACTAGTGGATGCCCTCCATGACAGTTTTCTCTCTAAACACATAAGGGAACTGAGTTGGCAGTGGGCCATTCTGGATTTAGTAGTTTTGAACCAGGATCTCACAGAAGATGCAACTGTTGAGGCTCCCCTCAGAGCAAGTGATCAAAATTCTGTGTGGTTCAAAATCTCCCTTAGGAATAGGCAGCAGAAGTCCCAGATGATGGTTCTGGACTTCAGAAGAGTAGACTTTTGGAAGATGAAGCAGGTCCTCAAAACAGGCTCCATGGGATAGATCAGAGAGTGTGGGTAGATGAAAAATGGAAGGCTACGAAAAGAGAAGTTCTGTAGATCACCAAGTGCTTTGTGAGGCAGGCCATGAAGAATAAAAGGTGGAAAAGGTCATTGTGGTTCTCAACTGGGGTGAGGAAAGCAATAAGGAAAAAAAGGCTGCATTTAGGAGGTACAAAGGGAACCAGTTGAAAAGCATGAGGACAAACTACCATAAATAGTTTAGGGTGCCCCTCACTTGGAGCTAGAGACCCTCAGTTAGCTCTTTTGGGTCTACCCCAGCAGAATGCATTTCTCTCTCATTCCCAGTTTTCCTGGATTAACTGCACATTCACTGCAGCCGAGAGAGTAATTCTCTGGCATTGGCGATCCCCTGATCCTCCCTCATTTGATGAGTAGTTTCATTTACTATCTTTAACAGCCCGATATGAGAAAACCTCTCATCAACTCATGGGTAAATTTCAGCTTTTCAATAAGATGTGGCAACCCTATTTTGCTAAATTTCCTAGATCTGCCTTTCTGAGGCATCCCAATGGCTGAGTTTGTCACCCTTTGGTCTCCTGGAACACAGCTTATCTTTTAATTCCCTTCCCAGAAATTGAGTCAGCTTAACCCCCCTTCCCTTAAGTCTGAAGTTGGTGGTACCTACCTAGCCTCCTCCCGATGTTTATGCTCAGACTTGTTCAGAAACCTTAAGCTCCTTTCTCCTCACCTTTATCTGAGCATGCTTTCATAGATTGTTCTCAACCTCTTTTTAAGGTAATACCTGTACATTATATAAAGTCACTATTTGGTTTAATTTGCTTTTAGCACAACATTATGCACCCCCGCTGTACTGTCTGATTATTTTATATGACTTTGCTTATGTTTTATGTATTTTGTTATGGACACAGTTTGTTAATCGATTACCAGTTGTTCATGAGGCTTTATTTATTGGACTTTTCAAATTTTCTTGAAATGTTATTTCTGTACATCCGGTTTGGTATTTCACTCATGTTACTCTTGAAAATTCAATACAAACCTTTATGGCCAAAAAAAAAAAAAATTAGCTTAGGGTGGCCAGCACAGCTGTGAAGAAGGCTAAGGCAGAACAGGTCGGGATAGCAGAGGGAGTGAAAGTCAATGGCAAGGCATTCTTCAGACATATTAGCAAGAAAAAAGGAAACAAGGAAGGGAATAGAAAGGATGGCAAAAGAAGTGGAATGGGTCAATAATGACCTGTGAAAGGTGGCAGTACTCTATGAGTACTTCTGTTCGGTCTTTACTATGGAACTAGATGGTCTGCTGCCAGATTGTCAGAAGACTAAGGTACAAGGTCTGGGGAGCAGAGTACAGCTGGAACAGGATATTCAAGGGTCCTAGTACTTTGAAGATAAATAAATCCCCAGGTTTATACAAATTGCACCCCAGGGTAATAAATGAGTAGAGTACTTGCTGACCCTTTTGGTTGATACCATCAATTGTTCACTGGAAACAGGAGAGATTCTGGCAGACTGGAGAAGAGTAGATATTGTACCACTACACAGAGGAGGGGGCAAAACCAACCCTGGAAGCCACAGAATGGTGACGCTGACCTCCATTATGGGCAAGCTATGTGAGACCATAGTAAAGGTATGGATAGTCGAGTTCCTGGAGGCAAATGACCTACAGGATAGAAGGCAGCATGGGATGTCCTGCCAGACAATATGTACTGATTTCTTAAATGAGATGATGCAGTCAGTGGAAAATGGTCAGGCTGTTGAAATCCCATATTTGAACTTCAGTAGGGCCTTCAACTCAGTGTCACACAGAAGGTTAATTAAAAAAATAGGGGAACTGGGGATGGGGCAGTGCCAGCTAGGTGACTTGAGAACTGCTCCACACAAAGGATACATCACTTGTTTCTAATACCAAAAGACCACACCACAAGCAGCTCTATAATGTGTCCAAAAAGCGGTAGTTTATTCAAGCCCACACATAATTTTGTTTTGTATTTATATTTGTAATTTTTTGATCAGGAAAGGCACACAAAGCTGTAATGCCTTGTTTCCTAGTGTGCCCTTGGGGCTTGCAAAGAACATTTTTTATTGATAGAGGAATGTTGGGTCACATCTTAACAAAGCGCCAGGAGTGGCAGGCATAAAAAGTTGGGGCCCAGTAGGCCCTCTTGTGTGGAGTCTGACTCTTAGCTTGTGTTTGCACTGTTATATGTAGACTTGAATAAACTACCACTTTTTGGACTCACAACAGATCTGCTTGTGGTGTGGTCTTTTGGTCTTAGAAATAAGTGTTGGATCTTTCATGAGGAGCTGTAGTCTCCAGATTTCTGAGCACCAATGTTAAGCCAGTAGTTCTTTGCTTGGTTTATGAATTGAGAACTGGCTGGGGAGGAGGACATAGAGACCTTTTTTTGTGCCAGAGCCCAGTGGCTCAGCCACCACCTCCCTGGTCCCCCACTCACCCCAGGACTTACCTGTGGATGATGATCCTCCCAGGCATACCCCAAGGTGGGGCCACTGAGGAAGAAGTGCGCCCGTGATGTGATTCTGAACCAGATTACCAGAGGACCCTGTTACAGGTATGCCTCCTGGCTTGCCCCAGGGTGGGGTCACTGGGTCGGCTGCAAAACGGAATTCTAAACTCGGTCATCAGCCAAGTGCCATGGGCAGGCAGGGTGGGACTTGGCAGCAAGGCATTATTCATGGGGCCAGCATTTTTTTGAATGCTTTTCCCCCCTATTGGAGGCATGGCATGCAATGAGGTGAGGCACCAAAGTGCCAATGTCCGGCACACCTCTCCACATCTTTAGGCTCTGGCAATTGCTCCCCCAGCCTCTGCCAGAGGTCAGTCATGCACTGGGCACTCACCCACCCTGCCCCCAAAGAGAACAGTAGCCCATAGGATACTCAGTCCTCCTTCTCCCCCTGCCAGTCCTCTGACTCTTCAGGTCCATTCCCAAACTTGGGGCATCAACATCACAAGCAGAGACCCTACCACTGTGCCAGTGGGTCAACCCAGGACTTAGAGACTGGTTAGGGTAGTAGCCAGGATTTGAAAATCTGAAGGTCCAAGCATCAGTACATGCTATGTAAAGCAAGTTGATAGCCATGCCCAGCTAAGTTAAGGCAGATTTAGGTATAAGGTTTTATAATCAAAAAGAAGTCCTAGTCCTTCAGGCTATGGCCTGGCTACTTCTCAGCTTGTAGTAAATGGTTGGCACTCAGGGTAGATAGATGTGATGAGAAGTGTACCCCTGGGAACTGTATTAGGACTGGTCCTCTTCTTCATCTGACAAATAGGGGAAGGGATACAAGGAAAGATATACAAACAAAGATCAAACTGTGTGAGAGAGTGGAGAATGAGGAGGATACCACAGACATGAAAAGGGACTTTGGAAAATTAAAATAGTGGTCAGGGGTTTGAAAGCTCAAGCTTGGTTCTAAAAATGCAAAGCCGTGGATACTGGTAGAAGTAATTCTTAAGAAGAGTAATGACTTGGGAGTGTCAGAGTAGCCCACACAAGGGATGAGAGGGACTGGGGAGTTATTAAAGCAGACAATTTAAATAGACAAAGAACCTCTGTGGGCAAGCTCTGAGGCAATGGTTACCTCAAAGGATATTTGGCTGGGAAGCCAAATTTCAAAGAAATATAAAATCACACATGCCCCACAATGCAAAGCATCATGGACTGCATATGCAAATCACCACAGAATATTATGCTGGTTCAAGTGAAAGCAGAAATGCATGGTGCCAAAAGGCCTTTCACACAATTTGCAAAGGGTGCCAACAGAAGACATAGACACGTGTTTCGTCCTATCAAGACCCATCAGTATGCCTTGTCTGTTTAACACCCCAGTGGAATGAACCAGCTACCCTAAGATGATCTGTCTGGGTTATGTTGTGGTGAACTCAATTAAAATAAAAAACAATTTAAGAGACAAAGAACCTCTGTGTGCAAGCACTGAGGCAATGGTTACCCAAAGGATATTTGGCCGGGAAGCCAAATTTCAAAGAAATACAAAATCACACATTCCCCCACAATGCAAAGCATCATGGGCTGCATATGCAGATCACCACAGAATATTATGCTGGTTCAACTTAAAGCAGAAATGCATGGTGCCAAAAGGCCTCTCACACAATTTGCAAAGGGTGCCAATAGAAGACATAGACACGTGTTTTATCCTACCAGGACTCATCACTATGCCTCGCCTGTTTGACACCCCAGTGGAATGAACCAGCTACCCTAAGATGGTCTATCTGGGTTATGTTGTGGTGAACCCAATTAAAATAAAAACTATTTAAAAGACAAAGAACCTCTGTGTGCAAGCACTGAAGCAATGGTTACCCCAAAGGGTATTTGGCCGGGAAGCCAAATTTCAAAGAAATACAAAATCACACATGCCCCCACAATGCAAAGCATCATGGGCTGCATATGCAAATCACCACAGAATATTATGCTGGTTCAACATAAAGCAGAAATGTATGGTGCTGAAAGGCCTCTCACACAGTTTGCAAAGGGTGCCAACAGAAGACATAGACACATGTTTCGTCCTACCAGGACTCGTCAGTATGCCTCATCTGTTTGACACCACAGTGGAATGAAGCAGCTGCCCTAAGATGGTCTATCTGGGTTATGCTGTGGTGAACCCAATTAAAACAAAAACAATTTAAAAGACAAAGAACCTCTGTGTGCAAGCACTGAGGCAATGGGTACCCCAAAGGGTATTTGGCCGGGAAGACAAATTTCAAAGAAATACAAAATCACACATGCCCCTACAATGCAAAGCATCATGGGCTGCATATGCAAATCACCACAGAATATTATGCTGGTTCAACTTAAAGCAGAAATGCATGGTGCCGAAAGGCCTCTCACACAGTTTGCAAAGGGTGCCAACAGAAGACATAGACACATGTTTCATCCTACCAGAACTCATCACTATGCCTCATCTGTTTGACACCCCAGTGGAATGAACCAGCTACCCTAATATGGTCTCTCTGGGTTATGTTGTTTAAATGTCACAGCTCAGGTCAACATAACATATGGGAGGGTAAATAGAATGTTGGGGTACATAGGAGGTTTTCCAGTGGAAATAAGAATGTGATTCTGCCCTGTCCCTCTCTGGTGCAACTACACCTGAGAACTGTGTGCCTGGGACCCCTCAAGAAGGAGACAGACAGGAGTCTGTGCAGAGAAGGTTGACCAAGATAATTCAAAGTCAGCAGGGAAATCTTTGAGGGGTGACTGGGTAATATTAGCCTGTACTCACTGGAGACCTGGAGAGAGTGGGTGATATGATAGATTTTGCTTGGAAAGAAAAATTGGATGATGATTACTTGTTTATTGATTGCAGCAGGACACAGATGGACAACAGTTTAGTAAACACATAAAAGATACAATGTGTTACTGAATAAAACATGTGTGTGTGTGTATATATATATATATATATATATATATATACTGTATGTGTCTTGCAAAAACCATGTTTATGCTCTAATTAGGGTTACAGCCACAAAAGTAGGGAAATGTGACATTATGGTTTCCAAACCTAACACCCTACCCCCACACTGAAAACACCAACGGGCATCGGGGCTGTGCCTTAGAGTTGTCTGCCATAATGCTCACCCCATTCCATAAGTAAATAAGCTGAGATAGGTGCAGTATAGAAGAATGGTGTGAGCGTTAGGGCTGACAACCCCATGGCACACCCCAACACTTTTTTTTGTGCACAGCACTGGGGTGGGGTGTTAAGTTTGGAAACCATAACACCACATTTCCCTGCTTTTGTGGCTTTAACCCAAACTAGAGCATTAATGCAGTTTTTTTGCAATTTCTTTCCTTACTTTTTGAGATAGTACAGTCGAATGCTTATTTGCCTGTGGGAACGAAGGGCCCAGAGGGCCCTGCACTCCCATCCCTTTGTAGATGCACATATGTATGTAGCTGTGGAAGCACTTGGCCCTCTGTGCCCTGCACTTCTGTTTGTAGGACAACAGTGACCAAACTGTCAGCATAGCCATCGTAATACACCACCGCATGTACCCAGTACAGAAACTTTTTGAATCCCTGCCAAAACATAATTCTGTGCAACTGCAATGCCATTCTACACCACAGGTGTGAAAACATATTTTGGGCAGGATTTGAAAAATGACAGCTGTGACATACATGAGGAGGGGTAATAAGAAGACTATGTTGAAAATCTGGCCTCAAAATATTTAAAATTTCTAAAGTTATGAGTGGGCGTAGCAAAATTGCAATGAATGGTCATAACTGCGGGTATTTTTTTCTCATATTTTGACCCACATTTTCAACATACCTGTAGTTTCTTATGTCCTCACCTCATAAACCCCATAGGTGAAAATGTTCAAATCCATGCCAAAATGCCATTCTGCCTACATGTGTGAAAATGCATTTCAGACAGGATGTGAAAAATGACAGCTGTACTGTTCATGAGGTAGTCTGAAAAAATGACTATGCTGAACATTTGGAGTCAAAATATAGAAAATTACCAAAGTTATGCACATGCACAGAAAAATTTCAATGAATGTGCATAACTTGCCCATTTTTAAGAACATTTTCACCAAATTTTTAGCATGGCCTTTATGGCACCACACCTCATTAACACTTGTGGTGAAATGTTTATTATTTAGTGCCGAAAGGTGATTTTGACAGCAATCATGAAATCACCTTCTAGGCCCGATTAATGAAATGACAGTGCAAGTGTTCATGATGGGGTCACAAAAGGCCATGTTGAAAATTTGGTAATAAAATTCTAAAATGTCTGAGTTATGAACATAAGTTCAAAACACCATTGACATACATTATAATGGCACTTATCTTGATTCCTCAGTTCACAGTTCAACTTTGAAGCATGCAGACATGTCTCAGTCCACAGAAGAGGACAGCCTACATCCTCTGGTAGTAAATATAGGGTTAGTGGGTGGGTGTGGTGGGTGCTCAGTGGGAGGGTCAGAATGGGGAAAGGGACAGCAGGGCACATATCAGGACCATTTTCTTTTTTAAACATTGGGGACTGTTTTTTCTTTTACAGGTACAAGAGAAGGTCATAAATATTTCAGGACACTGGGACAGGGCTTCCTGTGCCCCACGCTACTGGGGGGGGCTGGTAATACTGACACAGGGATTGGGCTCTGATGTTGGCACATTAACAAAACAATGGGCCTAAGGGAGGAGGACTTAAATAAAAGTGAGGAAATGGCAATTGGAGGGTGGAGGGTGCCACTAGACACCAAGGACAGTGATTGGCAGGTGAGGGGTGCCACTAGACACCAGGAAAAGGATGGCTCACAGTTAATACAGCAGCCAGCAACACTTCAACTGTAGCTGCAGAAGTCGAGAAATTCCTGTGTGCTCATACAGCAAACACTGGGAAAGGGCTTCTCTTGCTAAGCTGGGCACACAGGATTTGGGTGCCCAGAAAACATATTAGTGGGTACAATATTAAAAACAAAAATCAGAATGTCAATCAATCAATCAAGCAAAATCTTTATTTATCCAGGCAAACATCATTGAGCAGAGCTCTTTTACAAGATGGACCTGGTTACACAGGTCCCGTTTAGCTAGGTTCTGATGTTTGTTTATTAAAATCCCAGCATTTTTGTGTATTTTCCACATATGTTGGTTCATGGAAAAATTCAACAAGATGGCGGTTGGCATGGCATAGAAAGATTTTTGGTGCCCTGACAATTCAGTGGTGTGAAACAAAAAAACAGCATTGACGGCATCAAATTTTTACTTTCGATACAGAACAATATCTGGAAAACTCTATTGCACATGTGTAGGTCAGAAAACATTAACATTTAAAGCCTAATAACTCTGGAACACTTTGATACTTTTTCCCAGACCTGTCAAAAGCACTACCTTGGGACATGACACATGTCCCCTGCAAGTTTGGGGTTCAAAAATCCGTTCCATGTAGGCTGTAGGTGATAACAAAAAAAAATTATGTTAAGTATAGAAAAAGTTATACAGGTGGATCTCATAAAACCGCACAAGCTGCCGTCACAAAAATTTCCACACATCAAGACCTTGCCTCCTAGACAACGCAAACAATCTTTCAGCTCATTTTGTCAATGAGAGCCAAAGATATTAATGTATACATTTTGAGGTTTAACATTAAACAGGCTACTCAACCCTAACTATAATAATTATTTATTTAGTTTTTGTTTATCGGGTAGACGCAATAGCCATAACAATGACTATTTTCAGGCACGACTTGGCAGAGTACAGGACAAACATCAAGAACATTACAGTTCAGGGTTTGATACAAGTAGATGAGTGTAAGCAAAAATGCAGTAAATAAAATAGAAGTGGTAGATACAATATAATGTCAAGAAATATACAGGAAATAATACATTAAGCAGATACTGTGACAACAGTGCTCAATTGGGGAGGAGTAATACAATGATAATACTGCAAATTGTAATCAGGCAGAAATAGGTAGGAGTAGGGTAGCTGGAAGTAGGAGGGTTGAAATTACTGTAAGTAGAACTTCAGACAAGGTAAGAGGTAGGATACTGCTGGTAAGGTAGATAATACTAGAAGCTGCAAGGAAGTGCTGAGCATTGAAGAAAGGCCAAAAAGATCTGAGTAAGAGGGGTGGAGTTAGGAGGATAGGGGCTAGAGTGGTTTGAAACATGAGCATTTGCAGGAGGAGATGAGATGGTGCTGTAGTCCTCCTTAAAAGAGATGTGGGACGGCTTGATGTAAAGTTAGTGGAAGGAGTTCCAGAAATTGGGTGCATGACAGGCAAAAGCACTGGCACCTTTAGTGGTATTGTGTCTTGGGATGTAAACAGAGGCATTATCCGCAGAGCAAAGGCCATAGCTGGTTGTCTGGTTTGGAAAGAGACATGTCGGGGTTTGGGTATTTGGGATGTAATAATGATTGTCAATGCTATATGTATATTACATATTTTTTTAAGAAACAAATCTATAGTTTCTCATTGAAATATTTTGTGCGCTTCCGAGGTTGAGATTTTCTAATATCACAATACCAGAATTTTACTGAATTGATTTTAATAGCAGTTTGAAAAGTAAAACTGAGAATATACTAGTTTACTATAGAAAATAATTACTAAACTGTACATGTAGAAAGCCTTTAGTAACACCTAAAACACAATTAGTAAAATAGTCCATTGCCTATTTAATAGATATGAACATACAAGAAGCCAGAAGAAGGCCATTTGGTCTATCTAGTTTGCTTGTATTTCAGGGTACACAACTTGAGCTACTGTCCCTGCCCTCCCTCCCACACCTCCCATCCTCCTAACCCATGATCCTTACTTTCCCCGCCTCTCTAAAGCTGATCACTGTCTTCAATGGGACCACCTCTTCTGGCAGTGCATTCCAAGTGTCCACCACCCTCTCTGTGAAGAAGTGCTTCCTGACCTCCCTCCTAAACCTCCCACCCGCCAGATGTAAACATCTGCTCCTTAAGCGCAGCTTGGGCTCCCATGGTATCACTTGCTGTCTCAATATTATCTAGCAGCTGCCTTTTTTAATCCATTGTTGATTTACATATCAGTATCCCGAGTGCTAAGACCTACGGCAGGCACAATACCTAATTTGAAAGAGAGTTCCATGGCCTTTCAGACTTTGAGGCCCTGCAAAACATCATTTCACTTTAAGCTCAATTCCAGTGTTTGTGACATAATCATGTTAAATAAAGATGACATTGATTCGCAAGTAAAGGAGTATGATGTTAGACTGGGAATATGGGCAGAAACAGATGAATTCTATGGAGCAAGGGTCTTTTTTTCATGCAGATGTCCTTTGTTAACAAAAGCAAACAGAAGGGAAGAGAGAAAAATAAATCCAATTCAACAGTATTATCTCTAGGAAGAACTCTAACATGTAAGTTTAGTGCTTTGCTCTTATCATCCTGTATTTAAACCACTGCTTTTATGGTCTAGAATTTGTTTGGGTTTTCAACAAAGTCTAAGTGGAGCTGCCACTCATAAAGAGACACAGTTTACAGTGCTTAAACCATTAGCAAATACATCTCAACAGTGTTTGGTAGTAACTTCTAATGCTTTACCATAATATAATAACTGAAACATAGAAACATAGAAGTTGATGGCAGATAAGGACCGCAAGGCCCATCCAGTCTGCCCATTTATTTTTCTGCCTTATAAATGTGCCATCATCCTTTGCTGTCAGTGGCCTATCTATTCATACTCATCTGTATTGCTCCCTTATGCCTGTCCCATACCTGTCTGAAGCCCTGCACTGTATTCATAGCCACCACTTCCTGAGGTAAGCCATTCCATGCATCCACCACCCTTTCTGTGAAAAAGAACTTCCTCACATTACCCCTTAATTGGCCTCCCTCTAATCTCATGCTGCATCCTCTTGTCCTGCTATTTTTCCTATATTGAAACATGTTAGACTCTTTCACCTTGTTAATGCCCTTAAGGTGTTTGAATGTTTCGATCATATCACCTCTCTCCCTCCTTTGCTCTTGGGTATACATATTGAGTCTGCTAATCTGTTCTCGATGTCTTCTGATGCAGTTCCTGCACCATTTGGTTGCCCTTCTCGACTGCCTCAATTTGGTTAATGTCCTTGTGAAGGTGTGGCCTCCAGTACTGCATGCAGTACTCCAGATGGAGCCTCAACGAATGGTCGCAGCGATTATTACCTCCTCTACGACTTGTGATATCCCTTCATAATACACCATAACATCCCCTAGCCTTACTTCTACTGCTTTAGAGGTCTGCTTGGATGATTTCAGGTCATCAGTGATGATGATGATGCCCAAGTCTCTTTCTTCCTTTGTTACTGCTAGCAACTCCCCTCCCAGCCTATAAGTGGCTTCGGGGTTTCTCTTCCCTATGTGCATGATCTTGCACTTCTTTGCATTAAATCCCATTTGCCACTCTTCCGACCATTTTGCTAATTTATCCAGATCTCTTCTTATTCTGCCCACCCCATCTGGATCATCTACTCTGTTGCAGATCTTGGTGTCATCTGCAAACAGACGAGCCTTACCCTCTAGTCCATCTTCAATGTCACTGATGAAGATATTGAAGAGGACTGGCCCTAGGATTGATCCCTGAGGTACTCCACTTGTGACTTGCATCTCTTCTGACTGCATATCATTTACCACCACTCTCTGTTTTCTGCCCGTCAACCAGTTTGCCACCCAGTTTACCAACTTCTGACCCACCCCGAGCCTACTCAGCTCATTTATCAATCTTCTATGTGGAACAGTGTCGAAAGCTTTGCTGAAGTCAAGGTAGGCGACATCAACTGCTCCCCCTTGGTCCACCACTCTGGTTACCCAGTCAAAGAAATCTATGAGATTAGTTTGACAGGACCTTCCTTTTATAAACTCTTGCTGTCTTGGATCCTGTGCTCCTATGGATTTCAGGTGTTGCACTATCCTTTCCTTAAGGAGTGCCTCCATAATCTTGCCCACTACTGAGGTAAGACTGACTGGTCTGTAGTTCCCTGCCTCCTCCCTGCTACTTTTGTGAAGCGGGATCACATGAGCCCTTCTCCAGTCTTCTGGGACCTTTCCTGTGCTCAGAGACTCAATAAACAGTTCTGCTAATGGCTCTGCTAGTTTCACCCTTAGCTCCTTTAGTACCCTGGGATGTATGCCATCAGGTCTCATTGCCTTGTCCACCCAGAGCTTAGCGAGCTCTTGTAGGACCCTTTCTTTTGTGAAGGGAGTCATGTTCACCTCCTCCGCCTGTGTCCATGGTGCTGAGCTGTGGGCCCTGCCTACCTTCTCTTCAGTAAATACTGAGCAAAAGTATATATTTAGGATAGATGCTTTACAGGTCCTCCTCCTCACATGCCCTCCTTTTCTCCTTTGAGCTTAGCAATAACCCCTCTGGACTTTCTTATTTCACTAATGTATCTATAGAAAGTCTTGTCACCTTCTTTTACTGTTTGTGCTGTTTCCTCAGTTTGGGACTTTGCCTGCCTTACTGCTTTCCCTGCTTCCCTTAGGGCAGTTTGGTATGCCTCCCTATCTTCATCCCACTGTGTTCCCTTATATTTCCTGAAGGCCAGCCTTTTGGCTCTGACATTTTTTGCTACTGTATTTGAGAACCAAAGTGGTTTCCTTCTTCTTTTGCACTTCCTTTTCTGTCTAACACAATGGGATGTTGCTTCAAGTATTGCATCCTTAATGCTTGCCCACTTTGCCTGTATACCCCCTCACCTGTGTTTCTTTTTGCCAGGGCTAGCTTAACTCGGTTGGCCATCTTATCAAAGTGAACTCCTCTGAAGTCCCATATTTTTGCCTTGGAATGGGATGATTTAGTTGTAGTGGCCAAATTGAACCATATCATGTGATGGTCACTGGCCCCCAGGTGACCTTCTACCTGAAGATCTGTGATCCCTTCACTCTTAGTCAGTACTAGATCTAGGATAGCCCTGTCTCTTGTGGGTTGTTGTACCAGTTGTTTGAGGCCCTCCCCCTACAGGGAATCCACCATGTGTCTAGTTCTGGCAGATGTTTCTGCTGGTATTGACCAATCTGTATCCAGCATGTTGAAGTCTCCATTATCAGAACCTCCCTTTAGCTGTCATGTTTTGTATATCTTCTAACAGTAATGTGTCTATGTCCCTTCCGGTCTGGGGGCCTGTAGACAACCCCATTCCTTATGGCTGTCCCATTTCCTGTTTTCAGGGTGACCCACAGTTCTTCTGGCTCCTTATGTGTATTCTGAATTTCTGTAGCTTTGATATTTTCATTGACATACAGGGCCACTCCATCCCCCCTTTTTGCACTTCGGTCTCTTCTGAACAGTACATAGACAGGTACTGAAGTCTCCCAAGTGTGGTTACTGGTAAACCATGTCTCATTAATTGTTACTATGTCCAGTTTAGCCTCTGACATTATTGCCTGCAGGTCTGGGATATTATTTCCCAGGTTGGGAGCATTTGTGTACATGATTTTCCATTGGCCAGATTTTGGTGTGTTAGTTGTTGGGTGAGGTCTGGCATTTCCCCTGTGCGTCGTATGGGGAGACAGACCTTTTTTCTTACCTGGTGATGCAAATGAACTGCAAACATGCTGAATCCCTGTTTGACCACTAGCTGAAGGGGGAGGGGTGTTCTCCCCATTTGACGTATGGGGTGCTGCACCCTTCTCCCCATTTTGTAGTTTAAATATTCTGCAAAGACGTCAAACTTCTGCCCCAATGCACTGACTCCCTCCTTAGTCAGATGCAGTCCATCAAATTTAAAGAACTTTCACTCCCAAAACTGTTGCCAGTTCCCTACAAATCTGTGTCCTTTTTCCTGGCGCCAGCCCTTGAGCCACATGTTTAGCTCCCCTATCTCCCCTTCTCTAACCTTCCCTCCATCTGACCCCCTCTCCTAGACTGGAAGGATCTCAGAGAAGGAGATGACGGATGAAATGGATGATAGTTTGTCACCCAGCCTGGTTAGGTGTTCCTTGGTCTCCACAACTGACCGGCTGGCAAGATCATTAGTCCCTATGTGTACCAGGATGTCAGTGTTTTCTCCTGCTTCCTGAACAATTTTAGCAATGCACTCAGGGTCTCTCCACGCTGATGTACCTGGGAGGCATCTGACCATTACCCCTGGCTGGAGATAGGTATCAACTCCCCGAATCATGGAGTCTCCTATGATCAGAAGTTTTTTGGATTTCCTTTTTGCTTTTTCTGTTTTGGTTCCTGAGTTGCTTAGTTTTGTTGTGCTAAGCGCTTGTGCTGCAGTGTCCTGCTCTGCAGTATCCTCTGCCCCTTTGTTTGACTTCGAGATAGAGGCAGATACCTGTTTGTAGTGTTTATATTGTTTTTGGTTAGTGATTTTTCCCTTAGGGAAACTCAGTTATAATTTGCCATTATAATCAACTGGTTATAACAGCGAACACGCATCAAGTTTCCCTTAGTCTATACATGCGCCAGCCACAGCTCTTCCCTTCCTCAGCACCATTCCTTAGTGCGGGACACTTAACTGCCACTCACACTCAGCAGGAAGTTAATTTCTAAAAAATTTACTGGGCTTTATGTTATTGGCTTTATCCTTTATGCTATTTATGATCAAGATGTAAAAAAAAAAAGAAAAGGGGGGCATGGCTTGGCAACCAAGATGGAAGCAGCTTGATATCTTTGCTCCCTTCACCCATCAGACTATCCTACAGCATCCTGATATTACTTCAGTGTTTATCCACTCCAAACTAGCAACAGAACTGTCTCTGGCACATAAGGTATCGAATGCTCTACTCCTATTGCAGTTGTGCCTATAAAACATTCCTGGGCTCTAGATGCTTGATCTCTGGCCTACAGCCTCAAGGTGTGGGCATGCAGAGCAGTATGACATCTCTTGGGGATGTTTCCTCTGACAAGGCTCAGGTGACCTGTGGGAGATCAGAGAAATGTTTGCTCAGCTGCTTACAGAAACTGGAGATAAAAAAATTCAACCTTCAAACAAAACAGGACATTATTTCTATTTACATAGGGTTTCCGATATGAACAGCAAACTTCCTGCAAGGAGACTCAACAGACCACCTCTGTGCCCTCATGAGGGAACAAGACTGCATAAGTATACCAGCTCGTGACAAAGTGGAGGACCTGGAGAACTGGAGGTGGTGAAATAATTTGCAGCTGGTGGGCTTTCCGAGGAATAGGAAGGCCTGGACTCAATTATTTTTGCAACAAGTTCTACCCTCCATGCTCAAGCATAATGGCCTCTGCCATTGGAAATCAAAAGGGTCCATCAGTTGCTGCCCCCCCACTCCAGACCGAGGCAGTGACACAGACCGATTCTGGTTACATTCTTCCAGTTTCAAATCAAGGAGACAGTACTGCAGTTAGCCAGAGAATGCGGGCCTCTACAGTGTCAACCACATTCAAGTTTTCCCAGACTTCTTACCAGCCCTCTTAGAGTGCCACAGAGAGTTTACAAGAGTGAGACATGCCCTTATGTCCCTACAAGTCCCTTATAGCCTCAGGTATCTGACTGTCCTATGAATCATCCATAACAGGGTCCCTCATTCCTTTAGAGACCCCAGAACTGCAGAAAAATTAATTCTCCAGTTATGGCCAGAGGCACAGTTTCCTGACCACTCCTGGCACTGGGGATATGCTGACATGGACACCACACCAGGATCGGTGGTGTAGCATACTTCCTATACAAATCAAGCTCCTGATCTGGTGCCTGCAACACAGTGACCAGAGGACACTTGGCTCCCTGCAGTCCGAAAAAGTAGCAGAGGTGGCTCCAAGTGTAAAGGGAATGCCAACAAGAAACCTGGGTTACTGCATCTCCCTGTAGGAGCCACAGTTGCAGCTGCAACAGGAAGACCTCCACCGGCAGCTCCAATTGGGAGGCTTTCGGGAGCTGGTAGACTTCCCTTCAGCATCAGCGATCCTCCTTGGCATTGGAACCCAAACCTCTGTGGCAGAGAATGACAAACCTGCTTGAAGTAACCAAGAAGCAGGATGTAGTCTATACTTTATTACCTAGGCCCAGTGTGTCGCTTGACTGTGGATCCTAGTGTCCCTCCTCCTATTCCGTCGCTGCCTTGGTACCGCTGCCATGAATGGCAACTTCCATGGATCCAAACAACAGCTGAGTTTTCTATGAATTCCTAGGGCCAAGGACCCTTTTACTAAACTATGAAAATAGACTAGGTTTATATCATAAGGTTATTTAACTGGTTTATATTTTGGGTGTTTAAATTCCATGGCTTCAGCCATTTGTTTAGTTATATGGGCTTTTTACTTGTGTGTTTAACTATTTAAACTTTTTTGCATGGGTTTTACTATTACTTCCAGCATATGTCTAATGTTTTAGACTGTAAAACTATTGTATAACAATGTCACTTTAAGTATTTTCCCCTTAAATATGAGGTGGAAGCAGTTGGTTGTAGCACCTTGAGAAAGAGCTGAATTCCGGCATGAAATGTTGGTGTGTTATGGAGGATCTTGTGGGCTACGGTATGTGTTAAATAAAGGCTTCTGAATCATTTATGCAGTGCTTGGTGCCAGATGTTTTGTTTGGTAGTTGCGTTTTTATCCTGGGCACAAGCTTTATTGAGGAGTTGTCTGTTTGTGTTTGGCAACGTGTAACTGTAATAGTTTATCTGTAAGAAAGTGTTATATTGGGTAGTTACAGTATTACACTATAATTATTAGTGAGTATTTTTAATGCTAAGTGAGCAGTTTTAATGCTAAGTGAGCAGTTTTAATGCTCAGATGACCAGTTTGTAAAAATACAATACATCCCCAGGTTGCTTTACAATGATTTACAACTGGGCAGTTTTAATCAGTCCCTGTCAATGAAGCTTGTGGTTTGAGTGACATGAACACTAGTCGCACAACTGCCACAGTGATTAAAAATATTCACTGATAATTATGTACAAAAAAGACATGGGGGTGTAAACCAGAATTATACACACATCCTTGGTATAGGATGCTTTGATCTTGGGGTTTATGTAGCATTCTGCACCTTGGGTGTGGGTACAGCTCTGGGCTTACACACACACACACACACACACACACACGCACATATACATATCAGGGAAGGATCTAGAATTTTTTCAAGGGGGTAGCAGTTTTGTTAGGGTGATAGTACTGCCCCCCAAAATATAAAACGTTAAATTTTAAAGCTTAGAGTAGGCTGAAACAGTTACTGTTTGCTGGCCCAAGGGGGTAGTGGGTGCCACTTCACTACATAGCTACAGATGTAGATCCACCCATGTATCATTCTCTCTTTGTTTACCAAGTAACATTTTATAGTAACTTTTTTTCTGTCTACCTGCCTGTCACCTGACCAATCTCCTCACCTCTTGTAACTAATTATAAACCCCACCCCATATCCATTGGAGCACTATCACCTTCCTTACTCAGTCTTCAGTCATTTTAATTTAATTTCTTCAAAATATTTATAAAGTAGAATTACTAGGAGATTTTTTCATTAGCAAAATTGCTGTGCATTACAGTCTAAACATAGAAACAGAGAACATGTTTGCAGACTAAGGGCTTTAGGCTCATGTAGTCTGTGCAACGTAATGAACATTCAATAAATGTAATAAACTGTATCATTCTATAAATACTTGCATAAATAAAAAAAACAACAACTAAACAACACATACCTTTAAGTATCTTGATGCTATCAAATAAGTTTACAAAACTTGCTAGGGATTAGTCACCTGATTTTCACTGTTTATGGCACTGGTACCTTAGAATTATTAGTTATTTTAATAGTCCAGCACAACTCAAGGATTCCTATCCTCTTCATCTAACTGCTGAAACTAAATGCTGGTAACCTCATCCCAGTGGTGCTTCGAGTGATGGGTGAGATTACTGGCATTCAGGCCCGACACTGAAGCAAAGAGGATGAGGTCTGTAGTTCAACATTGGACAGTTTAAATAATTAAAAATTTTAATGTACCAACAGCAGTAAGTAAAAATAAATTAAAAAAAAGGAGTGACTAAAAACTGGGTGAAGACAGCGGGAGGGGTATAACTAACATATTTAAGGTTGTATTACTGTAGGTATACATGTGTGAGGTACAAACAGTTGCTAGCTTGTGGGTGGAGAACTACATGGTGACTATGTCCCGGCCATTCATTCCCAAAGGGCATTCCAATCCAGGAGAAGGAGGGAGTGGAGATAATGCTGCAGGCATTAAGGGGATGTGAGAAGACCAGTATGTACTCCAAAGCACTGTACAATCCCAGTGAAGATGAGAATGCTGGTTGGCACAGGGGAAGGGAAAGCCACAGTGTATCCTGAAGCACTTTACTGTACAGTTATGGAGAGGTAGGGTGACTGTTGTGCCTCCTTCATTGTTAAATACTGGTTTGGTTCCCCTCCTCCTTATCTCCCCTCCCTCCTCTCCCCTTCCTTCCTCTTCCTAGTCTCTCCACTCCAGCGATTTCCACACTTTCTCCATTCCTTACCCTCACTCCTTTGCTGTGCAAGCTGCCTTCTCTTACTGCCTTCCCTCTCTCTGGAACCTCCCTCCTCTCCACCTCTTCCCTTCACTTCCAGTCTTTAGATTCAAGCAAAGGTAACTTCCTGCTCCCCCCCCAATCTATGTCAACCCTCCTCTTAACTTTTCTTCCCATCTCTCCAGACCCTCCTCCTGCTTAGGACCCACCTCTATTTTTTTAGGCCATTAAGTCCGTCCTGTAGCCAATTTAGCACTGTCACCCTCCCCAATATAGGCACTTGCATACATTGTGGTCATCTTGCACACTCACCCATGTGTCAGTTGCATAGAACCGTACTGCTGTTTACCTAGCTGGCCAATGCATGGCTATTGTACCTATACACCTATGATAGTCTAAATAACCACATACTGTTGTTTTATGAATTTTACTTTTTCTGTTCCCCTTTCCCCTCATAGCCAGAAATGAGCCTTGACCCAGTGTGCCTTTTCCAATTAACAATGTTTTAATAAATAAGTAAAGAATGTTTCCAGTAGGCCAAAGAGTGTGGGTGTGTTAAAAAATATACCTTATCACCTAATTTATCAGAAGTAATATATAGAGAATAAAGGATGGGGAAGTGTGTGATATGAGAATTTAATGCACGCCCTTGGTGTGGGATGCTACATAAACCCTGAGGGTGAAACCCAAGAGGTTTATTAAAGCATCTCACACCGAGGGTGTGCATTACATTCTCATATGTACACTTTCCCATCTTTTATTTTTTATATTTGCTGGTCAGTAATTTTCTCCAGCCCATTTCTGTGAACAAACACACAAACACACACACACACTGGAGGAGTCTCTGTCTCCCTGTCACTCCTGTCATTTTGGTCTTTGACCATTTTGTTCTTTTTTCGTTTTACTCATTGTTTTTTTTCCCTTTTTTGGGGTATTTACAGATGGCAGTCCAGCTGTGGCTCCATTGCGAAATGGATGAAGAGCAGGATCAAACAGATATAGTTTTTTTTTCAGTAGAAGGTAGGATCAACCAGATAGAGTTAAAAAAAAAAAGGAAAATAAGGAAAGTTGGTGTTTTTTGTGGTGACTCCTCAGAAAGCGAGAGTCGGAGTCTTCATGTTTATAAAACTGTTAAGCCTGTCCTGCACAGAAAGGGAGCCAATGAGGGGTGCACATGTTTTGAATGATGATGCGCGTGAATGCTGTAATAACCCACAGGTTATTATGGCAGATAGCCCAGTCAGCAAACTGAGAAAAATTGCTCACCAGTTATTATATATGAGTTATGCAATGGCCTGACTCAGAATATACATTGATCTTCATGATGAGTAAGGGAGGATGGACATTAACTTATGAGTGGCAGAGCCCCTAGTGAGCTGTGAAATTCCTGCACCCTCACAAGTGAGGATACATGTCATATTCTGAGCAAGGCCATTGTGTGTCCAATTTATACAGTGTATTTTGCATTGCAGAGCTTTCAAATTAGTTCTTTTTATGAAGATTCAACTGTTTCTGTTTAATTTCTTTGCCCTGTTTTGAGTACAGCAGTGGTCATTATCATGTGACAAGGCATTGTGCAAGCTGCTCTCTCATTGTTTAAGAGCTGCTTTGTGACCAGCCCTAACTCATAATCCCACCAAGACCAAGTTGCTAATAGTGGGAAATAGTTTTCCGCCTTTCGAGGTGGCCTGAGTCTCCCTATCTGTGTGTGTGTGTTGGGGGGGAGTTTGGCTGCAGGCAGCAGAAGAGATTCATAGTCTGGGAGTGGTGCTTGTCAGTCAGATGACTTTTGTCTCTCAGGTGTCCTCTTTAGTCAAGCATTGCTTTTACCATCTGAATAGTATCTCCAGGCAGCTTCCACTTGTTGATTCTGCTGGTCTTGTCACCCTAGTCACCACCTTAGTCTTTTCTTATCTTGACTACTATTGTGCACACTGCAAAGGCATGCCTAGGGGTAAATTACATCACCAGTTGTTGGTTCAGAAAGCAGCAGTGACTTTCCTGATCTCTGTCCAGAGGTATGAGCACATCACTCATTCACTATGCGTTCTGGGTTGGTTGCCAGTTAGGTGGAGCATTGATTTCCATGTGCTTTTCTTAACTTACAAAGCTTTGAATGGACTGGGCCCCCAATAACCGAGCAAGCATTTGACTCGCCATATTCCTTCTGAGGATCTTATGTCCAGGTGGTGGTGACTGCTTAGTGAGCAACTGTTGAGCTTAATGTCCACTGGTGATTAGGCTTTTTTTGGTGCCTGCACCAACCATTTGTCTATCTGAGGGATTTGTACTGCCAATTCTATACAATCCCCACCTGAAAATATGATGATTTGGTAATGATCTGTCATAAATGATCGTTATCAGTTATGTTCAAAGATCACGTGCAAGCTTCAACAACCATCGTTGTGATCATGGCTAACAGTGATGAAGCATGAACACTAACTGGCCACCAATCAAAAACCATGATGTTATGGAAATAGTGATTGTGATGATCTCGTATCATCATTATTTTTCATAACTGCCAAAGCAAAGATTATTGCAATAAATTAAAAAAAATCAATATATCTTTTCTCTATACTTTTGGAATGTATCTTGTCTTCTATGTTGACACTTTTATTAGAATCATCAGTTATGCTACAGTTCATCCTCTATACAGGCACACTGTTTTCAGCTATACTTTAAAACTTCACTTCTTGCTAGTGGTATAAAGGCTCAAATTAGTTTATATAGCTCCATTCTGTGGTTCTTTTTATGGTTGAGGATTATTTTTTTGTTTTAATTTTATTTTTTTAACCAAGAAAAGCTCCACTGATCAGTGCTCATTTGCAAGGAGGTCTTAGTTAGAACAATAAAAATACAGAAGAAACACATTGATTACAAAAGATGCAAGGCAATGAATATAGTACAAAATTTACAAGGACAGGATACACCGGTATATGAGATATGATATACAGCAGCAAAAGAAAATAAGTATAATGCAATACCTAAGATAATTTTAGCAAGTTCTTACAAACGAATCAGCTTAAGTAAATAGCAATCAAATTACAATGAGTAACAATGGAGAACCTAGAGACATACACAACTATCTGTGCAGTGGATGTCAGTCAGTAGTTTGAAAGTGTAAAGGCTCACCAACGAATTCAATTTGAGAAGAAATTGTAGTTTGTTCCAGTATGTAGGGACGAGCCAGCTGAAAGCCATTTTGCTATATTTAAATGCAAATCTGGGAGTTTTTAGTAAAATATAATTATATGCTCTAAGATTGTATAAGCTACAGGCTCTGCAAAAAAAAAAAGTCAGAGATGTACCGGGGCACATAGTGTCTGAGAGACTTGTGGTATCATACATAAAGGTTTTTCAGCCTACTTGTAGTAAGGGATGTTCAACCAACAGATGCATAGAGGGTGCAGTGGTGGGTCCTCGCTGGTAGCCCAGCAATGAACGCCGGTGGCCTATGATAAAGGACTAAAGAGCATTTCAACTCACAGTGCTTTTCGAAAAGTTCTGAAACAGTTTCTGCATCACACTCGTACCTGATTTTGATAGTTAAGTATTTATTGCTGTAACTCATTTTATGTGTTATGTTTGTATGTTTTTCCTGTTTTACATGTTTTGCACAGGATATTGTTGTAAATAGAGTTTTACCTTAACAATGTATCACCTGTATAAAAATAAACTTTTATTCAAAGACGTCTAATTTGGCAAGTTGACAGATGGCAGCACCTCTATACACCAGGTCACTGTAGTCAAGCAGGGGTAAAAATGTGGCTCTGACTAGGATTTTGCAGGCATCCAAAGGAAGATTAAACTTATTTCTGTAGCAGAAACCCAGCCTTGGGTGCAGCTTCTAGCACACATTTTCAATGCAGGTACTGAAAGAAAGCCTGTTATCTAGACATACCCCCAAATATTTGAAGGTGTCTACTAGCTGTAGGTTATCACCCATAAGGATAAGTAAATACAGGAGGGGAGAAGCAAGTTGTCCACTTACTGTTTCAAGCAAAACTCATGTACTTCGTTTTTGAGGCATCAAAACCTTAGTTCCTACAAGTACCTGTTAATGCTCAAAATGTTTCCTAACAGTGTGCAAACTAATACTGTCAAGGCAAAATTATTTTAAAAACAGAAATTACCATTGTTTTGGTCCTTAAACAGTGCTTTTGAAATACGTAAATTAGTTTTGCAGATGTGTATACTGTATCTAACACTACATGTTCTTTTCCTAAAGGGATTAAAACTTTACTTCACGGGCCGCCCCAGAGCTCAGTGGAAGTGTTCCATGCTTTCATGCTGGTGAACAAAGGTTTGGAAGTGAGCACAGGTTTGCTGGGATAGGGTGACCATGCTGGGGACTGCTCCTGAATGGAGCATAAGCTAGCCAGGAAGGGAGATGACTGGAGTTCAGCACAGCAGCAGGCCTTCGTGCTGAGCTGGGGAGCTTGCTCCCTCACAGAGAGTGGCCATGCCCAGAGCATGCTGCTGCTGTGAAGGCTGAAAGAGTCTGCACTTCCTGTCACAGGGTGGTGAGTGGGAAGTGAGAGAAAAAACACAGCAGGAAAATGGAGCCTGGGCTACAAAATGCCCTGCTTACTCACCATGGCATGCACCATCACCCTGGATGCCTAGGCACACATTCAGTGTGTAACTGGGGGAAAGGACGTCCCACCCTTCTCTGCCCTGCCATGGAGGGATAATCCACGAGGACCGAGCCAAGGTAAGTCCCAGGGGAGATGGATGTCGGTGGTATGGGAGTGGGGCAGAGGGTGAAGTAGCCACCCAGATGTCCAAGGAGGATAAACAGTACATGGGAAAAAACTTGACTTCAAATGCTATACATTATAATTAATTTGCTTTTGCTATTTGACATTCATATTTTCATATTAGTAACAAACAAAACATTCTTAAGTAATACTCATGTGACTTACAATCTTACAATTAAGAACTAATAATCATCAGTGGTCATCAAAGATCATCACTTGATCATCCACAGATCATCAAAAACCATCATGATGTTTTAAGCTTAATACAATAATCAATAATCATTAGATCGTGATTTGAAAGTTGCATGTTTGATAACTAATTCATGATCTAGATGATGATCTTAGATTATGATCTGCCTTGATGATCATATGGTAACTTTTGATGAGTAACAATGATCAGTCAAAACTGACCTTCAAAACATGATTGATGATTTACTGATTCATCTGTGTCATTTAAAAACAAATTAATGAGTTACCTACTCCAGCTATCATTGAGTTAGTTTCTCGATCAGCTCTATGTATTTAATGTTATGTTTAACTAACTGTGTTTGTACTTATGAATGGAATATAAGGTGCAAGTGTTTTTATGTTAATGTTTTCATATGGTTTGTGTTATTTAATGTTGACAAAACCAAAACACACCCAAAATGGGAATAAATGATGATGCACCATCTAAAATTGAAAACAAAACATTTCATTTAAAATGCTTTGGTGACTAAAATAAATAATCTATGTGTAAGGTTTAACTTTCAACTACATTGTGTACAATGTGCCATAGTATCGAAAGTAATATGAGTTTCAGTGGCATTACTCTATATACAAAAGAAATGAGTAACTATAACTTATTACAAATATGTAAGAGTAACCAGTAACTGTAACTTATAGAGTGTTTTTTTGGTGTCACAGCTGCACACCCAGGGGTGCAAGTCATGATGTTGCAGGCTGAGTGTATTCAGCCCTTGGTAGTGTGATTGTGGTACCACAACCGATGCACTGGAGTGTTTCATTGCACTTATGAAATGGGTTGTGCTTAGAGATTTTTAAATAATTAAAGCAAATGAATACTTAAATTAAAAAAAAAATTCATTTGTTTGTGTAAAGTAGTCCTTCCTCTTGAGGGCTGTCACTATAGGACGGTAGTGTGTTTACTTCAGTGTCTCTGGTAAGCATAATTGTGCTTCATCATTTATGTTGTTGGTTATAGTGTAGGGTGAGACATTTATGTTAGGAGCCCAGCTATGTATGACAAGTCTTAAATTTATTTTCTGCTACAGTGAGGAATTGGGAGTGCAGCTGTGAGTGAGAGGGAGTTATGAGGCGGATATGTTGGCAGGTGCATGGCTGGCGAGAATGACAGTAAGCTGGCATCCAGGGGAGCCAGTGGGTGGGTAGAGGCAAGCAAGCAGCAAGCAAGGAGTAAATGCTTTTAAGCAGGTTGGTAGCATGTTAATAAGGGTGTAGATGGGAGGGGGGTGGGAGAGTATGCAAGCAGGGGAAACTAATAGTTACAAAACAAACTGCTGTGCACTATGATCATAGAAATAAACTTAGGCACCAGAGTAGCTGCTTAAAACATTTTGTTTACACCCATGCAGAAAAGGTTACCGGGAGATTGAAAGTAGGGACTGAACCCTGGTGATTTGCCTCTCAGTCACTTATGAGGCTTTGTCAGAGGCAAAGCCTCATACTGAGAAGCGAAGCCTGGGGTTCAGTCCCCACTTTCATCACCTGGTAATCTTTTTTTTTTGTGGTGGTGTAAATAAATATATTTTAAGTATCTACTTTGGTGCCTAAGTTTATTTCTGTGCTCATATTGCACTGCAGTTTGTTTTGTATCCTGGTTGGTTTTGGCATGCAGAACTGCCAGATTCTAAGAAGATCATAACACATTCTTTGGTTGAATGAAAACTAATAGTTATACAAAGCAGAGAAACTACTGCAGTTGTGCACTGTGTCTTGGATGGTAGGAACTTGTTCATACCCATTGATTGTACTGTCCCAGTGAGAACATGTCATTCATGGAACTAGGGATGTTCCTGAGGCAAAGGTATCCAGGGTAATCTTTTCCAAAATCTTTCCAGTCCTGGGGACTAATGTGATGCAGCCATGGACCGTTAAACCTGCTAATGATTTATATTGACCTGGAGTAAGAGGGAGAGCTTTGTTTTTTTCTGCCCAGCTTGAGAGCCTTATAAAGCAAGAGGCAAATGTGTGTCCAGGAAGGGCAGTATCTTTGCCAAAAGGGAATAGTGGTACTGGTCAGAAGAAAGTATAGGGCAAGCAGGGAGGATTTACACTAGAGAACAATGAGTGAAGGCTGGTATGGGGGTTGCAATGAGCATGAGACTAAAAACAGGAAAACACAGAGGGAAAGACAGAAGAACTGGGCAATGGCAGTAGAAGAAACCCCAAGGGGGAAATGTAGTATCGAAGAACAATTATCCTCACTTGTGTGCAGGTGTAAGAGGAGTGCCGACAGAAAAATGGGCAAGCTCGAGACCCTAACAAACTTTGAAGTCCAGGATTTACTGGCACTTACAGAGACCTGGGGTGTGTGTGTGGGGGGGTGAGAGTGACACAACATAAGAGAAATACAGAATCTTTCAAAGAGATAGGCTAGGCAAGAAAGAGGGTGGGTGGCAGTTTCTGTAAGGGACATCATTAATGTGAAGGACAAGAAGAGCATAAGGAGAAAACAGTGTATGGTACGTCTGGGTGACTCTTGGGGAAATGAGTGTAACAGAGTCATCTGGGGGGATAATGCAGTTCCCTAAACAGTTCAGCTAAGCACTATGTATAGCTGGTCCAGGAAATTATGACATCAACCAAATCGGATACAGTGGCGATCCTGGTGAACTCAGTCTCCCTGACATACACTAGCATCTTGATAAAGGCCTGAGACAGAGTTCCTGCCCTCATTCAGAGGCTGCTTCTTACAGTAGCATGCCTAACAGGGGACCATATTTGAGGTCTGCTTCGACCTTGTTCTCAGCAGTGATAATGAGGTCACATCCAATGTAAATGTCAAGGAATTGATATGAGGCAGCCACCACAACCACGTAGCTTTCTTCTCCCTAGTAACAGAGACTAGCCGGTTTCAGCCACCAGGATCTGGAACTTCAGAAAGCCAGACGGTGTCAAGATGAAGGACTTGGTGTCCAAGGATGTAGATTGCCTGCATGAAGCAGGTCATTAAGCACACATATGGCTTTTATTGAAGAGGATGCACAAAGCAGAAACAGAGAATTGCATCCTTGTAAGCATTTAAAGAAAGTGGGCCAAGAAGTAGCCCACTATGCTACATCTTGCAATGAGTGTTTGGAAGGCCTATGGGTGGAGGAGGATTGAGCATCCCAGAGTGCTCTTCTCCTCCAGGAAGGGAAGGTTATTGCTTTGTTGCAGTGCTGCATCCTAGGTGACCACAAGTTGAAGGGCAGTGGAGGGAGAGTGGAAGGGTGGTCATCTGCCAGATTCAGGGGTGGTACACTGTCATCAATGCCCCAAACAACATTTAGATCCAAGCATGCTGATCTCCTAGAGGGTGGGTGGAAATATGCTAATAAAACCCTGGCTGCTGCAGGATGAAGCAGTTCCCCTTGTAGGCTCCACATCATTATAGTGCCCATCTTCAGCATGCTGGCAAAAGAGGGCTTGAGGTGCTTAGTCAGCCTTGATGAAAGAGCACCACTGTTAGGTGTGTGCCATGGGGGGGTTGAAGATGCGGTAAATGTCAGAGATGATTGGGTAATGACACTGGGATTAACAGGTAGAAGGCAGTCAGCTGGAGAGAGACAGGGGCATCAACAGAAAGTTGAGAAAATAAGTGGCCTTCCCTGTCTCGTGAGAGATTTAAGTCAACAGTTTCTAACCAAAAAAGTCTATGATAGCTAGAAAGAGACAAGTTGCTTCAGGCCAGAAAGGAGTACATAGCAGCAATGAAGGATGACTGCAAGACTAGAATTAAGAAAGTCAAGAAAGGGGTGGAACTCGGGATAGCAGCTGGAGCCATAGACAACATCAACGTCTTCTTCCAGTACAAAAATGGAAGGAGGAAGATGGAGGGGATTGCACCTCCAAAAACAAGAGAACAGATGAACACGGGTGAGAGCCAGCTATCATAGCTGAGATGCTGAATGAATACTTCACTTTGGTGTTCACCGAAGGACTCCAGGGGATGAAGGATGCCTATTGGGAGGTCCCATGGCATGTGAACAAGCCATCATATAGCCTGTTGTCATTGCACCTGCACTGGTAGCTAACAACCTAGCAAATATTAAGCCAGGTAAGTCTCAAGGGGCAGAAGGGATACACCTCAAGATCATAGCTGAGCCAAGGAAACAATTGGCAGGGCCACTAGCAGTAACCTTTTATGAGTCTGTCCAATCAGGTGTGGTTCCAGAGAACTGGAAAATGGCTACTGTGACTCTCATCTTCAAGAAGGGGCAAGGCTGGAGCCAGGAAACTAAAGAGTGGTTGACCTTACATCAGTGTTAGGTAAGGTCATGAAAGTCATTATGAAGGTCATAATAACAGAGCACTTTTTCAGGCTAAGGTTCTTGCCCCCTCTCTGCATGTGTTATGATGATAGATCATGCCAAACCAACCTGATCACCTTTTAATGGTGGTGGCAGTGCAGGGTGGGGGTTGACCAGAGTGGTGCAAGAAAGCAGGGCTGTACCTGTAGTCTATCTGAATTTCAGCAAGTGGCACATGACAAGCATTTGGAACATTACAAGCTTCTGTACAAAGTGCATCAGTGTGGTTTATATGAGGCATACATGAGGTGGGTTGCCAACTGCTTTGGGGGCAGGAAGCATGGAGTTGTAGTGTATAGGCATTTCAATGAGTGAAGGGGGTGCTAGTGTCCTCCTTCAGAATCTGTGCTGGGGCCACTGCTGTTCAACATTTTCTTCTTTTTAATGATCAAATTTTATTAACGTTTTTAGCAAAAGACAAAAAACAACAAACCAGATAAAACAATGCTGTGCATGTATGCTAAAAAAAACAGTACGTACTGATGGAGCGTATTAGGTCTAGTTGAATAGGATTCCTCTAGAGTCAGATCAGAGGCTAAATAATAACCTAAAGGAATACCAACAAAAGCAGTGTTTAGGGTTCAGTGTACAGTATATTGTGTGCAGTGTGTAGGCCCAAGTATATAAAGTAAGGGATAAAAAACAAATGTTTATCAGGGGATAAAAGCAGGGTCTCTGGCCATGTCATATACTGTGGAAGCCAGCATGACCATCTGTTTCACCCTTTTTCTTCTTCTTGTCGAATTGTATAAGTTAACATTTCCATTTGGTAGACTGACTTGACCAATGTAATCCATTCATCTGTAGTAGGAATAGTTTTTGCAAGCCAGCACTTGGATATACATTTCTTCACCATTAAAATAAGAATACCTAAAAGGTATATAACAGCCTCATCTTTTAACTCTGTTGGGAATATCATAAATAAATATAAAGATTTAGATAGCTGGAAACTGGGATCAAAAATCTGTTGGAGAGCACTCTCTACCAAATGTAAAAAGGGAGATAAACGGGGCAGACCCATAAAATTTGGTGATCCACCCGGTCCTCTCCACACCCCCTCTAACATTATGCATTGGGGGCGATAATGATGAACCTGCTGAACTGGGGTGAGAAAATAGCAGAATAGGCATTTCCAAACAAATTCCCGCCACTGTACCGAAGAAGAAACACCATATAAATTAATGCAGGTTGTAAGCCATTGTTCTGGGGAGAGAAAGAGGGGTGGATACCGCACCATTCCACTTGTCAAAGGCTGGGATTGGAGGGTGCTTCTGGAGCTGAGTAAGCATGGAATATAAATATGAGACCAGGCATTTCCTGGGTTCCCCTCAGATAGCCGAGATAGTGATAGTAATTAAAGGATTAGTCATGTCCAGTCATGGGTCGCACATAAACGAGGAGGAAATAAACACCCAAACTTGTAAATATTGAAACATATCCTGCTTCTGGTTACCTAGGGATTGCCAAAGGGACTGAAAAAATGTAACTTGTTCCCTTCTAGTAACGGGAAAGGAAAGTGAAGTCCCATCCTGTACCAGACAGCATAAGTAGCGTCCAGGCTGGCTGGGAAGAAATCCTGTTGGAGGTGCAGTCAGATCAACCATAATAATTGCTTCTGTAACCCTGTCTTATAGATCCATTTTTTCCAGATATGAAGAGGCATAAAGATAAAAGGAGAGTTATAGTTAGATAAGGAATTTATCTGAGGTGAAGCTAAGATATCTATTTCTGGAGGGCATGCAGGAAGCACCATCCGTTCAAGTTGCGCCCACTGTTGAGTGGGTTCACACCTAAGCCAATACAACAAAGGCTGTAACTGAGTGGCTTCATAGTAAAGATGAAGATCAGGAAGTACTAATCCCACTTGTGATTTATGATGGAAATGGTGCATGTAACCAGTTTGTGAAGGATGGCCATTCTATAAAAATCAAGTAATCATTTTTCGGCATCTCTCCCAGTGCACTTTATCCATTTCAATAGACAGTGATTGAAAAAAATAAAGGAAGTGGGGTAGTGCTACCATCTTAATTGTTGCAACAGCTATCCAGTGAACAAGGCGACTGTGATTGAGTGCTTTCAAGAAGGGCAGCTCAGTCTTGGCACCTGTGTTCTGGGCTACCTGGAAGGGTAGCAACCAGGTATAGAGGTAGGCGAGTGCAGTTACAGGATGTTGCTATGTATACATGCACGTGGGTGGGGAGGGACCACATCGCACGACAGGTGGAAGGGGAAGGACGGTATGAGGGTCAGAGTGCGATGGTCAGCTGCCAAGCTGGTCATGTGTTGTGGTGGGTAGGTGGCAGGCTGGGGTTGGGAGGGTGCCAGGTTTGGTTCTGGGCATGATCATTTTTTCCGTCCGGTCAGGTTTTGCCTTTTTTTTAAGTTTTACACTCCCCTTCCCTGACATACACCCCCCTGGAGTTGAGAATCCTTAAGTAGGAGGGTGCAGGGGGCAAAGCTGGTCATCTGTTTTCTAGCTGCTGCAAGTGTACATTGCTGTAATTAATTTTTGGTGATGTACACTCACCCAAAAAATCGATTGCTATTCCGCAATAGCCATTATGACATAGAACCGTTGCAACACGAAGTTCTAATATTAAGGGGAGTACCGACCATCTATCTAATTCTTGTTGCAGCTGCTTAGTTAGTGGGGTAAAGTTAGCATTAAATAAACCCAGAGGCGAAGTGGTTAAGTTCACCCCTAAATATTTAATATGCGGAAGATCCCAGTGGAAGAGAAATTGTGCTTTTAATTATGCAAAGGGGGGAAATTAATGGAAAGGGTCTTCGTTTTACACTCATTCAATTTGTAACCTGAGAGGGAACCGAAGATATGCAAGAGAATCCACAAGTGCCCAAGATCAGTATCTGGAGCCATCAGAAATACTGAAACATCATCTGCATAGAGTGAAATACAATGTTCACCACTGTCTGGACTGGAGTAGCCTCCAATAGAGGGTTGCTGATGGAAGGCCTGCAGTAAAGGCTCTGTAGAGAGCATAAAGAAGAGTGGAGAAAATGGACAACCCTGCCTGGTGCCACACTGAAGATACAGTATATACGAGGGGATAGATGTCCATTTGCCCAAATCTGAGCCTGTGGCAAAGAATATAAAGAGAAAAGTAAGTCCAAGAAAGAAAGTGGGAAACCGAACTGCAGTAATATGACGCGGAGAAAGGTCCAAGACACACGGTTGAACACTTTTCTCTGCATAAAGGCTAGGAGCTAATAGGGCTTATCTGGTAACATTTGCATGTGGGATAATAGAAAGGGCACTCTTAATTCTATGCATTGTCTGCCTAGTCCACACAAATCCCATCTGGTCCAGATGCACCAAACAAGGATGTAGCGGGTCCAGACAATGCACCATAATAGACATAAAAAGCTTAAATCAGTATTCAGAACTGATATAGGCTAATATGAGTTGCAACATTCAGGGTTTTTGCCCTGTTTTAGGAAAACCAAGATAATAGCATAGCTCCATGAAAGGAGAGAGAGAAGGAGTCACCAAAGAGGAGATCATTGGCAACCCGTAAGAATAAAAGGAGAGCCTATGTGGAAATTTGCAAAAAAACTCTGTATGTTTTTTTTTAATTTTTTATTTATTTATTTAGTTTTTGTTGACCGCGTAAGTGCACTAGACAAATCCTGTCTATTTTTAGGCACGACCCGGGGGAGGGGGATACAGATGAATGCCAACTGACCTTTGAACCAGATTAAGCTGTTGGTGGTATTTTCGTGAATGGATGGTAACCATCTAGTCCTGGGCACTTCTCCAGTTTGAGGCTTCCCTAGGTGGCAGCTAGTTCTACACCAGTAATAGGTGCCAGCAACCCCTGTACAGCTTCTTCTAAGAGATTTGTCAGCTGTAGCCCCAAGAAAAATTGTGCCAGAGTTGTGTGGTCCTGTTCAGAATTGGCAGCATATAGTTTAGTGTAGTAAGTAGAGAAGGTGGCTGAAATGTTCTGATTATCTCAGTGCAGAACATTAGTGGTAGGAGCCCTGATCCTAGATATTGTAGCCCTCATCCTATGACCTATCAGCAGGATAGATGCCTCCATAAAGAAAGCCCAAATACATCTCTTCGTAGATGACACTGTGCTTTATGTTAGTGGTCCCTCTCCAGACGTGGCATGTGCAGCTCTACAGAATGATTTCAGCTTACTTCAGCACCAGCTCCTAAACCAAAAATTACTCTTGAATGCCAAGAAAACTAAAGCTATGTTCTTCTCACCCTTTCCCAACCTTCCGAATCCAGTCATGGCGTGGACTCTCCCCTCAATATCTACAGTCCTGGGTGAACAATTGGAGTATGTAAATCAATTCAAATTCTTGGGTGTATGGCTTGACAACAGACTGTCCTTTGCAGTTCATATAGAACTGACAAAGAAGCTTCATCAAAGGCTTGGTCTTCTCTTTAGGATAAAAAACCTTCTCCCCTCTGATGCAAAGATGAGACTAGTCCAAACTACCTTCTTACCCCTGCTAGATTATGCAGATTTCCTCTATAGCAAAGGCCCAGTCAGAGCTCTCTCTAAGCATGATATGCTCTATCATAGAGCCCTAAGGTTTATATCTGATCTTCCACACTCCACCCACCACTGTTTGTTGTATTCTGCCATAGGTTGGACCTCCCTTACCCTAAGACGTCACAGAAATGCCGCTATCTGGACTTATAAAGCTATTGCTAACAAATTGCCTGACTACATCTCTGCCTGCTTACCACTTTGCACTTTAAGTAGATATGCCCTGAGAAGTGCCTCACATATTATCTTAAAGGTAACAAAGGCTAGATCCCGATTCGGCTGTGATTCCATTAGCCACACATTTTCCATACTATGGAATAACCTGCAAAAAACCCTAAAATTAAAGTATATAGTCAGCACCACAACCTTTAAAACACTCTACTTACAGCATAATACAGAATCCTGCACTTGCTACTCTTGATCAATTGCCTCCCCCTCTTAGGATGTCCCCAGATCACTCTTGTATAGGCCTATCCCTGGATCCTGGTAACAGTTTCTGCATGGTCACCTTCCTCCCTCCCTTCCCCTCCCTCCTCCACTCCTCTCTACCTTGTCACCCCCCTTTTGTCATCCTGAACTCAGCCTCTGCCTGGTTCTCTCCCTTTCTCCTCCATCTACTCTCTTCTCCCTCTTATCTTCTTCTCTCCACCCTGTTCCTTATTCTATACCCACTCTCATCCTCTCCCCCCCGTCTAGTTCCCCTTATCTGGTTCTTCACCTCTGCAACCCTGGTTCTCATCCCCTCCCCTTAGACCCCCCGACCTATGCACACTCCATCTCTTCCCCACACCCTCACACCTATTCCATTCCCCTACATGTGCCCAAGGGCCTGGTTGACTTGTCATGGTGATCCAGGGCACAGTCTACTTGTCTCGGTATTCCAGGGCCCCTGTCGAGTCGCCATGGTTCTTGTCACCCCATCTCTTCACATTTGCTGACCCTTCAGAATTACTGTTGCTAGATAAGTTTACTATCTGCAACATTTTTGAGTCACTTATACTGTATGTCTGCAAAATATTGTGTTACTTATCCTGTATCTGGTCACAGTGCTGACCTTACTGAATCGCTGTTACTAGCTCAGTTCACTATCTGCTAAATATTGTGTTACTTATCCTGTATCACTGCAAAATACTGTGTTAATTTTCCTGTATCTCCTTACAATTCATTGTCCATGCATGTGATGATCATGCTTGTGTATTTCTATCCTTGTGTATTACCCTGTTATCTGTATTTTTGCCCTCCCAGGTCCACCTTGAAAAAGAGCTTTGCTCAATGGTGTTTGCCTGGTTAAATAAAGATTTTAATTGATTGATTGATGACCCCTCAACCTGTGTGCCAGCAGTCTGGCTACCCATGGGCCACCTTCATAATAGTTTTGATGGAGATACTGTAATGCCTGTTCAATTTGCTATATCGCAAAATTGTCCAATCGCTTTTGAGTCTTCTTAATAAGGGTAGGGTCCACCAAGGTACTCTGTTGGTGTCATAATTGAAGAAATTGCTGAGTACTAAGAAGATCATCCATATTTGCATTTTGTTCCTTTGTTATGGAGCTGCATAACTAATAAGGTGGCCCCATAACACCACATTCAGGGTATTCCACACCACTGCCGATGATACCATGTGGTAATCATTATGGGCCAATATCTTTGTTATCCATTCTTCCTCTTGCTATATAAACTGTGGGTCCTTAAGCTAGAAAGTATCAAAGCACCAAGTGGTAGTTTTCTGAAAAAGACCCAAGTTAAGCTCAGAAAGAACTAGGGCTTGGTCTAAGTGGGAGATAGGGCCTATGCGGCAGGATGAGACTCTATTTAACTCTTCCTTAAGTGTAAAAATATAATCAATTCCACTATAGAGTTGATGAGGGTGTGAGAAGCATGTGTAGGCTTGTTATTGTGGGGAGAGTGCTCTTGAAACCTCAACCCAGCCCAGGGAGTCTAGTAATTTAATGGGATATAATGATGTGGCCTGTGGGGGATATCTTTCATGGTGCAGTGGTCTGTTCTGTAAAGACTTATTTTGTTTCTGCAACCACATGACCAGGCCAATAAAAAGTTCAGTGCTGAATCAGTAACCCATGGCCAAGCAATTCACATTAGAAGTCTACTAGAATTCCCCACACACACCGTTATTTATAATCTTCTACAGCAACCCAACAAAGCAAGGCTTGTGGTGGTGGTAGCCTTAGTGGCCCTGGTATTGGGGAAGTATGACAATATTTATAGTTGGTGAGGAGTGGGTGGTTACACCACTAGTTCATCTGAGTCATCGCAACAGCAGCAGGATACAATACTCATTAAAGAAGTGGCTGACATTTCCTACACATTAAATTCCATAGCCCGGTTCCCAGATTTCTATTCCACAAGTCTCTCTGCCATGGAATAAGCAGAGTTCCATTTTGTGGAAACATCTTTTTTGCAGTTAAACATTTGTATTGTTTTTTTGAAATAAAAGAAAAACAGCACAACCATTATTACATGGATACAATTGTCCATACAGTACATAATTACAGAATTAGTTACTAGTGTCTTTGTAGTCTAGTTATGCAGATACCCATTACCATTAGCTAATGAGTAGTATAAATATGTTCACTAAGCCATAAAAGATGGGTGATACTCTTCACTACATTTGCTGGACTATTTACCTCATGTGGTATATTCAACATAATGGCTAATGTCCAGGATAACAGAACTCTACTTGATATGTACAGAAACAGGAAAGACGTAATACAGCTGATTTAGAACCTGAAAGAACTATATACAAGTTAGTGCACCAGGTTATATGGATCACATTATATCTGAATCGGGTCCAGCTTGGAACCTGCTTGGGTGTGCCTGAATTTGCCAGAGGTCACCGGGGGAATGGGGGTGGCAGTGTCCCTTGAAAGGCTAAGAGGATCAGCCCCTCTGGTTTAAATCTTTTATCTAATGCCTGTCCTGAGATGGGGTGTTGGTGTCTGGTTGTGCATAGTTCGTGGTGGGTCAGTTGCATGCAGAAAGTGTAGAAAGGGGGCTCATGCTTTATCATATTTCAATTTAGTGCTAGTGTAACTGTGCAACATTCCGTCATACTGTTCTAGTTGTGTCATGCATTCAAAAAGTTCACATTTGGTGGGAATGATTGTGGATCGCCACCAATATACCACAAGTCTCTTGACTTCTATACTGGCCAGGGATTATGAAGAACAACTGACTTTTACTGAGATATGGAGCTGTTATCTTGGAACCTAACAAAATAAAGCTCTGGAGTTAATGGTATTTGGGCTTGCAGCACCTGTTGTAATAAGTTTTGTATCTGTTTGCAATAGCAAATAATCTTAGGACGAGACCATAGTATGTGAAACAGCTCACCATTGGGCTTTATACATCTCCAACATGTATTAGGTGGTATTTGATGAGCAAAGTATAGTACTGCTGGTGTTTTATACCACCAGTGCAAGATCATATTCTATATCAGCCTGCTGCATGCGTATCTAACTGGAACATGCAGTCCTGTCATTCTTCTTCAGGAATCTGGTAACCAATAGCAGATTCCCATTTTTCTTTCACTGATGTTGTCAGATTCAGGATACTGTCTCCGATTAGTGAGTACATGGATCCTGCTCTACCTTTGCTGTTAGCAAGCAGCTTTGGAAGGGGGTGAGGTGTTGGGGAGGTTTGCACCATATGACAATTCTTGACCAGACTGGCTATTGCACTTCTTAAGTTGCAAGTATTTCCAGAATTAAGATTTGTGTATGCCATATCTGGTCTGGAGTCCTTGGAAGGAATCTAGTATATCCGATTTGGGTTCTAGAATATCTTTTAAAATTAAAATGCCCTTTTGTACCCAGGTAGTCCAGTTGATTAGTTTACCCCTTATTTTTATACTGTGGGAGCCCCACAGGACAGTATAAATTGGGTGTGGCCAATTTGTTTTGAGCCATTCACCTACTTAGGACCAGGTGAATCTCGAGTTATCAATAGTAAGAAGGACAAGTGCTGGTGGCTTGTATTTTTCATAGAAGCATATGGTGGGAAGATGGCCCCCCAAGAGGTGAATTTCTACTTCTGTCATTAGTGGACATATATGGTCAGGACCTGGAAACCCTCAAAGAGTTTGAGCTACCCTTTGTGCCCAGTAATAACCCTTTAGCCAAGGTAGGCTCCAGACCCCTTTCTTCCAGTATCATCTAAATTTTTTTTTTACTGTATCTGGGCTGTTTTCCTTCACAAAGGTAAATGCCCAGGAGTTTATCCATGCAGGAAAACCATTATTTAGAGATAGCCAGGGTACACAAGCAATTAAATAAAGCAATTTAGGGGCTATAATCATTTTGGACTTCAATGTTGCCAATGATGGACAATTGTAAAGGTTTGCACCTGCTCAGATCTGTTTTAATTTTGGTAAGAAGTGGCCCAAAGTTGAGTTCTACAATTTTTTTAACCTGAGGGTAGATTTTATGCCAAGGTACATAATGGAGTCTGGGGTCCATCTTAAATTTAGGTAATCAAATATGGTATGAGAGAAGTGTTCATTTACAGGTAACACTTCAGTTTTAGGTTGATTAATCTTTAGAGCTGAAAATCTAGTGGATTCCTCAGAAAGGTAAATTAGAGGTTGTTTGGGGTCATGGGCTTAATTAAGAAGGACCAAGAGGTCATCATCATACATTAGCATTTTGTATCGTGTTCCACCCACTCATATTGCTGTAATAGCTAGGTGCTGGTAAATTGCCATTGCTAATAGCTGTATGGCCAGTACAAATAGGATGGGGAAAAAGGGCACCCTTGTCGCATTCCTCTTTCTAATACAAATTGAGCAGATAAAGTACTATTGGTGAGGACCTGTGCTTTAGGGTCCAAATACATGGCTTGTACTGTGGCAATATAGGGTTCTTCAAAACCCATTTGCTTGAGTACTACATAGAGATACTCCCACTCCACCAAGTCAATGGCATTCTCAAAATCTATAGCAACGGCTGCAGCAGGAGTGGAAGATACCTTGGCTACATGCATTAAATCTAATAATGTGCAAATATGGTCTGAGCCAAAGCATCCCTGGACAAAGCCCACTTCAAAGAGGTGAATTAATTCTGGTAGAAAGGTTTCTAACCTAGAAGCAAGGACCTTGGTATAAATTTTACTATCAACCATTATTAGATAAATTGGTCGATAACTCACAGGGTGTGTCGGTCTTTCCCAGTTTTGTTGAGAACTGTTATTGTTGCAATGCTGATAGTGGGTGGTAAGGAACCCTGTTGCTGCAGTTCAACATACAGCTGTTGAAGGATCAGGGATTCCAGGGAAGCCAGAGAGTGGTAACATTCTGTGGGTAGTCCAATACCTCCCGGTGCTTTTTTAAGATTTAGGGAAAGGATAGCATTCTGTATTTCTTCTGATGTAAGTGGCTGATTGAGGCTTAATGCCTAAAGAGTAGTGAGTTTAGGAAGATTGAGATGTGAGAGGAAGATTGACAGGTTGTGGGGGTCTGGGGTAGTCACCGAGGAGTAAAATTTATCATCGACGTCCATTATAATAGCATCTACTCCACTTTCGGTGAGTCAGATTTTGCTTGCTACATCCTGGAGAGCATTCATGTGTTTTTCGGCCTGTCGTTTTTAAGGCAGTATGCCAAGAGTTTCCCACACTTCTATCCTCCCTCCCAATATTTATGTTTTAGCTGTAGTATAGCTAGTACAACTTTTCTAGCCATAAGAGGGTTAATGTCATGTCAAAATGTTAAGATTTCTTTGTATAGTGGAAATATGTGAGAGGCTTTAGGAGTGGCTTTGAAGGTCCCCTGTTTTTGTTGATGCTGAGCCTCCAAGTCTGCAAGCTCCTGTTCTCTTTTTTTTGTGATGGTGAGATGAATATAAGATAATAATGACCTCTTATTGAGGCTTTAAAAGCCTCCCATAGTGAGGCCACCATAGTATGTCCCATGTCATTGATCTTAAAGAATTCTGCCAAAGTGTCTTGTAACCACAGTTTGAAGTGAGGGTCCAACATAAGTAATGAGTCCATCTGCTAATTTGGAGATATGTGGGTTCCTAAACCAAACAAAACATCTAACTGTAGTAGAGCATGGTCTGAAATGATTAGTGGATTGATCGTGGCTGCTATTATCATGGATGTCAGTAGTGCAGAGGTGAGCCACATGTCAATTCTGCTATACATCTTGTATGCGGGAAAATGACAAGCGCAGTCTCTAACTTTAGGGTTTTGGATTCTCCATGCATCTGCTAGTGCTTGGTCTGACATCCATAATTTAACTGCATTTATAGCTCTAACATGGGGCTCTGGATTGCCCTGACTTCTGTCAATCATGGAATCTAGTACAGGATTAAAGTCTCCCCTAGTAATAAAGGAGTATTATTATCATTAAAATTAACCACTTGGGTGGCCAGGGAGTGGAAAAACTGTGGTGAATCAGTGTTTACAGCACATAGATGGCCCACCACTAGAGGTCCCTGAGGGATCTGAAACACAACTAGTATCCAGCAGCCTTCTGTATCTTGAGTGTTTTTTTTGAAGTGTCCAGGCCAGTTTTATGTGACAAGAGCAAGACTCCCCAATTCTTGGTCTCAGCAGTATTGTGCATTTCCTGTCTGACCCAATCCTGTACCAGTTTTTGTGATTCTAGATCTGTAAGTTTAATTTCTTGCAAAAGGGCTAAGTGAATCTGGACTTTTTTAAGGTGATACAACACTTCTTTGCATTTAATCAGGGAATTCAATCCCTGCACATTCCAACTATGGCACTTTAAATCCATCATCTAAAAGCTGTAGAAAAATATTCTGTGCGTTGTGTTACAAAATAGTATAGCAAGCCAAGTATTAACCTGAACCTTAAGGGGCACCTATAAAAGAGTTGCCCATAATAAATCCTTCCCCCTCCTCCTGAGCTCCCTGCATAAGGTGTAGCACCCTCCTACCTTACAGAAATAATTGTATGAAATGTTTTCATGCTGCACACATAAAACTACACAAGTGACAAATGTGCTGCAAGTATAATTTAAATGTTAAAGTGGAACCAGTTGAATGCATATGGCATATGTGCAGCAAGCAAGTGTGGAAACCATGATTTTTATGTTAAATTGGTAAAGACTGCATGCAAGTGGCATGCGTGCAAAAAGCAAGTGGTCACTGATAACTGCACACGTAAAAATTGAGTGACTTGGTCAGGATCACACCATTCCCAAGTGGGAGTTGATGAGATTCAAACCCAGGCCTTCATGCTTCCAAGTCTTTTGGCTTGCAGTTCAGTGCCTTTAACCATTAAGCCATACTGTCTGCACACATATGGCTCACTTGTACTTCAGTACATACTTTATCTGAATACATCTGCACGCATGCAGCATGCTTGTAGCCACTGTTATGCTTTTCAGTTTTCTTCTCTCCCTCATCTCATTTTCACAGTTGAACTCTAGCACACATGCCAATCGAAACACATGTGGTTTTTCCCACCCCCAACACACAGACTTACCCACAAAACCACTTAATTGCATTTGTCTGGCCTGTACTCCTACTATTTTCTCTTCATAATTTTGAATGCTTCCACACAAACAGACTTTAAGGTGCAAACACAAAAGTAGCAATAACTCAAAACACACACACACACACACACACACACACAAACACACACACACACGCGGACAGCCAGTCCCCCTCCTCCCCATGCACACACACTGTAGCGGGTATGGCCATGCTGCTACAGACAACCCACCAAGTATAGATACAAGTAAAAAGTCTCTTACTTGAGTACTAGGGAGCCAGAGGCAAGAGTCTTTAAGAGGTGATGTCCATGGGTCAGACTGCTGTGGTGTACCTCCTTGAAATGAATGAAGTTATTTTCTATTACTATTTTATACATTATGATGGTGAATTAGAGAATAATGAAGGCCACTGCTCTACTAACAAGGCCCTTGTTAGTCGAGCGGCGATCTTCATTAATCTCCAACTCTCCATCAATAATGTTTAAAATAGTAATAAAAAATACCCCCATGCATTTCAATGGTGAACACCCTTGAAGTCTTCTTTGCCCTTTGCTTCACTGGGTAGGCATAAGACTGACTATAGTGGGGCTCCAATAGTCTGTGCGTACCATACCGCTCAACTGTCTGTGAATGCAAGGGACAGCTCTAGAATGTCTATAACATCTCTAAAAGGTGCAACTTACTTGTTTTGACTGAAAAGTGATATGGAAATCAGGAACAATTCAAATATATAAGATTCATCTGTATTTACTCTGGAGCAGTGCATCAGATTTGGGCTTAAACTCACCCAGTTACTAACCATTTTTTTCCTGGCTAAAGTTCTGCCCCCCCAAAACAAAAGAACTGTGTCCCGATTTTTCTTCCCGACTCCTTTCCATGCAGTACCCATCTCCTATGAGTTATGAAGCTGCCCAAAGGTGAAGAAATGTGAAAAACACATCAATATTTCATCCTTCCTCCTTTCCCAATCCCCCTGTAAGAAAAAATATTTACTTTTACTTACCTGGCCATATGGCCAGAACCTGCAGCCTGGCATAGTGTGCCACCAGCCCTTTTTTCAGTCTGCTCCCCCTCTCTCCTTCTGCCAGAAGCTGGATGCTACATCCGACCATCACAGGTCCCCAACATAGTCCGCGACCAAGTCACCTCACCAACTGAACCCACAAAACCTGGGTTGCTTGCTTCTTGCTTGGTTGCTGCTTTGGCTGCAACTGCACTACACTGATCAAGGCCTATGAAGACCACTGACAGCACTGTCACCACTGCTACTAAGCCTAGCTTGCTGCTGTGGGAGTTTGTGCTGTTTTATTTTTGCAAGGCGAGCCTAGTAGAGTAAGTAGGTAGTCTCATCTTGAGTTAACTTCTAGCTCACCCTCTGCCTCTTCAGCCACCAGGGGAGACAGAGACTCACTAAGAGTAGACCAACAAAAATATGCTGCCACAACACTGCTATTGAGAGTTCAGTGCTTACTGACTCCTCCAAACTGCAGTGTGCAGTCTGTCTACCCTGTGGCAGGAAAGATAGTGTCACACTTGCAAGGCTCATGCACTCTTTCTTGGCTAAAGCTCATCCACATCACATGTGATTGTGCTGATGCTAATACAGTAGGTGGACAGTGTGGACAACACAATAAAGACACAGTTGAGTCTGGAGAGTACCTGCAGCATGAGCACACACAGGCCAGGTGGGCACTTATTGTGCAAGATTAAATCCAAATATAAAGTCATCATTGCTGCATCATAAGAACAACCTTGGCACATATATGGGGAGGGGGGCAACTGTCCACCTCTGCCATATCTAAATGGCACCCTTGCTTAATGGTAGAAATTCATTCTCAGGTGCTAATGTAATGGTTCCCACTGTGTTCTGAGGTACTGTATCTCCATATTTCATGATGTGTCCTGATCATCATGTGGGTTAGTGTCCCTGATTGTCCCTCATTTTGAGTGTCCATGTCCTTCATTTCAGTGACAAAATGTGAGGTATGGTGCATGCTTCCAAGACCCTGCTCAGCACAAAGAGTGCTGAGCATGGTTATAGTGTATATGCTCAATGCAGAATGACAAAGGGAAAGTACGTTAGATGAAACAGTCATGGAGAAACACATTTGTAGCACTAAATATGTGTAAGGGGATTTGCATGGTCCAAAACTAAAAGGATAGACTTTACAACACAGAGGCCCCTCTTCGTACATCTGGAATGGGCGATGTTGACTGGCTATATCCCAGGCATTTAATGCAGTAAGCAAACAATACTTTATAAATTAATGATGATTTAAAGACAAAAATCAAAAGTCATTAAATAACTTGCAAAAGGATCAGAATTAATGAGTTTACCTAATTTTTATGGGAATTCAAATAAAAATGTATTTTAATGACTCTAATTACTAGCAGTAATATAAGAAATAGAAACTAATGTGTTGTTTTAGATATGATTTGTACCAGCTGAGCTGCTGCACACATGACAAACATGCAGCATGTGAACCTGATGTGATGTTTAAATGATGTTCACACCAACTTAAACTGCTGCACTCATGTCAAGCGTGCAACATGGGAACCTGATGTAATTTTTAGAAGATGTTCACACCAGATTATCTGCTGCGCACATGTCAAGCTTGCAGCATGTGAACCTGATTTGCTTTTTAGACCTGGTTCACATAGGTTCACATTGTGTATGCGAACTGCATGCAAACATTGCACAATTAAGCATGTGACATGCAATCTGCATGTATACAGCACACCTATATTTCTGTAAGGGCTGTATCTGGCAATTGCAATGTCAAATATTGGTGATCTGCTCTATGTACACTAAGTATTGGAACAACAATAACTATAACCATAAAATAACACAGGAACAACAAAAAGAAGTAAGAACAGGTGTTGTCCCTGCTACTTCAGAGATGAGAGAATTTGTACATACTGGTAGCCAATCTAATACTACTAGAGAAGTGGGCTGGGTTGATGAGTTTATTTATTTTTATTTATTTCATTTTTGTTGACCGGGTAAGTGCACTAGACAAGTCCTGCCTATTTTCAGGCACGATCCGGGGGAAGGGGATGCAGATGAATGCCAACTGACCTTGAACTGTTGGTGGTATTTTTAGTGAATGAGGGAAATTTGGGCAGGACACCGGGGAAATTCCTCTGCTCTTCTGGCGCTCTGTGGCCAGTAGAGGGCTGAGATGCCATTGCATTATGGCAGTAGCTTTGCACTCCTGTGAGGAGATGGACACTAGTGAGGACACTCCCGCTAGCAATGCATCTGTGTGTATGTTAGGATACCATTGCGGCCAAGAAATACAGCTACAGACCTGGAGAAGACGTCTGATGCCCTGGAGATGATCGGTTCGCTACCGATTCGGGAATCCTCTTTTGATGCATCTACCGATTCTGTATATTCTACAACGGATTCTAGGCCTTTGGATTCTGCATTCCCTGTTTCCATGATGGACGATTTTCTGCACAGTATGCTTCCGGTTGCACCGGCAGAAGGTCCAACAGAGCTGGAGTCCCATGCTGTATCCGAGACAGTCTCTACCACATCGCAGGTTTTGAAACGCCAATTTGATTTACAAACTCAGGATTCTATGGAGATTAAAGACTGGTCGGAGGAAGATTCCTTGAGGAATGCTGGTTGGACACAAAACTCTTCAGGAACTTGGGTGCCTGACCCTACTTGAAACCGGTCTCCTATTTTTCACCTAAGCATGCCACCTCCCTGAGCTCAGGTATTGACATTGTATCTACTGTTACTACTGATGTTATCGGTACGCACCCATTGTTAAAGGATGCTGAAGCTACTTGTAGCCCAGTACATCTTTGGAGGTGGGGAGAGACGTAAAAGTTCTACTGCAGTAGGTGATGGGTTTAAATCTTGCAAGGATTCTGAAAACCTCCCTCGCGTTCCTATGGCAGACCTGTTCAAACACAAACTAGAACAGGCTCCCAGGAGAAACGCTGTTCGTTTAAAATATAGAGGGGGTTTGAATACTCATCCAGATAGGTATTATATTGCCAGTACCTTGCTTCGGGGATCTATGTCTTTTCTTCCTTCAGATCTATTTGCACTCATCCATGTTTCAGGAGGACTCATTTGATATAAGCTTCAAACTTAACCATAACCTGGAAAGATTTTGGGAAAAATATTCTGCACTGAAACCACCCTTTATGGCTTCCTTTTATAGCTATTCCTCTGACTAGGCCACAAATACGATATATTACTATTATGTTTAGAAGCGAAGGAGTGAATGTCAGTGACATTTACCATTGGTTGCAGAAGTTGCCAGGATATCCTTGGGCCTCCTGAAGCTTTATTAGATTTAGAGGGTATTTGGACAGGGGTTGGAAGTTTAAAGTTAGTTGTTTCAAGTAAATTCTGATATAGTTCATATCCCAAATAGTTTTTTTAGGAAAGGACAGGGGTATGCTTTTATAGCTGGTCAGCCCAGAGCCTGTTATAAATGCGGTTCCCGACACGTAGTAGTAGTTCTTGTGAAGTAATGAAATGTTGTCTTTGTGGGGGTATAGACACTCGATGGATTTATGTCAGAATATTTTCCAATGTAACTTATGTGATGAAAAGGGCATGCTTTCATCAATGCCCCTAGGCTAAAAAGAAATAGAGCCGAGGATGGATCTGATGATTTAGTGCTCCAAGCTCAGGATAAACTGCATGTACCTGATCCACCGGTATCAACTATACCAAAACCTGTATCTTTAGTGGATACTTCCCATCCTAGTCGCTTATCCCCAGGCCTCTGAGTTGAGTGTGTATCTGACAGGCCTATAATGCCCCTCCACCCTTTTGAGACTGTTAAAACCAAAGATTTACAAGGTCCTCTTTAAAACCACCAACTCCTTGCCCTGTTCCAACTTCTAATATTTTTTACCCTTACAAGAAGACTTAGGAGATTCAGACTTAGAGTCTGATACATCCCATAGGTCTGAGTTGGTTACAGAAGATGAAGATAGCAGATCTACAGAACTGATGAAAGACAAGAAAGGAAAAGAAGGGAAAAAAAGGAAAGCAAGCAATAGTTTAAAAGGGGGATTTAGCTGAAAAATGATACCCTATGGCCTCTCTACGACTGCTATCCTTTAATGTCTGCAGCCTGAAAACATATAGAAAACAAATTTATGTATTTGCTTTTTTTGCAACCCTTCCTGTGGATATTATTTTTATTCAGGAAAGTCACCTTTCCTCATTAACTGAGGTAGATAATATTAAAAAACGTTGGCACTGGGGACCTTCATTTTGGTCCTTTGGACTAGAACCTGCAGATGGAATTGGCATTCTTTTTAAATCCACCAATATTCACATCTTTCGATTAATAGATGTCTGCCCTGGTAGGGCCCTACTTTTGGACGGCTCCATAGGAGACTTTTCTTTCCGTCTCATTAACCTTTATGCCCCACAAACGAAATCTGCCAGGATTGCATTTTTTGGGGATATTAAACCATTTCTTTTCACTATAATGCATGTGATTTGGGGAGGGGATTTTAATTGTACTTTAGATGCCCCTTTATACGGGACTACCCAAAAGAAAATATATTGTGATTCTAATGCCCTAAAACAAATTCTTGTTGATTCCAGTATGCAGGATGCTTTCCGTGTATTGCACCTCAAGGGCCCTGGTGCCACTTATTATCGGTTTATTTATGCCACAAGGATTGATATGTTTTTCTTTTCCAAACACTTACATCTTATTTTTTGTAAATCTGAGTCGGAATTTTCTGACCATAACACACTTTTTGCTCTTTCAGTTTACATTCCTCCCACCCAAGATATTCTCCAAGTATAATAGATGGAGATTGAATATGTCTCTTTTGATATTCCCTCTTTATATTCTCAGATGGATCTTTTTTTTGCATACAGGGATTCTGTTTTCTGTGCTTACTCAGATTCCTTGGATTGGTGGATGGACACAAAACAGGAATTAAAACAGCTTTTGCTTTCATTTGGTAAAGCTAGAGCCAATTCTAAATATATACAGTATTTGCTTGTTCGTAATCAGTTATACAAATTGATGTCCTCTCCTTCTGAATATGCCCGTGATTTGCTTCCTCAAATTAAGGGTTTTAAAAGAACAGATGAAATCCTATCAATATGATAGAGCCAAATCTCTAGAACTAGAATTTAAATATGGCACTAAAAATACACCAGCTTCTGACCCTTTTATGGCGTGTAAACAAAGGTTAGAGGTTACCCTTATGACTCAACTAGTTTCACCTACTGGTCTTTTGCTCACCAAAGATATGGATAAGTTGACTTTGGTTCAAGAACATATTGCAGCTTCTTTTCAGGATAGATATCCACTTACTTTGTCTGATCTTTCCAGTTTCACTGCTCCTTTTCCATGATTATCTACTTCTCAGGGGATTCCACTAATACAACCTATCTCTCCCCAGGAAGTAGAACAAGCTATATCCCAATTAAGTAAGGGTACTTCGCCAGGATGGGATGGTATCCCTAATGAATTCTACAAACTTTTTTTGTCCCACATGATTTACTTTTTACCAAAGGTATTTAACTCTTTATTATTTTCATCAAAGGCCTTTTCTGATTTTAACACCACACTACTTTTTTTTTCTATACAAATCAGGGGATAAAACCATATTGTCTAATTGGAGGCCTTTGAGTTTGCTAAATAGTGACTATAAAATTCTGACTAAAATTCTTAATAACAGATTATTATCAGTAGCTGAGTCTCTTATTCACCCTGCCCAAACATGTGCCATTCCTCATCGGTGCATTCAGCATAATTTATATCTTTTAAGAGAGATATTTGAACTCAGTAATAAAGGTCATATTTCTGGATATGTTGTTGCTTTAGATCAAGCTAAAGCATTTGATAGGGTTAGACATGATTATTTATTTTCCATACTTTTGAGATATGGCATTCCTAAACCATTTATTAACTGGATCTCCACTTTATATAAAAGCACTCGTTGTGTTCCTATGGTTAATGGATATTTTGGTACAGAGATACCTATATCGATTGGGGTACGACAGGGGTGTCCTTTGAGCCCACTTTTGTATACTTTTGTTTTGGACCCTGTTATTAGACAGATTGTCTGGGACACGAATATTATTGGGATTATCACCTTCCTCTACTTTACCAATTGAAAAGATAACTGCTTATGCAGATGACATCACTTTATTACTTAAAAATATTTCCTCTTTATTTAATGCATTACATATTTTTTCTATTTTTGAGGCACTGTCCGGAGCTCAGATTAACATGCATGAGAGTTTTATTTTTATATTACAATCTACACATCTAGACCCTTCTGAAATTGCAGGTATTCCGGTGGCTTCCTCTCCTCATAAGATTCTGGGCATTTGGTTTGGAGCAGGAAACTTGGCCACCTATAATTGGGAGAAACAATTATACATTGAGAATTTAAAATACACCGCTGGAAAGGGTGGAAATTTGGGGAAAAAAGGGTTGCAATTATAAAAAATTTTTGTTACAGTATTTTTATATTTAAGTTATGTGTTTCGCTCTTCATCTGGAAACTAGATTATTAAGTATTTTTTTCAGATGCTATGGGGCAATAGACTGAACCTGAAAGAGAGATATTACTTATCTTCCTATTAATAAAGGTGGATTAAACATGATCAACCCCATTGTTTTTATATCACTTTTTTTTTTGTTTAATTCTTTCTTATATTTGGTCTTCTACTACTATGTCTTGGCAATTTTGGTCTACATCTTTATGGTCCACATATTTGAATAAATGGTCACTACTATCCCCTAAATTATTATTATCAGATTCTTTGCCATCTTATGGTATCGTTACTTTTAAGAAATTGCAGCAGTGGAAAATATCGTTTCCACATTTGCTCACTCTTTCTAGGAAAACCTTTTATAAATTCATTGTGTTTGAGGTACAGAAATGTGTTCCTATCTTCCCAGAATGTATACCCTCTAAACAGGTTTTTTCTCTTAGGAAATTGACGGATTTTAGGATTCCCCCACATATCTGGGATATTGTATGGCTTTCTATAGAGGGTAGGTTAGGGGTTCAAGGCAATCTGAAATATAAACCCACTACGGAAAGATTTTGTTTAAGGCCGACCTGTATTAATTTCGAAGAAACTATGGTCCATTTTTTGTCACATGCCCTTTTAGTCAAACATTTTGGCAGGACTGCTGTACATTGGAACCTCCTTTTAGTTAACATTACTTATCAGACCATAGTTTTGGGTAATTATACTGGGATATGGCAAATACCATAGAAGTACTCTAAATGTGTTTTTTCTTTTATTCAATATTATCTTTGAAGTTCGCTGCCAATTTATTTTTCAGCAACAAACAGTTTTGTCTCGCACTATGTTTGTACAAATTGAAAATGGTTTAACCTCTGTTAAAGCTAGAGATTTGGATAAATTCTCCACTTCTAAAGTTGACCTCTTTTGGCAAAATTTTATACCTGTATAAAAGAGTTGTTCTAATGTGTTTCTTTTGAATGTCCTTTTCTTTTCTTTAAAACTTAATTTGATTTCTTTTATTCTATGATATCTTGCTTGTACTTGTGATCTCTTTTTGTGATGTTATGTTTTTTTTCTTCAATAAAACTACCCCTGCTCTTTTCGATAAGTGCCATGGGATCTTTAACATCCACCTGAACTACCACCAATCCAGGCAGATGGGACCTCGGTTTAATGTCTCATCCGAAAGACGGCACCTCAGAAGTGCAGCACCCCTCTCATGCTGCACTACAGTGTCAGTACTGGGATATTAACCCAAGTGCCAGATGTGGGAACTGAACCCACAGCCCTCTGATCTCCTGGCCTCTGAGGCAAGTGTGCTACCTATCGAGCCACTGACACTGACAAAGTTCAGACTAGGCCCTCTCTAAGAGTATTGAGAGTGGCTATATTAACACCGAAACATAGAACCTCTTCCACTTATTAGTCACAGAGGGTGAATAATGTAGTTTCCCGACACCAAAAGTGGGGTTCTATCAGTTTGGTGGCAGTATATCAACTGTCTCCATATCCTTCCCCAAATCCCTCATCATGTATGGTTGAAAAGCATTCCTTTACTGATTAACCCTGAGGTGCTTCTGGAGATGTCAGGGTTTGTCACCAGAGTTTAATGTCTTTTGCATGCGCCCATGATAGGCACCAGCATGGTTTCCACCTTATCTTAACTGAGGGAGCAGGAAACGAGAGAGAGAGAGAGAGACATTTCATATGTTTTCCTCACAACACAACCCACTATGAGAGTAGTGCTATATGGAGACAGGGGTATGAAGACACCTAACCTGATCTACAAAAATAATTATAAACTTATAGGCCAGAGATACAGAAATCCCATTCAGAGAATATATAGAGATCTGCTCCGTGAAGCCATATCTGACTTGGTAGAGGATAAATAGTACTTAAAGGGCCACTGACACCTCCAGGAGAACTTTTGAAAAAGCATAATATTTGGACACAGTGCAGCTTATATTTCTCATTAGCTCTGTTTTCCCACCTCCCCATAATTTATTACTGATGTCATTTGCATGAAAACAGGATCTTTGGTCCTTGAGAGTTTATCAGCTCCTACTGCTTCTTCCCAACATGAGTAATAATTCTCTGCTTGTGACATCACAGTTATTCCCATGACAGCCAGCTGTGATGTCACAACAGAGCATTATGATTTCAAATAAGGATTTAAAATAAGGAATGAGCAATAGAGCAGGGCAGATGAGCTCAAATGGATACAGGTCCTGTTTTGTGGGAACTTCCTCAGTAGTAAAGAAGGGGGAGGAGAAGTTTATAGCAGGTAAATGGAATACGGGCTGAATTATGTCTAAATATTATGTTTTCCAAAGTTTTACTAGAGACGTCGGCAGTTCTTTACTGGGCATCTGACTGCCAACAATTTGTTTGCACGTACCAGTTGTCTGTTGTGTCCCCATCGAATGGTCATATAGATGGCTACCAATACAGGCAGTCATTGGTGTACCTAAAACTACCTATATTATACCCTCTGGAAAATGTTCAGTGTTTATCTCATTTGGCTTTGCCCTGTGTTCAGGATCCAGGAGGGTGCTGCCAGACTTATTACATGCAGCCACCTGTGTCTGAGAGTGCAGCTATTGCATGCCAATACAAGCCCCTTCCTATACTTATCAATCTGCAAGAAATCTGTCTTGTGTTAATCAATTTCCTACTTGTTCCACAGGGGCCCACTGCAGTGTCATCCCATATATGTGTGATTTTTGTGTGGTCAAACACAATTTAAATCTGCATCCTAACCTAAGGGGATCACAGTAGGAAAATTAGATCACCTGTCACATAAGGGGAACTCCCACTGAGACCCTACACTATATCTGGGTCCATACTGTTTAATTTTAAGAGCCTCTGTTCTGTCACAAATTCTTCATTTGAAAGCTTAGGGGAGTAAAATACCCCTTGCAGTACGGAGCTTGTGCCCAGGAAAAAAAAGTACAGGATTAGCATTTTCCAGTTATCAGGGGGACCTGAAAGTGTTGAAATATTATGCTGCCCACTACAGATGTAATGAAGGAATGCTCCCAAAAGAATATGAGGGCCTGAAACTCTGCATGCTCATTTTACTGCTGCACAGTGTTTTTAACCAGAGAGTTGGATTTCCGCTATGTCAGAATTTAACATGGGCTGCTCTGTTCCCTCTCCTCCTCCTCCCTCTTCAGCAAAAGTAGACACAAATTAAATTTGGAGCTGTTGCATTTAAACTAATATGTAATGCACAGAGCTCAATACTGAGTTGGTATAGACATCTGAAATGTTTGTCATTCAGTTCTTGTGCTTCCATGGAATAGCTGGCAGATAATGAAAGTTTGCTGATAGCCGATACGTACTAATCCATCTTGCAGCTTGCTTGGTGCTGTAGAGGGGTGTCAAACGACTTGGTATTGCCACAGAGGATTAGGTCATTTTAGGTAGAAGGGGTCAAGGTGAGGGATGGTCTTGCCGAGTTGGCTAAATGATCAACTGGACCAATGCTTCATCTATGACTGCCTCTTAGCTGGTCAAAGAAAGTATAAAAGATTACTTACAGTTGGCTTCAGGTTTGGAGCTGCCCCTTAGAATTGTCACAGTGTCAGATGGAGTGAGAGGGTGATCAGGTATTTGACTTATAGTGGGGAGAGACTGTGGTGCAGCTGCACCCTTATTACAATATCGGCCCAGGATGGAGGGTCTGGAAGGGCCATGGAAAGAATGTTTTTTACTGGTGGTATAGGAGGCGGTTTGGAAAAATCCATCTGTTCTTAGAAATTTGTAGGATTAGCCAAGGGACCATATCTGTTCCCTACTAGTACTGTTCTTCCTTATCGGAGGCCAGAACTGGGGCTTTGGCTTCTGGAGCAGATTCTTTGATGATTGGTGGCTCCTTTAGTGGGGCCTCTTCTGCTCCTGTAACATTGTTTACTTTTAGCTGCTGTGCCCAGACATCTTCCCTTGTTTCCTTTACTCCATTTTTGGATCCCTGGTCCACTTGTGCCTGTTCTCTGGGATTTGCCAGAGGGTCATCCTCTTCCCTGGATCGAATTTTAGGATTGCTGGATCCCATAGTTCTTGGCCAATAATTTTGGATAATGTCCATTACTGCAGATGATATATTAAATAACCTGGGGATACCTTTAGCCATAATATGGAGCTGAACTGGGTACCTTAATGTAAAGGGGACTCCTACTTTGTAAAGAGCTTGGCTTGCTGGTGTAAATTCCCTGCTGCGGTTGGTAAGCTCCTTTGAGTAGTCAGGAAATATTATTTTGTGCCCTTGCCATTCGTATGCCCTAGTTCCCGGGCACATCTCAGAATGTCCTCTTGTATGGGGAAATGAAGGAAGCAGGCTATTATAGGCCTAGGTCGATCACCTGGTTTTGATAGTGGTGCAAGCAACCTTTGAGCCTGCTTGATATCAAACCTGGGTTCCTCTGAAGGTTTAAGTAGCTGCGGTAAAGTGTGGGCCAAGAAAGCTGAACATTCCCCCAGTTCAACCTGCTCAAGGAAACCAATGAATCTTGTTATTCCAACAGCCCTTATTTTAGAGGTTGTCTAATTTTCTTGTAGCAGCCTGATGGTCCGGTCTTGTTGGCATAGGCGGCCTGTAAGATCCTGGCAGATGTCTTCATTTTCTTGTATCTTTTTCTCTGTAGTCACTGCTTTTCATGCAGGAGTGTGATTTGTTCAGAATTGTGTCCAGCACTGACTTTTTATATCTTTTAGCTCAGTTAATACTAGCGAACATTGCTTCCACTCTTTTCATTGAGAGGAAGTTGCCACCACTGAGTTGTATAGCCGATGTGCAAGCCCAGAGCTGCACAGGGTCTCAGTTCAATTTCTTGCCAATTTGAGGTACAAATAATGAAATTGCTCAGCAACAGATCTGGTGATTTCGCCTCAGTAATTTACCATCTATTTAATGACAAAACTGCTTTGTAAAAGCATAGGATGCAGCATGATTGAGAATGGCAATTTGGAGAGCTAAAATTATGCTGCCATCTCCGTGAAGCACTGGCCATGTCCACCCCACTGTGGAAACATATTTAATTATGCAGTGCTGAGAAATATTAAGCTTCTGCTGGTAATGGTGGAGGAGCACAATGTGTTTGGGGAAGCAATGGAAATATCTTGTAATGTCCAGTCTAGTGTGTTTCTTTTAACTCTGCGTGTTTGTCAAGCATGTGAATCACCACCAGATTTAGTGTATATGCAAAGCAAGGTGCATTGGTGAAATTAATATCTTTGATTACCTTCAGCATGCCACTGCCCATCACAAAGATTCTCACATGCTTAGATCATGGGGTTGTAGTCACTGATTGGATGAACCCCAAAATGCTTCCCCTCCATGATTACCACATTAAGTAAGGCATTTTCTTTATTGGTGTGTTTCTGTGAGGTGGTCTGCTTCAATATAACTCCTGAAGAGACTCGATGTGTCATAGACAGGATGGGAATGGTGATGAAGCTTGATCTGGAAACAACTCAATAGGCAGTGAGACTTAAGAAGCTTCAGTTTGCACTACTGCTCACCACATCACTAGTGAAATGCACATAACCCCCTTGCCTTTTTCAGAGTATTAACATTCATACATATTGCCTCATGTATGAGGCAATATGTATGCAGATGTTGATACAATATGTATACTGGGAAGACATGCCTGGAAAATCTGAAGCATGGTGGAATGCTTTATTTCATCTTTACTTCATGCAACAGTAATCAGAAGCTTTTGTCTTCTATGATGGAGAATGGCTGAAGGTTAAGGGCCATCATCTTCCCAATGAGTTGTGTCATTTGGACAGCACTTGGGTGAGTAGGTGGTAGTTTAAAGTGGGCATGCAATGACTCAGATAGTGTAGTTTGTGTTGGTGGTGGATGAATGATGCTTATGAAGCATTACCAGTACCTGGGTTTGTATCTGTTGTCTGCTGTGGCTGCCATGGCGACTACCATACTTGAACAAATCGTCTCATCCCTAAAACTTACTATACCCAATTTGCCGTGCTTCTGCCAGCCTGTCTGACTAGTGGGGGAAGTGTGAAAGAAGATGGTCCTTAAGAAGAAGCCATTTTCCATGTTTTAAATGAACACCCAGGACCGCTGTTCCAAATGTTCAAGTAGTCTGACTGCAGTTGATCTTTCTACTCCACTGATTGCAATATGCTTTCAGTGGATTTGTGGTTTCATCTGTAAAATGCTCATACACTGCAAATGAGCTCTATACGTTTTACACTGCATTGGGTGGGGGGCTTTGCAACGAATTCAGTGGCCCTGGGGACCACAAAACAATTAATTTTTTTCTGCCACTGTGGTATGATGTGGCTGGGAAGGACCAGACAGAGCAGCAGCAGCAGATGGTACTGTACAATACTAGAGAGCTGATCATACTGGGGAGCTGGGAGGCGCTGGTCCTTAGGTTTCCTAGCCTGAGAAAATAGCTTTCTTGCTTTTCTCTTTTATGCTAAACTTTCTAATTTTGAAGTCTTTTCCTGTGTTGTACTCCACTCTTAATTGTCACACTCAGTGTCCCCACATGTTGGTGGCATAACTGACAGCTGACTTTCCAGCTCCTCTTGTTCTTCATTCTATTGTACCACATCACCTTCCACATGCCTATAGAAACATAGAAACATAGAATTTGATGGCAGATAAGGACCGCTTGGCCCACCCAGTCTGCCCATTTCCCTACCTAATGGATAAGCTGCAGATCCTAGTTAACCAGCAGCCTACTTCTTCCTACCCCACCCCTCAGAATTGCCTTATGACTGTACCATGCATGCTTGAATTCTACCACTGTTTTTGACTCCACAACCTCCTCCGAAGGCCGCTCCATGCATCCACAACCCTCTCCATGAAAAATACTTCCTTAAATTACCTCTGAGCCGCCCCCATCTATCTTCAAATTGTGACCCTTTGTTCTTGCACACTTTTTTGAAAGATGCTACCTCTTGGACTTTGTTGATTCCCTTGAGGTACTTGAATGTTTCTATCATGTCCCTCTCCCTCGTTTCCTCAGGCTATACATATTAAGCTCCTAAGTCTCTCTTCATATGCCTTCTGGTGCAGACCCTGCACCATTTTAGTTGCCCTCCTCTGGACAGCTTCCATCCTGTCTATATCTTTATGGAGATTGGGTCTCCAGAACTGCACGCAGTACTCCAGACGGGTCTCACCAGCTGTCTGTACAGAGGGATAATAACTTCCTGTTTTCTACTGGTGATGCCTCTCCCTATGCAGCCCAGTATCCCCCCAGCCCTCCTTGCTGCCCTCTCACATTGCTTGCCCACCTTTAGGTCATCTGATATGACTACCCCAGGTCCCTTTCCATTTTTGTTGTTGTTAGTATCTCACCCCCCATTGTGTACTCTTCCCCTGGGTTTTTGTTTCCAGGTGCATTACCTGCACCTTAGCATTGAATCTAAGCTGCCATACATTTGACCATTCCTCTAACCTTGCCAAGTCCCTTCTCATCCTTTCCTCCCACCTTGTGTGATCAACTCTGTTGCAGATCTTTGTGTCATCTGCAAAGAGACATACTTTTCCTTCCAGTCCCTCTGCAACGTCGCTTATAAAGACATTGAAGAGGACCAGTCCTAATAATGAACCCTATAGTACCCCACTAGTAACCCCCCTTTCTTCAGAGTGGACTCCATTTACTATTACTCTCTGTGTCCTATTCTCCAGCCAATTCTTTACCCAGGCTGTCATCTTGGGACCAACTCCCAGGCTGGCTAACTTGTATATTAATCTTTTGTGTGGGACTGTGTCAAATGCCTTGCTAAAGTCTAGGTAGGCCATGTCCACAGTCCCTCCCTGACCTACTACTTTGGTCACCCAGTCAAAGAAATCTATCAGATTTGTCTGGCATGACCTTCCCGCTGTGAATCCATGCTGCCTTGGGTCCTGTGCCCCTCTGGCCTCTAGATACTCGACAATTCTTTCCTTCAGAAGTGATTCCATCATTTTCCCTACCGCTGAGGTTAAACTAACAGGTCTGTAGTTTCCTGCTTCTGCCTTGCTCCCACTTTTGTGAAGGGGGAATCACATCTGCCCTTCTCCAGTCCTTGGGTACCACCCCATCCTACTGCTCATTCTCTTGTACTTCCTATCCCCCCAACCATCCTTCTCTTTTCAATTGTGTGCTTCCCCCATCCTTTCTCCTTCACATGAGAGTAAGGAGGTAGAGGAGGAGGAGGAGGAGGAAGCACATGAGGTGGAGAAAGTACACAGAAAATTGTGTGCTGTCTCCTGTCCGTTATCCTCATGTGCTTCTGCAATACTCTACATTTAGGGCTACCGGGGGTTGATAGCCGCTGACTGCAGCTAGTGCAGAACATGGCAGCCAGGTTGCTGACTGGCTTATCTAGATCTAGCCATGTCATGCCTGTGCTCTGTGAACTGCACTGGCTGCCTGTACAGTGGTGGATCACCTTCAAGGCCAGGTTGCTGACCTATAAAGCCCTACATGGTCAGGGACCACACTACTTGTAAGATCTTCTCTGCCCCTACTGCCCCCTCTGCTCACTCCATTCCACCGATGACAGATTGCTAGACGTTCCCAGGATCAGACTGAATACCTCTGGGGTCTGTTCCTTTGCTTTTACGGCCCCGACCCTGTGGAACTCCCTACCTCATCGGATTAAAGAGTGCCTGACCATCGAATGTTTTAAATCTGCACTAAAAACGCACCTGTTTGCCTTAGCATTTTCTGAGGCTAGTGATTGTTAATCTGATGTTTTTTATCTGCCTGATTTTAGCTGAATGTTTTATCGAATTGTTATTTATGTGGTTTTTATGACTTTATTGATTCAATCTGTACAGCGCTATGACCTCCAGAATAGAGCTGAACAAATAAAGTTTTGATTGATTGATTAATTGACTTTTTCACTCTCATATACTGCTCTAGAAACTCAGCTTTCATATCCCCTTCACTGGAACTCTTCATACACTACTTTGGTGGCTGTTCTACTAGATTGCTTTTGTAGAGCTGCTGAATTGGTATGCCTTGCCCTGCCCCAACCTTGTTTCATACTCCCATGAGCAACTGTACTTTTTCTTCTGATGACAAGATAACTGTACTGTCTGTGCAGACTCAGATTAATTTTCACCCTTCTTATGTGATGACTGAGCAGCATCACTGGATTGTGTGGTGCTGCTATTGAAGCATACTTTGGGGGCAGGGGGGAGCAATATATTGTGCTTTAAAGTGGACTGGCAATCATCCACACACATGCATAAATGGCTGCAGTGGAAGCTGTCATCATATATTCGGACAAGGCTGACAGAAAGTGGGTTTGCCTTTGTAGATCTGGATGGATCTGTTCTATCCTACATAGGGGATCTGGATGCAGTGGAAGAAAGAAGAGGGGGTGACAACTGTATTTTTCAGTTGCTCACAGTGGTTTTATCACCAGAGGCACTGGATGACCAGCTAGGAAGGCTGCTTGCAGTGGGAATGGAACAAGTGGATTTCAGGGGACTAATGAACTGGCTTCTTTGGCTGTACTATCACACAGTCAGTCTTAGTCCTCCTATCAGGTATATCCCCATCATTATGACTCCCAGTCCCTGTCTTGGCTCCTTTTCCACCACTACCACTGGTTGCAGCAGTAGTACTTGCTGGAACTGGTATGGTGGAACCATCCCCCTTCTCCTTTCCACCACCTACATCCTTTTCTCCTCCAGTTCTTTTCCTTATGGTTTCCACATAATGAAATGGCAGATGTCCACATATGCCTGTCACTCACAGACATACCCTCTCGTTTACCCTCACTAAGAGACCTTACATCTCACTTCAGTAGCCGACTTCATATGAACATATGAAATTGCCAGCAGAAACAGGCTTCCCGGTCTATCGAGTCTGCTCGAGTGTGCAGCTAGCACCTCATCTCGCAGCTGCCCCTCCCAACCCCTCTTCCGAATATCCCTTCCCCTTCCCCTATCCTAACCTCTCTTGAAACTGCCCACCATCTTACAGGACACTATCTCATCTGGTAAAGTGTTCCATTTGTCCATCACTCTTTCAGTGAAAAAATGTCTCCTCCTCTCCCTCCTGAATCTTCCCCCTCCAATCTCAGTCCATGCCATCTCATGTCCCTCCCCCCCTTCTCATCTGAAAAATCCCTTCTGTGTTGGTCTTGTTTATTCCCTTCAGATACATAAAGATCGCAATCATATCCCCCCATCCCTCCTCTCCTCTCCTCCGGTGAATACATATTCAGCTCTCCCAGCCTGTCCTCGTAGGGCTTGCTCTCTAATCCCTGGATTATCTTTGTGGCTCTTCACTGCACCCCCTCCAACAATCTGATGTCCTTCTTTAGGAATGGGTGACAGTACTGCAAGCAGTACTCCAGGTGGGGCCTGACCAGTGACCTGTACAAGGGCAGGACACTTTACTTAGCATTCACTCACAGAAAGTAAAATAAAATGGAAATGGATTTCTGTGCCCTGCCTACACCACTAGCATTCAGTAAAACATAATTTTTAAAATGTATCCTTTAAAATTTCCCCCTGTACACTTCTCAATCTGTTAATTTCATTCTGCCCAGCTTCTGCTGCAGAGAGCAAACACAATAAAACAGAAAAAATGAAATAAATCAAATAAAAATGGATGTCTGTGCCCACTACACCATTGGGACTCACTGAAAAAATTGTGTTATATTGTGTTAAATAACTCCTTTAAAAATCACCCCTGTACTTTTCCCAGTCTGCTATATTTACTCTGCCCTTCTCCTGTTGCAGTCATTGGTGGTAGAGCAGTCTGAAAAGTGGTAGGGTGAAGGATGTAAGGGGTAAATTCCCTACCACCATTGACTGGGTTCACCCACAGACTTATTTTTTCTCATCCAAATTTGTAATCTGTTTAGACCCCACCCCCACCCCACCTCGACTGACAGCAGCTTCCAGTGCCTAGTTTCCTTGATGCCCACCTGAAGACCAGGCCCTTCCTTTTCATTTTTAAAGTTTTACCACTATGCCGTAACTCAGCAGGTCATAAACCCAGTCCACCCCCATTAACACTACTCAAGCCTCTACTTTTCAGAATTCTGCTGACATCCTGCAGGCCGCAAAGTGAGTGATTAGAAAGGAACACGGTTTACTGAATTTTAGAGGCACAGTCCTCCCTTGTAATATATTAACATGACTACAAAAAACTGATGGGCCAGGCCCCAACATTTATGAAAGTGGTAGAGCCATGGTCATAGTCCCCCATTCCAGCACCTATGGCTGCAGAGCATGCAGCTGCCAGGATAGCTCACACATTTTGCCTTTCTCTCCTCTGCAGCATGATTTCACTAATTTGCTCTGCCAAACACCAGTTAAATATTGTAAATTAGCTAACTGGAATGATAACACAATTCTGCATTTATTTTAAACGTTTTCAGATCAAGGTCACTCCTTTTAACAAATAAAAGGAGCCCCTTCAGTAGCTTGGTCCTTCCTATGTGAGAGACAGCTGCAAATGGCTTTAAGATGTGCAAGGCATGAGGTGTTCTTGCTATCCAGCATCATTAATTGGCTGGTGCAGGTCATGTGGCTTGCCAACAACTTGGAGATGCAAAGTGTGTACTCTCTGTAAAAAATGATGCGTCATGATGTTGAAGTGCTGAACCCTGAGTTCCTTCAAACTGGCATCAAAATCTCCGGATTTCAGTAAAATCACTGAATGCACATTTGGCATGAACTCAACCTTAATGGGGGGATGCCAGTTTGAGCCTTCCTTATCAATTTATGGAGCCATCTTCCACGGGCTGGAGACGGTGTAAGACAAAGTCATGCCCTGCTCCTACCAGGTCAATATGCCGTATACAATATGGCGCTGGTCAAAACCGTGAAACGCAGACACCATGGTCTGATATAGCGATAGAGTGCAAAACTGCAAAATTATGCAAGCGTGGTTGTGCACCCTGTTGCCTGGAAGAGGATAAGACCTCTGCTGGGAGAGGGTCCACTGAGCAGCTGCCATGGCGTAACAAGATAAGCCACAGGAAGCAATGGAAGAAGTGCGTCTGTGGAATGGGTTTCAAATCCGGGTCTGAGACACATGGATTTTTTTATTTTGCACTTTGTGCAATATCTAATTTCAACCCCTCCCCTGAGTTGCTTATTTAAATTGAGGATCGGGGAGAGAGCCCCTGGAAAAAATAAAGAATGCTATTACAATATACTGTGCTGTATTGACAGCGTGGTATGGGGCGCTTATTTTGGTGTGCGTATTATGACCCAGTGCCAGCCCCTGCTACCACATGAATATCAAGGAGCTGCTCTCAGTCAATAAGAATCATTCAGAAGGCACTCTGAATGTAACATTTTCACAGCCCCCCCCCCATAGCAGATAAAGGATTCATATTTGAGCTATCAATTTCCAATAGTCATAGCAGTACCCAACACTCCTGCACTACACATACACCACTGGATTGCATGGTTCGCCAATGCCAACTATCCAAGTTATATTCCAGCAGTTCAGTGATCAGCACATTACTTTTCTTAAAATTACTAAACCTTGGTAATACATATTGTACCCAACAGTCACATGGTCATCATTTTTGTAGGATCAAATGGGATAGAACACTTAATGTGAGGTGAGCATTAGATACTTCAAATGTAGCCAAGAGACATTCTAAATTATTTCAGTTCAACCTCTGTTTTTTTGTTCTGAGCAGAAGGAGTCAGCATTTCAGCTAAGCGTTCCTCCAGTGTAGGAGTCCTTGAAAGCTGCCTGCAGTTCTTTGATCATCCAGGCACTGATAATGATTAGTGGGCATCTTCCCTCTGTTTGACCTTGACTTCCCAGTTGGGGGTCTAATGATATGCAGCTTCTATTTGTTATTACAACAACAGCTCTTTTTTTACTTCTGCTATGAAGACATTAAACAAATATATCAAATTAGCCCCCAGGCACACATCTAATTCACTACTGGGTGTTTAATGAGACATTAAGACCACTCTTACATGTATTAACTTAAGGAGAATTACACTAGAATTAGGACCCATGGATCTTCACCAAGAAAGATAGTTTGGATCGATGTTTCTTTAAATGAAGTGTGACTTGGAAGTGAATAGTGTGAAAATGAGACAGATCTTGTTTTGGTTTACATTGTGTCAGTGCCAGATCTCCTTAGCCTGAACTTTTCTCCAAAGACAAAATATATGTTTGTCTTGTGAAATTCTAAACTGACCTACTGTGTTGAGGGAAGATAGAAAGAAGGAAGCAAGGAAGGAAGGAAGGAAAGAAGGGAAATATATTTATTTTTTGAAAACTTTGGAAATTACCTTTGAGCACAAGTGCTAATTTTTTCAATTCAAATTTGCTTCACCAGGAAGAGGATCCTTTGAGCAGACTCCTTTTCAAGGAGGTCCTGGATAGGACAGCATACAGTATAATTAGGTACAGTCGATTAGGTACAGTAGAATACAAAAGGAAAGAGATACAATTGCAGTGCCATAATTGAAGATCAATATATACATTATACTTTGGAACAGTCTATACTATATACAATAACAGGGAGAATATAATTATAGTACAGTAATGGAAATAAAGAATAGATAAAAAGTAATTCAATATAGAGCTAGCGAGGATATAAGAGAATCTGATACACTTATACTAGATAATCACTACTAAACAGTCACCTGATAAAACATAATATCAAAGGATATCTATGCTGCACAAATATATATGTTATTCCTATGGATCGGGTGTGCAGGTACTTCAGTGTTTACAATTTATTGCAGTTACAAGAACATAGCTCTTTACATACATTTTCCAGAAGTGATTTAAAAGCGCCTAAGCTTACTATGCTGGTGAGTTTGAGTGTATTTTGCAGATTCTTCCATGCCCTAGGGATGATGCTACTGATAGCTGACTTTCCATGAAGGGTGGTGAACCTTAGTGTTTCAAGTAGCATATAATTACTCCTTCTTAATGTGTAATTAATGTGAGAGCAGGAAATAAGTTAAGTGATGTATTCTGGCAATTTATTACATAATAATTTATAGATCCACATATATAGATTTTTGAGTCTGCTTGTGTCAGCGATATCCACCATGTTGCAGTATATAAGGTACAATGGTGGGTGCACATACTTATGAAACTGTGCATAATTGTACTCCACTTCTGCATAGATCTCATACTTTCCTAATATTCCCATTATCACAAGCATAACTACTTACCTTATCAAAAGCAACCCCTCTGAAAGTTACTATTACATTTCTCTGCTAACAGTCCATCATCATTACACCTGACTTCCTCCATCAACACATTGCTTAAATATAATTTACATCATCACCTCATGGACAAAAACCCTGTTTCTCTAAAAAAAAAAAAAAAAATCTTCTGTAAATAATCCCAAGGCTGAACATAAGCCAGCCATTATTTTTCATGTACTGCCATCTTCTGTACCATCGTGGATTTGCATATGTTTCCCATGAGCTTAGCATTATTGGGATATGCAATTGTCTTTTCTTTAAAATTTGGCTGTCGGGCTGATATCATCCGGGATAACACATACATCAGTGGTATTTGCTCTGGGGTTCTTTTGTAACCCTATATCGCTCTCCTATTCCTTCCATTAAAATGTACACCTCATTTATTTTCCTAATAACATGTATGCCTTCCTTAGAACAGAAACTAAAACAAATCTTATTACTTACAAATCATTGTGTTGTTTCTCCATACCTCATAACAATTCCACACAACTTCATTAACTTCATTATGCAGCCGTGGTGGATCTGACCAGAGTTTGTTTGTGCTGTGGGCCACTTAGTGGGTCTCCCTCATGCTCCAGCATAACTCTGCCACTGATCACAGAACTAGAAGGGTTGACCTTTATCCCAGGTTTCCTTCCTTGGAAGTCCCACCATTCTCTGCTCTTGTTTCCTGATTGGCTGGGCCCAGGAAGAGGTTCTGTCAATCAGCCATGCTCAGCCTGCCTTAAAAACATGGGCTAGTTTAAAGCAGTAACTGGAATTTTGTGGTTTAAGGTCAAAATGCCACTGGCAGCTGAACAGGGGGAACACATTTTACTATGGGGCAGTACATTTCTTCCATTTTGACTCTAGCAATAATGTGGTCTTATGTTAACTATTGAAAATGTCACTGGCCAACACAGCATCTGAATTTGGAAAATATGCATGTTAAAGGGGCCCTTTTAAACTAAAGAGGGGCGAGTTCAAGTAACTTTAACACAGAATTTAATTCTTGGTTTAAGTTCTCTGGATGAGGGTGAGGTTTTTTTTCAAGCTTAGTGTTAGGGCTCTAGCACTTTGCTATGCTACAGTGCACTGTTAACATGCTGGAGGTTCTCCATACAAGTGATTGGAAGTCCTGTGTTTTGTTGTCATCACATCATTATGGCACCCCATGGCACCATCGGAATCACCCACCTAGTTACCCAGTCATTTCTAGGTGTGCCTCCCACTAGTGAACTCCTCCCAATTTTTTTTATCTATTTAATTAATCTGATAGGTTAATATGGCCTCTGAGGGGTGTCTCTTACTTTATAAGAGACCCCTTCCTTGAGGTTTGGGCGAGAGGACCGCAAAGTGAAGCTAAGCAGTTCTGACTGCCTGAACCTCACAAGTGGTGTCTGTCATACCACCAGAGACACCCCTCAGAAGCTCTATAAACTTATTATTAATCTCCCGAGTTTAGCTTGAGTGATTTATATTAGGCTTAGAGACTTTTTTAAATTTACTTTAGCCATCCTCCCCCAGCACTGAAGTGGAACAGCCCTCCCTAACACTCTTACACAAGAGCACACTGTACACAGGATAAGAGTTACAGTGGCTTTGTGTGCTGATTGACTGATATCAAGTTAGTGATTTCTAATATTATTAAACTGTATTTTCTGATCATTGTAAGTAAATATAAAATGCAAACACAGTGCCAGCATAAGGTGGAATGCCGATATGAGTGTGTCACCCCAGAGTCCCCCTCCATTCATTTTCCAGGTGGTCCTTGAATACCAACATTCCAATTGGGCCTCAGACTGACCCTGCCCTATGGGTTTTTCATTTTTTCCCTTGACTTTAGACTATGTCCCTTTAAACACTGGCATTTGAAGTGAAGCAGCAGTGTTTATTGGTGTGTCTGTGTGTGTGTGTGTGTGTGTGTGTGCTTGCTTTTCATACCCATCATACCTTGCAGCACCACCTATGGATGACAATAAGGAGCAGGAATCTATGATGGACAGTATCTCTACGGTGCCTTTTGAGAGACCTGCTGTGATAGAGAGACTGTCAAGTAACCAGGGAAAACGGAAAAGCTCCACGCCGCAGAAGTTTGTGGGTAAGGTTTGCCATGTTTCCTTATTGGCAGACTCATGTGATGTGACAAACTTTAAAAACTGATGATATTCAGAGATGGATTTTGTTGCCACTGATGTATGCTTCTGATTTCTCTTGTTATTATGGCCAACTTTCCAAGATATTTGTCTGTCTCATCCCACTACTAGGGATTTAGTGAAGTCACAGTCCTGTGTTTTGTGCCATCACAGTTCCTCTAGGTGACCAAATTGTAATGTCACTGTCAGCTCCAGCAGTAGAAGTCAGAGCAGGAGGTGGCATGTTCTACCACATAATAGATTGGGTTCATGTCCTGGGCCTGACTATTGGCACCACAAACTGGTGAGACCCAGGTTCAAGTCCCAGGTCTCACTTTGGACTGGTGTGGCCCAGATCCTTATTGAGAGCCTGACTGCTGGCCCTAGGCTGGTGAGACCTAGGTTCACATCCTGAGCTTCACTCTTGGCTCCAGACGGGAGACCTGGGTTCACATCTCAAGCCTGATTCCTGAAATCAGACTGGTGAGACCCTGGTTCATGTCCTGAGCCTGACTTCAATTGGTGAGACCTGGGTTCATGTCCTGAGCCTGACTCCGGGCCCCAGACTAATTAGACCTGGGTTCACCTCCAGAGCCCGACTCCTGAGCTCCAAACTGATGATACCTAGGTTCATGTCCTGAGCATCTCTCCTGACCCCAGACCAGTGAGACCCAGGTTTCTGTCCTGAGCCTGACTCCTGTTCCCAAAATGGTGATACCTTGGTTTACATCTTGAGCCTGACTTCTGTACCAAGACTCATGAGATCCATGTTTCTGTCCTGAGCCTGACTCCTGGTCACAGACTGGTGAGACCCAGGTTCACCTGCAGAGCCTGACACCTGGCCCCAGACTGGTGAAACACAAGTTCACCTGCAGAGCCCGACTCCTGGCCCTAGACTGGTGAGACCCAAGTTCACCTGCAGAGCCTGACTCTGGGCCCCAGACTGGTGAGACCCAAGTTTACCTGCAGAGCCTGACTCTGGGCCCCAGACTGGTGAGACCCAAGTTCATCTGCAGAGCCTGACTCCTGGCCCCAGACTGGTGAGACCCAAGTTCATCTGCAGAGCCTGACTCTGGGCCCCAGACTGATGAGACCTGGGTTCACATCCTGAGCCTGACTTCTGACCCCAGACTGGTGAGACCCAAGTTCACCTGCAGAGCCTGACTCCTGGCCCCAGACTGGTTAGACTTGGGTTTACCTGCAAAGCCTGACTCCTGACCCTAGACTAGTGATGCCCAGGTTTGGATCCCGAGTCTGTCTCCTGACCCCAGACTGGTGAGACCTGGTTTCATGTCCTGAGCCTCTCAGCTGACCCCAGACAGGTAAGGCCCAGGTTTACATTCCAAACCTCAGTCTTGCCTCAGACTGGTGAGACCCAGGTTCACAATTTAAGCCTGACTCCTGGCCCCAGACTAGTGTAATCTGTATTCATGTCCTCAGCCTGACTCCTGTCGTCAGACTGGTGTAGACTAAGGTGTGATTCAGAGGCAGAGTTCACAAACCATGTGACAGGTATTGTTAAGTGTGTACCTGTGTTTCAACACTTCTTTTGGGGGAGGTGGGAGTAGAGTGTGACCACACAAAACACTGCACTTCTCCCAGAATAAAAAGTTTGATGTGGCAGAACACCCCTATATATAGTGGTGATAAGGACTTACATAAGGAGAGAGGTACACAGCTAGGTGTGGCAGCATGGTGCCCTGTTGGTCTATTAACATCTTTGTATGGGTGGGGGGTCCTTACTCTGGATCTTATTGGAGATAGAAAGGTGGACCCACTGGTTAAGCGAAATCATATGGGCATCTGATGCTGGAATCTAGAGAGTTCTCCGGAGGCAGTCAAGGGTGTCAGGCAGGAGTCTGATACTAGCTGAGTTATATCAGGGAGAGGGAGGACTCAGCAATCTTCATTCAGTGACATAATTGTGCTGGATGTTGGAAAAAGCAGCTTCACTGATAAGTTGGGTGTCCCCACCCCATCATGATTACAGTAGTTAAGTAATTAATAAAGCACTTGATTACAGTTCAGCTAACACTGGAAGCAAGGGTGTGTGACTGTTTTGTTTTTTTTGCTGCTCCTCTACAGTGGTTTGATGATGTGTATAAAAACAGACTAGCAATGTTCCAATTCTTTGATTTGAGTATCTACTGCGGTAACAAAGCAAATATTCACCACAACGTGAAGAGCTGTTATTCCAGTAACATCCTGCATCATGACTGCTGTCACCAGATAATGGACAGGAGGAGTTCGTTAGCTACCCTTCACTTAACTTTTGATCTCCTAACTTCCTAATTTTCTGCAATCTGATGACAGTGCCCATATTGTGTCTAAGTTATTGCTTAACTTGCTCATAATAGTTGGGCTCCTCTGATAAGGCAGTTTGCACAATAAACAGGGTCTCCTAATGCTGGGACCTGTCTTTCTAGCCAGACAAATGATAAGCAAGCTGCAATGGTGGATTCACCTGGTCCATTGCATCCTGTAGGACAGGAAGGTCTGTAGACACAGCAGTGCTGCCGAGGTCCACATATTAGTATTCCAACAGAGTGGGGCTCAGTCTCCATACCTTTGCATGGATGTATCCTTTTTGGTTAAGTGTTCACCACCTTTCCACCCAGATTCCAACTGGTGGCCATTTCCACTTAGTGACAGTCTAGCCTCCCACAGAATGCTAGTGTGAGAATGTCAAGAAAGTATAAATAATGTATATTAGCAGCCAGCCCAGTGGTGTGAAAGACTGAGACACTGGGTGCTTCACTGTCTGCTACTCTAGCGTCCCTGGTTCAGGAATGGAGCAGGGTGACTTGGGGACTGGCTGGGGAAGGGAGGATTAAACATCCCCAGGACAGCTCTCCTCCCCCGGGGGGGTGACTGTGACCCGTTGCTCATCTGCTGCCTTGAGGACTCTGGGTTGTGGTGTAGAGGGACCACACAGGGGTGGGACGCTCATGCAGGATGCTGGGAGGGGGGCATCTCCATGGAGATGGAATGTGCACATCACTTCTGTTCCACGCATGGTGAGCCTGGGGCAGAAAATAGAGCAAAAAACCCTGACTGCAGCATGAAACCCAGTCCCCCACAGGTCCCGCACTGGTGACTTGGCATTTCCAAAGAAGGTCCAGTCTGGAGGAAGAATGGAGCAAGGTGACCCTGGAGAAGCCAGGTGACCAGGCTAGGGGCACCAGTCTGATAGGGGTAGTCATGTTGAACAGTACAGCAAAAACTGTAAATAAAAAAAAAAATGTTGATTAGGGTCCAGTTCTTAACTCCCTCCCACCCCATGAAATGGCTGGAAATTGGTGTTCATAAATAGCACAACAAGCACAAAGATAACCTCATTTAGCAGAGTTTTGGGAACAGGAAGTGACCACATTGGCCACACCATCTTTCCCACTTGAGGAACATACCTGTATATTGTAGAAACACAAGAAATGCTGCATGCATGCTAGAAAAGACCAAGAGTCTATTGTGTTAATCTCCTGCCGTCCAACAGCTGTAGTATTCAATATTATGTGAACTATTGAGGCGTCTCTGGTAAACAAAGGTCAAGTAATCTGCCTTTTGTTCCAGGCAGGTCCAGTATGCTGTGTGCTCCTGTGATCCACCTTCAGCCAATGAATTCATTGCTGTACCCAGTAATGGTATTCCACAAGGAAGCAATCCCTCTCTAACAGTTTCAACACTGTTCTTGCTGAATCCTTTAGGAATAGGCTTAGCACTCTTGGGGTGACACAATACTTGCCACTATTTGGGACGCTTATGAGTACTTCAAATTCCAGCAAAAATTTCAAAAGAAGATTGAAAACAGGAAAATAGGGCATCTTACAAGGCAGAAGAAAAAGGAATGAAAAGGAAAATTGTCACTGTAACATGAATTGCTCCCCCCCCTTGTGCCACAGCATTTTTTTTCCCTTATTCCACAGTAGCCCCCTTCTGCTTGGACCACCTTCAAGCCTCATCCTCACCTTATCTGCTGCATACCTTGCTTCCTTCTAACCCAAATGTCCCAATCCAGAGTGGGATGTTTGAGAAACTGAGCACACTGGCCTACCTAATGAAATGACAGAGTTCTAGGAACCAGTTCAGTCAGATCTTCGGGGCTCGAGAGTACACTGCTTCATCATGTGCACCTGTGGGTTTTTTCCATAGTTTTTCTTCCTTCCCCAGTGTTGCCGATGGTGAGGGCTCAGTGAAGAGTGCACATGTGGACACGTGCCAGCACCTGTTTGGAGCCAGTGGGTATCCAGCCTCCACTTCCAGCTGCAGCCATCATGGGGAGGTGTAAAGCAGTGGAGTCTGCAACCCTTCTTCCCTGAAGGGAGTTTCCCTGTGATTCTCGAGCCTCGTCTTCCAGCCAGCCCTTCAATGCATCAGTCTGGTCTCTAACCCATGTCACTGACATTGCAAGTGCCAACCCTGCCACTGGGCTGATGGGGTGGCCATGAAAGCTCTTTTAAAATCAGTGTGCTTAAAAGGAGATCACCTTTCCCACAGCAGCTACCCCAAAACAACTCCCCCTCGGTTAGGCTTTTAAACTCACATAGTAATTGTTTTTATCACTTGTCTGCTGTAATATTTTATCTGGTATAGGGGCCATAATGTGAACACCCCGGGAGCTGGGCATCGCCATTTCACATTCAGAGTATGGCACCTCTCACTGTATCGCTTTGTACAGTGAGCGTGGTGCACTGTGAATGTGAAATGGCACCAAGCAGCTCCAGGAGTGTTTACATTGTTGCCCCCTAACCATATTAAATATTACTGCAGGCAAGTGATACAAAATGATTTGGGGGGCTTTGCTTTGTGGGTGAGGTGCTGGGGGGAGGAGCAGGTATTCTAAAGGTTCTGTCCGATGAGACATTACACTAAAGATCATTATTATAAAACAAACTGCTGGGTTGCATAACCAGCCACCTAACACATCAACATCCTAAAAGCAAAATATGAAGTTAAGGTGAATGATAAAGGGAGGCAGTAGATAAACCATTTGACCGTCTGATCCATTTTTTGAATAGGTCTCTGTGACTTAAATGCTGACTGCCATTCCTGGACCTATAACAAAAACTGCTTCCATTTGCATGCCTCTGCTGTCATTCATTCACTGATCAGTGTTATTTTACATTTGTTTTTCAAAAGTCACTTCATTAGTGGTACTAGCCAGAAAATAAGACTTTGCGAGCAGATGAGCTTCACTTTAATGTGGTGCACAGGTTACCTGTGTCAAACGAGACTATGAAAAGACGCATCTCAAAGCTGCGGTATGACTTCGGGGTGCAAGCCTCTTCCTTACTTTGGCAGATCTATGGTTAAGGACTTTCCATTAAAGAAAAAACTGTAGTAAAGTTTATACAAATGTCATAAGTGATGGAGCATTGGTGTTTACTTTTCTACTGAATTAAACAAATGCTATAGATTTTTTAATGTACATTTTAATGCACACATTTAATCACAACACTACTAGTCACTCTTATTACTTAAAAACTGATTTGAGTTACAGAGTGAATGAAAAGTGCTATGTAAATATTAAGTTCTTCTCATACCCCCTTCCTTTACTTGCCCCATCTAGCGCTCTGATATTAAACCTCTATCAACAGTTTGCATTCCTACAGCAGTGCAACAGTAACACAGCTGCCCATGACTTCTGTATCATGAAAGCTATCCCCGGAAAGCTATCTCATCAGTTCTGGGGCACTCATTCTTTGTCACCTCCTGCCTTTTCACTAGACCATCTAGGAATCCCCAATTCATGCAAAGCACCATTTGCCTACCGATTGTATATGCTCATTCCTAAAGCAATTATATAACTAGTTGGGCACAAATCTGGACAAGCTGGAATCGCATTGCAATCTGGACCAAATCTTTGATGCTTACTAAATTGAGCCATTTGTAGTAGTTTGAAAGAAGGGTAAGTTAAAGTTCATGTTCAATTATTTTTTTGCATGCAATACAGATAGGGCTGACCGTTGACGCCTTGACATCCATCCTGCTTGTGCATGCTTCGAATAACTTTTTATAAGGAGTGTGCACAAGCAAGCTGGCTGTTTTCGGGTCAAAGGTCATTGGCATCTTTATTTTGCATAAAAGGAGGTAATTAAAATGAACTTAGAAGACTCTCTCAGGATGACTCTATTCAATGGTTTTATCTGGTGTTTAAATCTTTTGTTTCTTGAATATATTAATCTATGTATGTTTCCATTTTTCAGGTGAGAAGCTCATGAGGTATGGTTATCCTGACATTCGTTACGATATGAACCCAAACTTCGAGAAGGAGGCGGAGTTTATACAGTCACACATGATGGACCAAGCCCTCAACAATGCCATTTCATATCTTGGTGCTGACGCACTTCGACCCTTGATGCAGCACCCGTCCAGCACGATTGCAGAGGTGGCTCCGGTTATCAATCCACTCTATTCTCAGGTCTACCATACCAACAGGATGGAGAGGCCAAGTAGTCGAGAAGTAACTGAGACCCATGAAAACCATGTGGATGGCCCCATTTCTCTCATAAGACCAAAGAGTCGACCTCAAGAAAGAGATATATCTCCTAGCAACAGCTGCCTAGATTCTGTGGACTCAGAGAGCAGCCATGAGGACCACCAGTCCTACCAAGGTAACCCTGCCTTAACCCTCAAGAACAAGCAAAGTCCTGCTTACACAAAGGAGGCACAAAAGGCTGTGAATGTTACCAAGGCCTCTGTTGGTTCTTCCAAAGAGGTCTACAAAGTCTTCAATGGAGAGGAGAGCAGATCAAAGCTTTTAAGTGTGAGCACTGTCGGTGTTCTTTTCTTAGACCATGTCATGTACACCACATCCACATGGGCTGCCATGGTTACAGAGACCCACTAGAGTGCAACATCTGTGGCTACAGGAGCCAGGATCGTTATGAATTCTCATCACACATTGTTCGAGGGGAGCATACATTCCACTAGGCCTTTAAGCCAAAGGGACTCCAATGAAGTAAAAAACAAACCCACAAAACTGCACATGAAGAAGAACTGCACTTAGTATCCCACTTTTCTGTTGGACATTAATGGACATTACCATGTTATAATTTTATTGTTGTTATTATTGTTGTCATCATCAGCTATGGACTCATCTTTTCTACTGTAAGTGTTGGTCACTCGAGCTCAGTAGTACTAGTTTTTACCTCACCTAAATGGTATTGTGGGAATAAAGCGCAATCTGGGTCTGTCGAGTTAGCTGTATGTTATGTCATACCTGGGTACCACTCATCTCTCGCCCTTCGCTTAGGGTGTCCGTGAAACACATTAGTAAGCAATTTATTTATGAAATGTTGAAAACCTATGGGGAGGTGGGAGGGAAGACACTGTTTTAAAGATACTGGGCAGGATTTTCCAAAGATTGTGAATGCTGCTGGTGTGCAAAATTCATATGTACGGTGCACAGCTTGTAGTATCCACCTGCCTGCAATCATGATTTTCTATCCCGCATGCAGCTGCCACATGCTAGACCAACTTTTGTGGTCTAGCTTGCAGCAATCCCAAGGACCTTTCTTCATGGAGCTTGTGCCAGATATGTGGCACAGGCTACCATAAATCCTAGAAACTGTTGCAACTGTGACTGAGATTGTAAAATTGGGTGCAGTTGCGGTGAAAAGGCTTAGTCACACTGCCAAAACCTAAGTCTGGTATCCCAGGGCTTGGTGCAAGCCCTGTACCCCACCGTTTGAAAACCCAGCCCCCTGTAACTTAATAGCATTTTATTTGAGGATTAGTTTCTAGGTTGGTTTTAGCCTATATTTGGAATTCAGGGACAGGAGGGTTCATCTGTATATATGGCCATCTAGCTTTAATTATTCTGCTGTAGTCTAGAATAGCTAGCCTGTAGGGTGTGGTTGGTTTATCAGAAGTGCCAGAGGCCATGTGATTCATGGTCATGGTTGCCTCAAGTATGAATTAATTCTGTTGGAAATCTTTCATCATGGATGAGTGCTACAGCAGGTAACCAGTACTAGTTAAACATTTTTATATAGTCACACAATTTGAAGAACAATAAAACCCTGGTTTGCTTCGCCCCTGTTTTTTTGTTTTGAGTTTGAAACCTGGCTGCAATGAGCTGGGTGGAATGAAGAAGGTGGAACAGTAAACGAACGTTGCCTCCCAGACCATTAGAACAACCTTTTCCCACATACAGTAACTGCACTTATTCACAATGGAATAATAAATCTGCCCCCCCCCCCACACACACACACACAGTTTTAACAAAACAGAAATACATTTAAACCCTAGCCATTTTTCATTGATTTTCTAGCAGTGTTTGTTTTCTATTTCATACCCCTGCGAACAACATGTATCTCCAGACCCTTGAACTGGCTTGTGCTGTCCTCCATGATCAGTCTGAAAGGCCCACTGGCACTGTACAGCATCTACAAATCCAGCTCTGTGCCATGGACATATCTGTCACTTCACCCCCAGTCTTTCTTTATGGAATGGAGAGCAAAAAATACATTTGGTGGCCAGCACTCACCACTGTCATTAACTGAGAAGAGGTTTATTGGCTGAATATGGGGGGTCTTTCCTGTTGGATATGGACATGAAGGAGGGGTTATGCCAAGTTCTCTGGCCATTATCCTCCAGGAAAGGCTAAAATCTAAGGGCCTTATTACTATTAAAAAACAAAGGTCCAGAAAAGGAGCTCTCTGATTAGCTAACTTCCATTCTTAAAGGTTAGAACACCGGTCAAAACCCTCATCTACAGTAGAGAAATGAAAACTGTAAAAACATTAATTTAAAACAAACAGAAAAGCATTTTACTTTTATAACAGCATTAAGACACTCAATGGTTTGGGTTGCCTTTGTTAATCTAACCCTAGTTGTGCAGGACACTTTGCTCTAGCCTCGCATCTCATGATTCTCCTAGTGTTAGATTAACTGATGGTGATGGTGGGTTGTGCCTTAACACTGAATTATAAAACCATTTTTTTTTAAATGTTTAAACTGTATAAAACTGTTAAATGTAGTTAGGCTCCATGTGGTGACCATGGTAACTGAGGGAATGAGATTTGCTAGAGTATTCTTGCATTTGCTAGCTGATAGCACATATTTACCTGACCAATAAGCTATTGAGAAAAAAAAGCATATTCTTAACCATGAAAGACAAGCACTAGCGTATCTGAACTCGGTAGGTTACTGTAAAAGAAAGTACCCACCCCCCCAAAAAAAAAACCCACAAACTGTAATTTTAAAAGTAGCCCTTTAACAGTAGACAATGAGGAGTTTTGCTGATATCGGTCAAGTAAGATGTTGTGTCAGCGATCAGTCAGCAGTCTCTGAATAAAGGGTGAGGGGAGTCCATAGTACATCTATTAGATCTAATAAACATCCGCCAACAGGAACACAGAGAATCAGACACACTGGTGAGCAGATATAGGAGTTATGACCATAATGTGGTTTCATTGATTAATGTGCAATTTTGTTTGGCAAATTGCAGTCATATCAAATATTTCCTTGTGGTGCTTTCTATATTTGCATAATTGGGGCACAATTCTGCTAGTGTATTATCCTCTGAGAGTTGAGTGGTATTTCATGGTTTTCTGGGTACTATGAATCTACCCGACAGCTAAAATGTAGGACCCTGTGGGGGTGCATGGGCTAAGAGTGGTTAGCTGCTGCCTGGTAAACACAGCCTACATGAACTATTGTGAGGTACGAGCAACAAGCACCCTGCAGATGCCAGGTACCTGAGAGAAACTTTCTAATCCCCAGTTCAAGTCCCTTCCACTGATAATATTTTTTTAAACTTTGTCAGCAGCGAAAAGCCAAAAAATATATATATTTTTTTTTAAATTGCTCTTAAAATAGAAGACAGCTTCAGAGTTTTGGTATTCTGATTTTTTTTCTATACTCAATTGTGGCGTGGAGACTGCTTCCAAGGAGAATTGACCAGTGAAGCACATTGTTTGTTTGTCTGTTTCTATCTAATGGTACAGTATTGCTGTTCAAGTCTTAATATTTATACGGCACATTTAAATGGCTGAGTAGCTAGAGCCAAATGATTCTGTTTTAAACAGTTACCTCCCTGAATTTTAATGGCACTGTACATGCAGCAGTGTAATGTTTGCAACTGTCTAGTCACTGCTTTTACTAGTTTACTAGTCAGCCCGCATAAACGTTTTTAGAGCTGATCTGACATTCATCCTCAGGGCTCCAATTTATTAGTAGCAGATGCTCCACCCACCCTTTGCACAGAGGTCGATCAGTCTATTTATATTCAGAGGATCTCCCCCAGGTGTGTGCTCCGCACAGTGGACTCTGCAGGTATCTGGAATCTGGGGAGCGAGCATCTCCATTTCTGTACTTACCTCCAGCAACAATGAACAGCTAGTGAAAAGGGGTAGGAGATAATGAAATCCCTTGCTATGCACTTACTGGAAACCTGTTGTTTACTACTGGAAACCTCTTATAATTTCTGAAGACTTAACAAGGGAAGGATTTTTTTTTAAAGAAAAAAATACTCAAACTGTGATCCATTTGACTGATTGTTTATGAAGCCCTCTCTTTACTTCAGCATTCTTTAGCACACTCACTTCCTGTCTCATGTAGCAGTTTTATTTTATTTTTCTTTCTATTTTAAAATACAGGACCACTCCTTCTGTTTAAATCTAATCACCCACCTCTTTTCCCCACTCATTCCTTTTGGCTGTCTCATTGTTGCTAGCGCATTAGCTATACAAACTGTTTACATATTTTTGTACTCCAGTGTAGTTTTATACAAAAGAAATGACTGTTGTTTGCTTGTGAAGATAAAAAAGGTACATAAAGCTTTGTGATGCTTACACATTCAGATTAGGGTCATAAACAACAAAAATTTCTTCCAGAGCTTACTGTATGTAATGGCGATATTGTATACCTGTTTTGTTTTCATTTTTCCAGTTGTAAATTTTTCTTAAAGTATATAGATATATATAAATATATATATATATCTTTTTAAGAGACTGCAAACTTTTAATGCAATTATTTAGGACAATTTAAAATAAAAAACTCTTATGGTTTATACCATGTTTGGGGAAAACAAATGTGCTTGAAAGGACTACTGGGATATCACAGAGCTGGATGTCGGTGAATATTTTCCTTTCTACAGTGAGCTTAGAGTCTTGTTTTTTTTTGTTGTTGTTGTTTACTTTTTAATGTGCAGAAATTCCTCTGCCACGCAGAGGTGCTAGCACTGATCTCTAATCTAAGAAAGGGACACCCCAAGCTCAAACTGTTTTCTTTTCTACTCCATTAAAAAAATACAATTTATTTCAAAGTGCAATACCCCACTCCCCCACACACACCTTTTCATTTTTTTATCAAAAGCTGTTTGTCTCTTATCAGTTGATGTTTTGTGAAAAGAAAATTGAAGTATATTTTACTGATTATTTTTAAACCTATTTGAAGTTACTTCTGTTACTGCAAAACTAAAATATGGGGCTTGTGTGTTTTCAAACGAGGAAGACGCATTGCGAAATCATTGTAATAATGTGTGGGAGGATGATATTGTAAAGATTTGTACTATCCAAGTGCAGAGCTACTGGAATAAATTTTTAGGGAATCTCAGGAATAAGCATGTGGTTTGTCTGGTGTGCCTTTTATTATGCAAATGCTCAGATGCACTTCTTAATTAGAACAGGATGTGTCTTTATGTTGTGCCTTTCATACACATACTGCCTCCCTTACAGACTAATGGGTTAGATATTGGCAGTGCAAGGACTGTTTGCAGACCAACATGGCAGCCGCTGAGCGCTCTGTAACACCTGCACATGGTTGCAGAGAGATGATGTGGGCCAGGATGCCCCCATCTCTTTTTAAAATGTTCCCTAGGTAACAGGAACAGTGGTGTAGATTGTGCCACAAAGGTTTATGTTTGAAGCCTGGAATTCTACTCATTGGGGCTGGAAGGGGAGTGGCGGGTGAATAGAGTGTGGGCTGCATGCCCTTTGTGCTCCCTGATAGATGATCATGGAACAGCATCAGTGACAGCTGTGAAGGAAGCTGCTTGCCCACACCTAAACCAGAGGAAGAATGAAGATGGGCCCAATTGACCTGCTATGGGGGGAGGGGGGATTCTATTAAAAAAAAAAAAAAAAAAAAGCTCCTTGGCATCATTAATTGTAAGCAAAGAAGGAATCTTTGTTTTAATGTATCATCTGTTTTAATGTCTCGTCTGTAGGATAGCACCTCCAACAGTGCAGTATCATGGCTAACTTCCCACCCCAAAGTACTGCCTTGGATAGGTATTTTATTAATTGAAGAAGTTTTTTTTTTGGAAAGGCCTACTGAGCTGAGCTGAGAAGATTTATTTTCAGAGGTGTTCCAGAGGAAGGGTACACAGGATTAAATGTTGTAAAACAATGCAGTAATACAAAACTGCACAATAAAATTGGAATAGTATGTATTACAAAACAGCAGAAAACTAGGCAGTTACAAACACAAGCAGTACTAAAGAAAAGCAGCAGCAGGTCCAAACAGGTCTGGAGCAAAACTAAATTATTAAAATTACAGTTTACAGATTACAGAGCAAATGGGCAGCCAGCGAAGATCATTCAGATGAGATGTTAAACCAAGGTCCCTTCTGCCCATCTCTTGCTGCTGTCCAGCTGGTATTGGAGGGAGTCACTGTAAAGAACAAGGAGGGCATCATAGAGGCAAACTGTGCCACAGAGCCGATCTGGACCAAGGTTGAGGAAATGGGAGGGGGGGTGCAAAACAATCACCCTGAGGGTGTGGTACTGACCTCCAAGTGGCTCAGTGGAGCAGGTTACCCAGTTAGTTGGGGAAGTTATAAGAGCAGCCAAATTGGATGCAGTGGTGAGGTTGTGGGACTTTAATGTCTCAGGCATAGAATGGCATCTAGAAAGGACTAATGGGCAAGCTGTGACAGAGTTCCTCTCCACCTTCAAGGGCTGTTTCCTGCAGCAGCATGTCCAGCAGGACACATGGTCTAAAACCTCCTTAGACCTTGTTCTTAGCAATGCAAATGGGTAATTTCCAATCCGAGCATCAAGAAGTCTGTGACAGGCAGTAAGTTTCTCCCTGGTGATAGAGACAAGCCAGACCTTGGCACCAGTGCACTACCAGTCATCAAAATAAATAAAGACCCAGAACTTAAGAAAGGCAGATTTCCCAAGATGAAGGACGTAGTGCCCAAGGGTCTGAAGCAACTGCATAATGCAGAGCACACAGTGGGGTTGTTGAGGAAGGTGCTTGAAGCAGCCACAGAGATCTGCATCCCTGTAAGCAGTAAGGGAAACAGGACAAAATGTCCCCTCCCCCCGCCCAGCTCAACAGTGACATAAGGCAACTGTGCCTGACAAAAATAAGCTGTATGACTACTGGTAAGAGACCGAGTGTCTCAAGGTCAGAGAAGAGTACAGGGCAGGGCTGAGGGACTGCAAGACTGGAATTAGGAAAGCAGAGGAGGTTCTGTAAGGTAGAATAGCAGCATGATCTGCAGACAATGCCAAGGCCTTCTTCCATTACATAAATTGAAGGAGGAAGTGATGGCGAGGATTGGGCCTCTGAAAACAGGTGAGGGGGGAACCTGAATCCTCAGGATTGTTGGAGCAGCTGCAAGGGGGAGTGAGCTGGATGTCATTATCCACCTAGGGACAAATGATCTGGCTGAGAATGGGATCAGAGCAGTGCAACAGGAGTTTGTGGAGTTGGGAAGGGGCCTTAGACAAGTAGCACACACGGTAACTTTCTCAGAAGTGCTAACTGTCTATGGCATGGATGAGGCTAGGGTACTCTGCACCATGGGATTCAATGACTGGTTGAAAAACTGATGCAGAGCTCAGGGATTTGGCTTCATTGGGGACTGGGGCTTCACCTGGAGGGATGCAGGCCTATACAGGCGTGATAGTCTGCATCTGACCAGGAGGGGAACCAGGATCCTAGGTCATAGGTTTAAATACTTCTTTGGCAAGCATTTAAACTAGCTAAGGGGGGAGGCACTGAAAAGGAGAAGGAATCCTAGCGCCCCCCCCCTCAAAAAAAAAATCAGGGTAGTTAGTGAGGTAAACACCAAGATAGAGCAGTCGATAGGGATAAGTGCAGGGGTAAATGGAGAAAAAAACAAAGACAGTAAAGACAGGGATGGGGCAAAAAGAAATAAAGCCATAAAAAAATGGAGGGTAATGAGTATCAATGCCCATAGTATAGGTAAAAACTCCCCGAAATGGTGGCCTTGATGGAAGAGGAATGCCTGGATATCGTGGTAGTCACAGAGAACCATGACAACATACCAGGGTACACAATCTACAGGAGGGACAGGGAGGGAAGAAGAGGAGGAGGAGTAGCTCTCTATGTAAGGAAAGGGATCAAAGCAACAGAACTAAAGGGTAACAGGGAGGAGAGGAGGCACTGTGGGTCGCCCTGGAGACTGGAAATGGCTCCACAATTCGCACAGGGGTTGTATACAGACCCCCATCTCAGAGGGAGGAAATGGACGAAGAAATGATAGAAGGCATCCTTGGGATGGCAGAGAAAGGGGAGCTATTGCTGATGGGGGACCTGAATATGCCAGATGCTAACTGGAGCACCTTTGCTGCAGCCACATCCAAGAGTAGGGCCATTCTCAATGCCCTACACGGGGCATGCCTCAGACAGCTAGTTTTGGAACACATTCAGGAGGGAGCAATCTTAGACCTGGTACTCTCAAATGGGGACAGAGAAGAGATCTCTGATCTTGAAGTGGGTAGCCATCTGGAACAAGCGACCACCAAACAGTGTGGTTCACAATAAACTTAGCTGTAGAGTCAAGCCACACAAAGGTGAAGGTACTAGACTTCAGGATGGCTGATTTTGTCAAATGGGAGCGTGTCTCAGAAATGCACTAGCAAACAGGCAAGAAGGTGGGTGGAGCAACAATGGGAAACATCAAAACTGCCATCACAGAGGCAGCAAGCCTTGTGTGAAGCAAATAAATCAAAACGAAGAAAAAAACACTAAGGTTCTCAAAAGAAGTGGCGGAAAGGTAAGGGAGAAAAAGATAGCATTCAGGAAGTATAAGGAAACACAGAAGGAGCAGGACAGAGAGCTGTACCAGTTAAAGCAGAAGGAAGCGGGGAAGGCAGTCAGAATAGCAAAGGCCCAAACCGAGGGAAAGATAGCCAACTCGGTGAAGAAGGGGGATAAAACCTTTATAGGTACATTAGGAGCAAAGAAAGATGAAGACAGGGATACTGAAGCTGAATAAAGAGGAAGGTGGTTGGGCAGAGCGACAGTGAAAAGGCAGGAAACTGAATGGATATTTCTGCTCAGTTTTCACAATGGAAAGCAGGGAAGATACCTAATCCAGTCAACAGAAGCACTCTGGATAGGGGGGTTGATATTAGTCCTTTCACAGAAGAAAGGGTTCTGAAATAACTCTTAAAACTGAAGGTGGATAAAGCAATGAGGCCTGATGGAATTCACCCCAGAATTCTAAAAGAACTATGGGAAGAACTAATAACACCACTGACTACTCTTTTTAATAAATCATGGGAGGATGGTGTGGTACCTGAGGACTGGAGAAAGGTGGATGTGATTCCTTCACAAAAGTGGGAGCAAGACAGAGGCAGGAAACTACAGACCTGTCAGTTTGACCTCAGTGGTAGGAAAACGATGGAATCACTTCTGAAGGAAAGAATTGTTGAGTACCTAGAGGCCAGTGGGGCACAGGACCCAAGACAGCATGGATTCACAGCAGGAAGGTCATGTCAAACAAATCTAATTGATTTCTTTGACTGGGTGACCAAAGTAGTAGTAGACCAGGGAGGGGCTGTGGACATGGCCTACCTAGACTTTAGCAAGGAATTTGACACAGTCCTGCACAAAAGATTAATAATCAAATTTGCCAGCCTGGGAGTGGGTCACACGGTGGTAGCCTGGGCAAAACACTGGCTGGACAACAGGACACAGCGGGAAGTAGTAAATGGAGTCCACAGTGAACAAAGGAGGGTTACTAGTGGGGTACCACGGGGGTTCAGTACTGGGGCCGGTACTTTTTAATGTCTTTATAAGTGACATTGCAGAGGGACTGGAAGGGAAAGTATGTCTCTTTGCAGATGACACAAAGATCAGCAACAGGGTTGATATGCAAGGTGGGGTGGAAAGGATGAGAAGGGACTTGGCAAGGTTGGAGGAATGGTCAAATGTATGGCAGCTTAGATTCAAAGCAAAGAAATGTAAAGTAATGCACCTGGGAAACAAAAACCCAGGGCAAGAGTACACAATGGGGGGTGAGATACTGACAACAACAAAAATGGAAAGGGACCTGGGCTTAGTCAGATCAGATAACCTAAAGGTGGGCCAGCAAAGCAAGAAGGCAGTAAGGAGGGCTGGGGAGATACTGGGGATGCATGGGGAGAGGCATCACCAGTAGAAAACAGGAAGTTGTTGGCCCTCTGTACAGACAGTTGGTAAGACCACATCTGGAGTACTGTGTATAGTTCTGGAGACCCCATCTCCACAAAGACATAGACAGGGTGGAGGCTGTCCAGAGGAGGGCAACCAAAATGGTGCAGGGTCTGCACCAGAAGACATATGAAGAAAGACTAAAGGAGCTTAAAATATATAGCCTTGAGGAAAGGAGGGAGGGGGGACATGATAGAACTTTCAAATACTTCAAGGGAATCAACAAAGTCCAAGAGGGTAGCATCTTTCAGAAAAAGAGATGTGCAAGGACAAGGGGGCACAAACTGAAGATAGAGGAGGGTCGGCTCAGAGGTAATGTGAGGAAGTATTTCTTCACAGAGAGGGTTGTGGATGCATGGAACAGCCTTCCTGAGGAATTCATAGAGTCAAAAACAGTGGGGGAATTCAAGAATGCATGTGACAGACATAAGACAATTCTATTGGGGGTAGGAGGAAGTAGGCTGTTGATTAACTAGGATCTTCAGCTTATCCATTAGGTAGGAAATGGGCAGACTGGGTGGGCCAAGCGGTCCTTATCTGACATTAAATTCTATGCTTCTATGTTCATAAGAGAGTCAGAGGTGATGGCTGAGTTGCTGAATGAATACTTAGCTCAGATCTTCAAACAGGTCCCTGGGAAGGCAGAGTGCTCATTAGGAGGCCCATAACATCAGGATAGCCAGACAGTTCAACCTTAGTCCTGTCAGGGGACGCTTTAAGCAGAGCAGCTGCCTCCAGGGTGTGGAGACTAGGAAGGAAGCTAGCTGGAACTCAGCCTGAGTGTGGAAGGTAAGTAGTAAATTGGAATAGATTGACAAGTACCTTGTTCACATGGTGAGAATTTATATTGGCACTGTATAGATTGTTGCCGTGATTTTTCCTGAAATGCTGTGAGCAGCTGCTCAGACAGCATTGCTCTGAGTGCTGCAGATGCCCGGAGACATGTTCCAGCATTTCAAGGAGGGTTCCAGTGGTGGTGGTGGGGAGGTGGGTTGGGGTGATGCCATAGAAATGGCACTGCAGCACCAGAAGGCTTGTGGATGGGTCTTCAGACCTAAGTTCAGCCAAAGATCGATTCTGGTAGTTTAAACACATCTGAACTCAGGCAAGTGGCTCTTTTTGTAAACCTAGAGCTAAAAATGGCAGAAAATACATCTCAGAGTCGAGCCGTGACTCGGGCATGCATGCATGCATATGTATACACGCATGCCCAATATCATGGACCGACTCTGAGACCACATTTTCTGCTGATTTTAGCCCTCAGTTTATAAAAAGAGGCATTTGCCTGAGTTCAGCTGTGTTTAAACTACCAGAATCAACCTTTAGCTAAACTCAGGTCTGAAGACCCATTTACGAGCTTTCTAAGTGCAGGCTGGGAAAAGCCTGTCGAAATATTGTGGGTGGTGCTGACTGTTCACACAGTCATGAAGAACAGTGCAAAATGCTGGTAGCACTACTGAATCCCAAAACAAAAAAGAGTTTGTGGTCACAGTGCCACGCAACGAGTGATGCAGAAAACAGTGATGTTCAGATGTGCACAGTGGCACTGATCTGGCCATGTGCACCACCAACAATGATTCAGAACTGGCCTTGAGAATGGGGCAAAATGCAAGGTCTACAGGGTAAGTGGAATAAGTTGGCCAGACCAACCTGTAATTAGGAGCAATATTAAGAGCTGTAACATTCCCTGAGGTTGGGGGCCAGGTGAAAATGTTTTGACCTCAAGGTCTTGGGCTAGGTAATAATTAGGAGGAGATGCTGAGGCAGTACCGAGTGTACCATGTTCTTCTGCAGTTAAACCTCACTCTTGTGAGGGGAACTTCAGCAGAGCAAATTGCAGCCAGTAGTATGGTGGTAGCATGATATTTAAATCCCATAGGGCTAGAGACCCTGGAACAGAGTAGGTGGGCAGCATCTACAAGCCAGCAAGAGACTGTGCAAGGGTGCTTTGCTAATGGGTGATAAGGCACTTAGCCACGTACCTGCAGAGGTTCCATGCTTCACAGTAACAACTAGTTAGGGGAGAGGAACTGACAAGAGAGTTTCGCTGAAGAAAATACAGAGTCTAAAATGAGTGGGACTCTGCCAGAATAAGCTAAGGGCTTCACAGTATCTACTGGTGTGGCTAGGCTATACAAAAAAACTTATCCGGGAAGGTCTTTGTTGTGGATATAGGAGTAGTAAGAGGCTTTAGCAGGAATTATGGCCTGATGGGGAAAAACTAACAGGGAAAGGGTTCTATGGAGGAAATAGTGTGGGGCCTAGCAAGAACTGCTGTTTGCTGCCAGGGCAATAACAAAACCTAATTCTGGGACAGAACTGTGGTACCGTTATTTCTTGGGTAAGACTCAAGAGAGGACAACACAAAGAAAACATCTGAGATAAGACAAGCCAATAATGCACAGTTCTGGAAGGACTGTGGAGGGGACATACAGTAGTTAGCTGCAGGGACTGTGGGTTGTAGCCTTTTGTGCTTTGTTATAGAAGCATGGTGTATATCTCCTTTGTAGAAGATTGGCAGCATTCAATACAGACCTTGCTGCAGCATGGGACAAAATACATCAGTTACTTCTTAGACTGGATCGAGGTCTGTAGATGCCTGCTAGCCCCCACCCCCCACAAAGGCCAACTCTCCAGGTAGATGGAGGGTAATAGGCAGGGGGAAGGGAGACAGACCAGGGTGCAGAGGTGGAAGCAAGAGTCCTGGTTTGTGGTTGCTAACCACTTTGGACCCTAGTAAAGGCAAATCAGCCAGCACTTCCCCAGAAGGACACTATGTCAGCCACCACCCAGTCTCCAGAACAGCCCATAAGTAGGGATGGGCGAAAGTTGCAAATTCTACTTTCGTGGAACTTCCGCGAAATTTCGGAACTTTTTCGGAAATTGGCGAAAGTAGGATTTTCTGAGGATTTTCGCCGAGTCCTGCAGACGTTTTTTGTGAACTGTGGAAGAATGCATATAAACTGCAGAATATATTCTTTCCACAGTTTAATGAACTGTCGGTGAATGAGTGCCTGCTTGTACAACCATGCAGTTATTCACTGACAATTCAGTGGGCCACTGGTAGTGGAGGAGAGAGGAGTGCTGCGCTGGTGGCCTGCTCAGGGGTAGGTTGGGGAGGGGAGTTGGGTGGTGGCAGATGAACTGTCAGGGTGGTGTTTGTGGGGCTCTAACAGACACCAGGGAATTGAGATTATTTTTTTTACAAGGGATCTGGGATGGGGAGGTCCACTAGACACCAGGGAATACTGAGACTAGAGGGGGATGAGTTGATGGACTGATGGCTGTTTATTTGTGGACAAAGGAATCCAGGATTGGGAGGGTCTGCTAGACATCAGTGAAATAAAATGTTTTGGGAGCCATGATCGGTGGGGGCACTAGAAACCATGAGGGTCCAAGGAGTGACTGGAGGTCTTTACTGGGACCCTGATCAGTGGGAAGTGGATTAATGAATTAAACTGCAGTTAAAAAGCCTCAGAAATGACCACTGGCAGTGATCCTTTCATGATTTTTTCTGCAGTTTAATAAATTATCCCACAGTTTTTATATTTTTCCGCAGTTTTAAAGGCGAATTCTGTGAAAGTTCAAAAATGACTCAATCCGCCAAACTTCCGCCAGCTGAAATTACATTTCGCACAGCCCTACCCATAAGGCAGCAGCACCAGGGAAGGGAGAGCAGAGGCCCAAGTGCAAAAGTAACACTAGTGGTAGGTGACTCCATTGTCAGGGGGACCAAAAAAGTAATGTGTGCAGGTTGCAGGGTGGCAAAGGTGGTACCAGCAGAATTTTTAGATGTCTTCTTAGGGCTTCAACTAGAAGGTACACTAACAGAATAGAGGGTATACTCAGGACCATGGGAGGAAAACCAGATATGATTTTCCATTTAGGGACAAATGATCTGGCCAGCCATGAAATTGGAAAAGGTTTACGATAACTTTCACAACATAGGATGTAAGTTAAGGGCAGTGTCATCATTGGTGACCTTCTCTGAGGTCCTGCTAGTGTCAGACATGGACAGTAAGTGATAGTGAAATTTCAGTGTATTCAGTTCATGACTGATGGGTTGGTGCATTGATGAAGAGTTCAGATTCATAGGGAACTGGGGCCACAGGAGGCTGTTTAAAAGGGATGGCCTCCAACTGACAGAAGGAGGGGTGAGTGCCCTAGGGCAGACGTTTGATGCCTACATCGTTAGGCATTTAAAACAGGAAGGGTGGGGCTAAGGCTGAGAGTTCCTCTAGCAGGATGATGTATGTAGGAGGCTAGGCTAGTACTCCCCCAAACAAGGGATACAGGTAAGTGCAGGGAGGATGGAGGGGTACAAGCAGAGTGGGAGTAGGAAAATGGACAGGTTTGAGCAAGGGGAGGGGGCAGAAATGAAAAAGTGGAATTTATCATGGAGGGTAGTCAGCATCAATGCCAGTCTTGGGAACAAGATGAGCAACCTGCAGGCAGTAGCTGCAGAGACCAAGGCAAATGTATTAGCTGTCACTGAGCTGTGGGCTTCACCAAACTACAACTGGTATCTCTCTCCGTCCTAGGATATACCCTCTTTAGAAGGGACAGATAAACTAGAAAGGGGGTGGGCTGTAGCATCATATGTAGAAAAAAAACAAGAGTAATGAAGGAGAAATCAATAGGGGAACAGGGATAGGTGGAAACACTGTGGATACAGCTGGTGGTGGAAGGGGGAGAATATTAGGCTGGGGTTGGCCTATAGCCTCCCAAACCCATCAAAGGCAGGAGACCAGCTTCTTAGGTAGATCAGGAGAGCTGCCATGATGAGGAATGTGATCGTGATGTGAACTAAACAAGCCTGAAGTGGACTGGACCATTCCGGTGGCAAGGAGCACATATAGGCAATGGTAAACACTTTACAGTTTTGCTTTTAACACAGCATATAAGAGATCACACCATTTGGAGAGCCACATTGGATCTAGTGTTCTGAAATCTGCACATCTTGGATGATGTGAGGTTGAGGCCCTCTGGGACCAATGATCATTACATGGTATGGTTTCCATACCCCTTCATGTCAAGGTACATTAAGTCCAGGACAAATTTAAGTGGACTTGAGAAAGGGCCTATCTATAAAAGGTGAAGGCTGCTTTGAAACAACTGAAATGGGAGCTGGGAAGGAGGCACAATCTTGAACTGGGAACCTGGAGGAAAGCACACGCTTGTTTGAGTTCTGAGGGAGGTGTACCTTTTCATTTTAAACTTGTTTTTGCTTTTTTGAATCAAGAAGGGGTTTGCAGTACTGCATATCTATTTGTAGATTGCTAGTCTAAGTCCAGAGGGATTGAAATACTGCTGATCTTTTTCCTGTGGACTGCTAGTTTGTAGTTTGTTAGTATTTGGGTGACATTTTGCATCAAACTATTGTTAGTATGGTAAAGTATTCACTAGTAGTTGGAGATTTCTTTCATTTAAGTCCTGCTGTTCAGTGGAGTTGTATATTCAATCAGACAGAATCTGAGGTGGTTCAAACTGGTTTGCTCTGATTGCCTTCAGAACACAGACCAGGTGGATTGCCCTACCCTACCGACCCTAGGCTACACTAGCTTTACAGGGTTAAGCAGGTAGGTGTGACAACTTCCGCTCAGAGACAAAACAGGGTAGGGTGAGCCACAGAAGGCAGCCAGGCAGTGCTGCATAAGCCAGGAGGATATCTTCTTCAGATTGCGATTGTATTTAAAAACAAAATTGGGGGCTGGTACATAGTCCCTAGGAAAGGGTTACAGTACTAAGGGGAAATGAGGTTCCCTAACAGCAACCTGGGCAGAGAGAAGCAGAGCAAGTAGGGATCATGTTGGGAGTGGTGCAGTGCAATGGATGTGGAGCAGCAGTCTTCAGAAAGACGTTCTGGGAACTGCGGTGCTGCACCCTCTGCAGGCACCTATCTGGGCTGTGGGCAGAGATTGTCAGCCTCCTGGCCAAGCTGGCTAGGTTGCAGGGGATCCCTTCCCCCCCAGGGGCCACCAAGTCTACACCCACTACCTCAAAGGAGGACCAGCAAAAGCAGTGTATGGACTACAGTGGGCTCAGGGAGGGTAAGGCGGGTGGATCGAGAGTGCATCCCCACCTAGTGCAACTAAGAAACTTCTACGCAGTTTTGGAGGAGCCGGAGGATCCCTCTGGGACACCCGAAGTTGCGACCATGGTGAATGAGCAGGTTCTACAGAACAGAACTCCACAGGCAGGTGGAAGATGACCACAAAGGAAAGGGCTTCTCCTAGTGGTGGACTCCATATTCTGGAGAGTGAGATGGGGACAGGAACAGTGGAGAAAGGGAGGTAAAGTGTCACCAGGAAGCACAGCTTGGAGGACGAGGGAAAGGATCCTGAGAATTGATAAAGCAGTAGCGGGGCAGTGGAAACTTAATGTCATTCTCCATCTGGGGACAGATGACTTGGCTGGAGACAAGGCAGGGATAGCAAGGGTGCAGGAGGAGGAGTTCAGGAAGTTGGGGAGGGGCCTTGTACAGGGAACAGACTCCATGATGTTCTCGGGGGTGCTTCCTGTCTACAACAAGGGGGAGGCTAGGAACCTCTGCACCAATTACTTCAACACTTGGCTTGAAAGCTGTTGCAGAGAAAAAGGTTTCGGCTTCATTGGGAACTGGGGACCCACCTGGAGGAATGTGACCCTGTACAAGGGGGGGGCCTACACCTGTCCAGTGGGGGACCACTGTCCTCAGTGAACAGCTAAATGCTTCATTAGCAAGCATTTAAACTAGTAATTGGGGTGGCAGAAGGGTACAGGGAGAACCAAACTGCCCACCCCACAGGATAGTAAAGTCAACATGGAGGACCATAGAGTTATGATATCACCAGAGGAAATGAAACCCACAGAAGAGGAACAGTGGAGGACAGGAAGAAGGAGTTGAAAACAGGAAGGACAAACAGAAGAGGCAAAAAGACAGCAGGGGAGGATGATAAAAGGACAAATAGCAGAACCTGAAGGCCATTTATACTAGTGCCCGCAGCCTAGGGAATAAAATTCCAGACCTGGTGGCTTGATAATGGAGGTTGACCTGGATATTGTAGCTATTACTGAGATGTGGTATACTGGAAACCATGACTGGGATGTAGCAGTACCAGGTTATACTCTGTTTAGAAAGAGACGGAGGGTGAGTAAAATGAGAAAGGGGTGGCTCTTTATGTCTGGGAGAGTGTGGGCAGCAATGAGATACAGGGAATGCAGGGAGAAGCAGAGGTACCTTGGTTACCCTTGAGATGGGCAATGGCACTGCTATTCACACAGGTGTGATATACAGACCTCCAGCACAGGGGAGGAGGTAGACAGGGTTCTAGTGGAATTCATCCCACAATGGCAGCTAAAGGGAGGTGCTGCTGGTAGGTGATTTCAATCTGCCAGATGTGGATTGAAGCATCCCAGATGCTGCCTCAGCCAGGTGCAATTTTATACCAGTTACTCACTGATGTGGACAGGACTGAGGGAGTCAGGGTGGGCAAACACCTGGTATCCAGTGATCATCACACAGTGTGGTTCAGCATGAGTACAGTGGCAGAGTCAAGCCCCACAAAGGAAAGGGTCCCGGATTTCAGGAGGGTGGACTTTACTAAAATGGGGATATGTCTCAAGCATGCCCTGGCAGGGAGGGACAAAAGGGGGGTGGTGGAGGAGAAGTAGGCCCATCTGAAAGGAGTCATAGTGGGAGGTGACAAACCTTTGCATTAGGCAGGTGTAACCCCCCTACAAATGGAGGTTCCCGAAAAGTCTTCCTTGGGCTTGCCTAAATGCCCACTGCCAGGCTGGTATCCTGTGTCTTAGCATTTTAAAAGTGTTGTATGAGAGTGTCTTAATGCCTCTGTGCTCTGTCTCTTTAAGAGCTGCCTATAACGTGGTGCTTATTTAATCTGGGAGGGGGCTGAGTGTTTCTAGGCTCGAGTCCCGCCCAGGCTGCCAGTTAATCGCTCCATTCTGCCATTGCTAGTTGCACAGAGGGAGCTCTGTTAGAAGCTGTACTTATTTGCTGATTATCTATCAGAATAGTAATGATATTGTAGTTTGTCTAACCTGCCTTCTTTGCAGCATGGACAGTTCTGTTTATCACCACCATCTTGGTCCTGGACTGCTAGAATGGGCCAATCGGTACCTTTGGGGACCCTAAAATGGAGTCTGTCCCCAGGGGTCTTGTAGGAGTGAATTTCTGTAAGAATTGTAGTTTTGAGACTTTGGGCCTAAATGCACCTGTGAGGGGAGCCTTGCTTTGGCAGACAGATGAATCAACGAATCAAACCTTTTTGGGCTGAAGGGAAATTCCCAAGCTGCCTGCAGTCAGTCAGTCAGTCTGGAGGTAGAGCTTGGAGAGTAAACAGCTCGAGTGATTCAAGCAGCTGCTTCAGCGTAGTTCACACGGGAGATTAGTGGAAAGGCTGAGTTTAGGCCTGTCTGCCGGCTGTCCCTTGAAAGGGAGGGTGAATTTATCGGACTGCATCCGAATTTGAGTGTGTTAAAGCCACTGAAGAGTGACCAGATTTGAACTAGAAGAAGACCGAAGATTTGCTGAACACGATTGGCCTGTCAGGACATCCATTTACCACAGAATTCCCAGTTTTTCTCAGAGACACTGATATTGTGGCTGGACAGCTACCCGCATTGTGGTATGGTGAATGCTTTACTATAAATGTGCTGTTTGTTGTTAGTGGGTCGTAATTTGGTTCCTCACTGTGTAAATGTGCCTCGCTTGCTGGAAGCTGCATCCAGCACTACCAGACTCAAATCTGAACTGTTCGATCCGACCTGGGCCTTGCCACACTGGCCCAGCCAGCTACTTCAGGCACAGAAACCATCATCGATGAAAGACTTGCTGGGCATCAACCCCCCTGCTCAATACCTCGAACAGGAACAACACCTCGGTGATTCATGTGGGCCCTGCTTCTCCTGGCAAAGCAGTCATCAACCTGCAGTCTCCATTTCATCCATCCTGTGTCCTGTACTGGGTAGTGTGAGTAAACATCAGGGTAGCTCCTGCAACAACAGCTCAATCAAAGTGTGTCATCTGATTTAATTGTTTTGTCAAATCTTCTGAACTGAGCCTCCTGACTCGGATTACAGCTTGTGTCTGGTTGTGCATGCATTTTCTTTTCATCACAGGGCCCCAACCAGCTGCGATGCTGGCCTACCCTGGGCAATGTTCCAGGCTAGCCCACCTTACTTCCAACTGGGTACTCAGAGCGTGTGACTGTGCAGGGACTAAAAGTGCATGCATAATTGCCTGACTAGATCAGTTTTAGAATCAATCAACCAGATTACGCCCTTCCCTTGTTCAATTCCCCTGAATAAATCAGATCTAACTCTTTTTGCATTTAATCTGACTGTGGTTCCAGTTTGTACCAAAAGCACTGTACTTTTGTTATTTTCTGTGCCTAACCTTGTTTTACAGGGGCTCTCCAGGGTCAAACTGGTGGAACCAGCCCTTGTGGTAAGTGCAAACAGTGTGGGATTGTATGCTGAATAGGGCTACTGTGAAAGTGTTTGATGCATATTGTCTAGGCCACTAGAGGGAAAGGGGTTACAGTGTCCCTGAGGGCTGTACCCAGGTTAGCCTGCACTAACAACCTGTTCTCGGGTGAGACACCCGTTTCAGTACCAGGCCCTTAACCTGCAACTAGCCAAGCAGGCAGGGGTAGTAGCCCTTGGGATAGTGCCAACTAGGGGTTACACAAGTAAACAAGGGCAAGAGAAAGAGAAAGCAACTATGGTTCTCAAAGGCAATGGCCAGGAAATTAAGGGCGAAAAAGATGGTTTTCAGGAAGTACAAGGAAACGCAGCAGGAGGAGGACAGGGTAGCATATCTGGATAAACAGAGGGAGGCAGGGAAAGCAGTCAGAAGCACAAAGGCACAATAGAGGAAAAAAATAGCACAGGAGGTACTTTTTATTAGGTACATTAGTGAAAGGAGAAAAAAATGGGTGGGATAGTAAGGCTTAAAGGGGAAGAAGGAGAATGTGTGGAAGGGGACCTGGAAAAATCATTAATAGTGAATAAATATTTTTGTTCTGTATTCACATAAAAAGGAGAGGGACCACAAGCAACATGAACAAATATGGGAGGGAGATGGACACCAGTCCATTTATGGAAGACAGAGTCCTAAAAGAACTCACAAAACTGAAAATGGACAAGACAATGGGACCGGATGGGATACATCCTAGAATATTAAGGGAACTACAGGAGGTGCTGGCGGCACCACCAGCAGCCCTGTTCAATGAGTCACTCAATACAGGAGTGGTTCCAGAGGACTGGAGGAGGGCAACCGTAGTTCCTCTTCATTAAAGTGGCAGTAGGGAGGAGGCTGGACACTATAGACCAGTCAATCTCACCTCAATAGTGGGGGGAAGATTATGGAATCACTACTTAAACAAAGGATTGGGGAACACCTTGAATCCAGCAGAGCACAGGATCTGAGACAGATTATTCACAGCAAGAAGATCATGTTAAACAAATCTAATTGATTTCTTTAACTGGGTGACTAAGGTCATGGATCGGGGGGAGCCGTGGATGTAGCCTACCTGGATTTTAGTAAGGCCTTCAATACTGTTCCACATAGAAGACTTGTGAACAAGCTGGGCAGCCTGGGAGTGGATCACAAGGTGGTAAACTGGCTTAGGAACTGGTTGAGTGATACAGTAGAAGACAGAGGGCTGTGGTAAATGGTGCTCAATCTGAGGAAAGGAGGTTGACCAGTGGGGTGCCACAGGGATCAGTCCTGGGCCCAGTCCTGTTTAATGTCTTCATAAATGACATTGTGGAGGGGCTGGAGGGAAGGTGTGCCTTTTGCAGATGACACTAAGATCTGCAACAGGCTGGACACTCTGGGAGTGGTGGAAAAATGAGGAGGGACCTAGGTAAACTGGAGGAATGGTCCAAAGTGTGGCAGCTGAGATTTAAGATGAAAAGTGCAAAATCATGCATTTGGGGTGCAAGAACCAAGGGAGGATAACGTGATTGGGGTGGGGAAAATTGATGGTCACAAACATGAAAGGATTTGGGATAATCATATCTGATGACCTAAAGGTGGCCAAACAATGTACCAAGGCTGTGGGAGAGCCAGTGTGGGATGCTGGGGCACATAGGGAGAGGTATCACCAGCAGAAGGAAGGAGTTGGTGATGCCACTGTAAAATCATTGGTGAGGCATGATTTGGAATAGGTGTCCAGTTCTGGAGGCCACATCTCCATAAGGACACAGACAGGGTGGAAGCAGTTCAAAGGAGGCCAACAAAGATGGTGCAGGGCCTGCACCAAAAGTCATATGAGGAGAGCCTGGGAGACCTCAATATGTATACTCTGGAGGGGAGGATAGACAGGGGAGATATGATAGAAAACTACAACTATCTAAAAGGCATAAATAGGGTACCAGCGGGTAGCATCTTTCAGAAAAGGAGAGGTCCAGGAACAAGGGGGCATGACATGAGGTTGGAAGGGGTAGACTAATGGGTAGCATGAGGAAGTATTTCTTCACAGAAAGGGTGGTGGATGTATGGAATAAACTCCCAGCAGAGGTGGTGGGGCAAACTCAGTGGGGGATTCAAGCATGCATGGAACAAGCATAGGGAACCCTAGCAATAGGACCGAGGTGGTAAAGCCGGAGATCAAGTAGGGTCTGCGGCTTTTACAGTAGGCAGGGCCTAGTGGTCCTTATCTGCCATCAATTTCTATGTTTCTATGACTTTGGGAGGATGACTGATCTACTGCAGATACACCTTGAGGAAGTGAGCAGGGTAAAAGGAGTTGAGATAATGTGGGAGGTCTTAAAAGGAACAGTTCTAGAACTTTCCCAAGAGTTGCATGAGAATGATAAACAAGCCTAGGAAATGTAGTGACCACTTTGGTTCATCAAGGGGTTGAAGGATGCTGTAGGTATAAAATGAACAGCCTTAAGGGCATATGAGAAGGAACAGATAGAGGAGAGCAGGTCAGTCTACCAGCGCAGTCTGAGGGAAGCAGCAGCAGCAGCAAGGTGAGCCAAATCTGAGATAGAGCTCAAAGCTGTACAGGAAGTCAAAGAGAATGGCAAAACCTTATTCATGTGTATTGGGGGGAAAAGATGAAGACTAAGGAAGGCATTGAAAGACTAAGGAATAGGATATGGGTGATTGATGATGCTGGCAAGGCAGGTTAAATGAATACTTCACCTTGGTATTTATGGTGGAACAGGGGGGGCATTTCCCAGAGTGCTTGGTTGAAGTGTAAAAAGGGGCACAGTGCAGGAACTGGGCATGGACCCAATTCCTGAGGACAGAGTGCTCAAGAACTCAGGGGACTGAAAACAGTTAAGGCACCATGCCCGGATGGGCTCCATCTTCGAGTACTTGGAGAGATGGGGGTGGCAGTGGTGGATCCTCCATTAGACCTGTGTAACAGTTCCTTGGCAGCAGAAGCCCTGATAGACTGGAGGGGAGGCATATGTAATTCCTCTTCATGAGGTAGGGAATGGGAGAATCCAATAAATAGGCCTGTTAGTCTGACCTATATAGTAGGGGAACTGCTTCAGACAATCATCAAGGCGTAGATGGTGGAGTTCCTTTTGAGAAAAAAGTCTACAGGATAGGACATAGCATGACTTTGTAAAAGGGAGGTCTTGCCAAACCAGTCTTGACTTCTTCAACACAGTGACAAAGGCAGTGGATAAGGGTCAGGCTATGGATATCCTGTACTTGGACTTCAGCACCTCCATGCCACAGATGAGGCTAGTGAAAAAAGCTGAAAGACCTGGGAATGGGGCATAGCTTAGCCAAATGGATAGGAAACTGGCTTGGAAATAGGACACAGAGGATTGTGATGAACGAGAGTCACTAGGACATCAGGAGGGGGACTAGCAGGGCACCTAAGAGGTCAGTCCTTGGATTGGTATCCTTCAATGTAGTCATCTGCAAAATGGGAGTGGAAACACAGGTTAAGACTGGCTTGTTCACTGATGATATGAAACTATGCAGCAGAGTAGGCACAGAGAAGGGAATTGGAATAAAAAGCGACCAAGTAAAACTGGAGAAATGGTGTCTGTCAGCTAATACTCAATGCAAAGAAATGCAGAGTCACATGTATTAGCAATAGCCCAAAACAGCACATTGAATCGGGGTGTCAGTGAATCACATGACAACAGAGAAAAGGACTGCTGGGTCATCATTAGTGGCAATCTAAACTTCAGACAAGGGCAAACCAGATGTGATGTATCAGTAGAGGCATCACCAGTAAGAGGTGGGAGGAGATCCTGCCCCTGTATAGGTTCTAGTGAGGCCACCAAAAAGCTCCAAGCTAATAAAGTGCTGGTGCACAGGTAAATATAACTTCATACCACAATCTCAAACCTTGCACTCAGGACCCTGTGTAAAAGGTATCATGAAAAACAGCTACGGTGATAAAAACATTTTATTAAAACCCCATGGCTAAAACTTTAACGCACACAGCGGAGGTAAATACAAAACTTAACAGCTTCACACCTATACTGGGCACTTTCTTAAGAGTGAATAATTACAGAACTATGCCCATTGTTATAAGGAAGTCCAGAGAAGTTCCACATAAAAGAATTATTGGCTGGCCCAGATGACATCATCATGAAGCTATGAAACTATGAGCTTATGAATGAAATACATGAATGACAGACTATTCTGGGGAGTGCTGCCTTAAAGGACTGAGATTAATGGGGCTGCATAGGAGCAGCTAATTTATAGAGGCAATTGATATGTTTTAACTAGTGTGTGACATTTTTTATGAATGAATTTGCACATGGTTAACAAGTTTTAATGGGTATAAAAAGGGGCACAGTATTGTAATTACTCTTGAGAAAGTGCCCAGCATTGTCGCAAAACTATTGAGTTTTGTATTTATGTCCACTCTGTGATGCTAACGTTTTTAGCCATGGGACTTTAATAAAATATTTTTTATCACGGTAGCTGTTTTTGTTGATACTTTTTACACACAGTCTTGAGTGCAAGGTTCTAGTGAGGCCACATCTGGAGTACTGCATAGTTTTGAAGCCCCCATCTCAAAAAAGACTGAGACTGTTTGGAAACAGTGCAAAAGAGAGTCACCAAACTGGTACTGGGACTGCATGGAAAGACGTACGAGAAGCAGGCAGACAGCTTAAATGTACTAGCCTGAAGCTAGAAGAGAAAGGGAGGATATAATAAAACTTGCAAATATTTTAATGGGGTAAACAGAGTGGACTGCTCAGGCACAGCAAGGGGTCATTCTCCAGGGGCCATGAGTACAAACCGGTGATGCTGGGGTAAATTCAGTAGGGACATGAGAAATTATTTCTTCACAGAGAGTGATGGACAACTGGAATTGCCTAGGAGAAGAATTGGTACGATCAGACAGTCCATGGATTAAAAGCGGGATGGGAAAGGTACAAGGGACTTCTAGCTGTGGAAACTGAGAAGGGAGGAGGGGTTAGTGTTGCAGTGCAGCCCAAGCTTCATTAGGGGGTTAAGTCTAAGTCCACATAGTGGTAGGCTGGAGTGGGTCTAGGTAGAACAGAACAGATTCAATGGACTCCTTTTTTTTCTGCCTGTAAAATGTCTCTGTTTCTTTGATGCAGCCTGCAGACAGCACTCATGCTCTGATAGCTGACAACTTGCAAAGAACAAGCCAGGTAATTCCCAATAGGCAGAAGGGTTGGATACACACCAGAATCAGAGTGGATCTAAGGGAACAATTTGTGGAACACTTGCAGTAATCTTTCTTGAGTCTGTTCAGACAGGTGTGGTACTGGAGGTCTGGAAAGATGGCCAGCGTAGTTCCCATCTTCAAGAATGGAGCAGTCAGACTCGGGCAGTTACAAGCCAGTCAGACTGAAAAGCTGGGCAAAACCCTGGATGCCATTGTCAGGGACAGTGTAATGGAACATAGTTGAGTTTAAGGTTCTTGCCCTTTCTCAACATGGCATTGTGAGGGCAGATCTTGCCAAACCAACCTGATAACCTTTGAGGGTCTGACCAGGGAGCTGAAGAGGAAGAGCACCGTGCAGTAGATATCTATATGGACTTCAGTAAGGCCTTTGGCACTGTGGAACATGACAAGCTTCTGGGCAAAGTACATCAGTGTGGTATACATGAGGAATAAGCAGCTGGATTTCTAACTGGCTTGACGGCAGGAAGCAGAGGGTTGTGGTGGATGAGCACAACAAGTGGAGAGGGGTACTCAGTGGTGTATCTCAGAGATCAGTACTGAGGCCACTGCTGCTCAAAATCTTTACAGTCTGGAGCTGGGTTCTCCAGCAGAATTCTAAGTTTGCTGATGGAAGCTTTCCCAGGTGGTGTACTTCATTGTGAAGGTGGGAAAATGCTGGGAGGACCTGAACAAGCTGGGCAATTAGTCTTGGCCTGGGGTACAGATATTCAAAAGCTAGCACATGTAGTAATGTGTTTTTGCCCACGCTAACTAGGTTTGTGCCTATTTTGGGGGTGGGGTGTATATTCAGAAGCCCCTGTAATGCGGGCTACACCCATTAGTGCTGGACACTTGCATAACGCTGCGCCCATACAAACACTCCTGACACTTGCCATGTTTCTACCCCTGGCTCTCACTCTTTCCCTATTAACTCTTCTTGCTGCACCCACCCTTCCCTGTCCACTCCAGCCTGGCTAAAGTCCCACCCCATCCATAGTAGTGTCCCAATTATCTACCCCCCCCTCCGTCATTATCATAATAAACAAGTACATAACAGCCATCGTCACTTTCTGTGGTTTGAGCTCAATTTTCCCCCAGTCATCGGTAATATATCCCTCCTCTTCTTTACCTCTCTAACCTGCCACCCCATACACAGTCTCTTTCCCCTATAGGTGTAGTTGCCGGCTGCCTCACTCAAAAGATCTCTGCTTATAACCCCGTATGCCTATGGTTGATTGTACATCTGCTGACTTATTCAATTGTAAAATAATGCTGTTTTTTTTTTTTATTTATTTCAACCTTGTACTGTACTGTATACACTGTACATACTTTTTCTTCCTTGTATATTATTGCTTTTTGTATACCTGCTTCTGTACTGTACTTTGATGTATTCATGACCAGGTCCACCTTGCAAATGAGCCTTGCTCAATGGTGCCCGCCTGGATAAATAAAGATTTTGATTGATTGATTGATTGATTGATTGAGGGGATCCCATTCTGCATACAGGTGCAGCGGCAATTTCAAAGGTTTGCATCAGGGATAAATGGCACCCAAAGTGGCACTATTTACTGAAAAAAAAAGGGTCAGCATTCAATACACCTTTAATAAATAGCAGCATAAAAAAGCACAGCAAAAATTACAGACAATAAATGGCACCAATCTCACCCATAGAAGCAAGGTCGTGGTGCAGACTGTGATGTCTAAAGTTTCATGCAGAAAAAAAATTCTCGTGGGTCTTAGATAAGTGCAGGTGCGCATAGTCGACGTTCTCTAGAAACTATATAGTAGTGTGAAGCGTGGAAAATATGTGCTAACTAACCTACATAAAAACGGATGGCTAAATATACTGCTGAACTGATTCTAGGTGAAACACATCCAAAAACGCTACCACGTGGTAAAATCAGAAGGCCAGAAAGACCTACTCGCACAACCACGACCCTCAGCATGCACGCACAACGCCTCCGGGTATGCTTACGTATCGACTGTGTGATGTTCTTCTTTAGAGCTATTTATTGCCTTCAAAACCCCTCAACTGGGTGCAAAGCCCTCCCCACCCGTCATTGGCAGGACAGTTGTACTGGAACCACCTGCACCTGGCCACCCATCCCTGACTGCTAGGTCCTGGTGGCTAATGGCACCCACCAACCCCGGAGCACTCATCCCATAGATGTCTTGCATTGCCCTGGCATCCAATAATAACTCCCCAAACACCTGACTCAGTTCATTGACAGTTGCCCTGGTGTCTAGTGGCACCCTCCATCCCCAAACACCTGTACTGGTACAATGTATTCCCTTGTATCTATTGGCACTCCCCAATCTTCTGTCCCATATATGGATCATTATCCCTGATGTCCAGTGGCCCCTTCTTCCAGCCACGTAACCTAGACTATCACCAGTGTCCCATGGTACCTCCACCCACCCCAAAATGGCAGTCGAGAAATGGACCGGCAAACACTGGTGGACCAGCAGCCTCCCACCTGCACTCTCCACACCCAGAACACCACCCAGCCAACACCCCCCCATACCAGTGATGTCAGGGATGTGTGGTGAAGCCCGACACATTGACCAGCACAGACCTCCTCTCACCTCCTTGGTCCGTCACCATATGTGTTGACAGTGAGTGCTCAGTGGTATTCTAGGTGGGTGTGGTGCAGGTGGTGGGGGGGGGGTCACTGAACTGCCAATGTTCACCAGTCTGTTTTCGACTGGCATTTGGGGCTTGGGGACTAGGTACCACTAGATGTCTTGGTTACATGGGCCAGGAGATCAGGGGCCACTAGACACCAGGAATAATGATCCACATATGGGACAGAAGATCAGGGGAGGTGCCACAAGACACCAGAGAATATATTGTATTACTGTGACAAGTGATTGAATGGTGAGGGTACCATTACACACCTGGGCAACCTGACATTGAACCGGAATGGGGGATTAGAGGGTGTGGGGTGCCACCATACATTAGAGACAACTGTCAATGAACTGGGATGGGTGTTCAGGGTGGTGGGGGTACCACTGGATGCCTGGGCAATGAAGGACATCTGTGGGAAGGGTGTTTGGGGTGCCATTAGCCACCAGGGATGAAGTCAGGATGGGCACAACTGGATCACTGTTTCCCATGCAAATGAGCCCATAATGAGCCTGCTAACTGCCCTTAGTGCCTTGCCTTCCCAATGGGATCATTTGCATTTGCAGTTGAATATTGTGCCATGACTCCTGGCACTATCTAGTCCAGGGTGCAACTTCCTATGGGCTGGATATAGCACAGGTCCATGTTAGGGCCACTCAGCTGTGCTGGCATAGCCCAATATTCAGGTGGATAGCACCAGTCCACTACCTGACTGAATATAGCAGCCTCCGTCTGGAGCAGGCACAGCACAAACCTTTGCACCCCACATTTGCCTGTTTTTGAATATCTGGCCCCAGCATCTCAAATTAATTTTGATCAAATGCAAGTGGCTACATTTGAGGAGGAAAAATTGAGGTAGGACCTACACATGTGTGAGACTTCTCTTGCTGTAGTGGAAGAGGAAAAGGGCCTTGGGGTCATTATAGAGAAGGGACTAAAGCATGACAAGCAGTAAGCAGCCTCTGTCAAGAGGGCTGGCAGAATGCTGGGGTTCATTATAGTAGGACTGGGGAAACTAATCCTTCTACTTTACAAGGCCCTGATTAGACCTTCCATAGCAAGAAACCAGCACTGACGCCATATCCACTACAAAAGTGTTCCTTTTATTTCTTATACATTACAAGTCCAGCACTTAAAGCCATGGTAGGGGTGACTAACACCACTGGAATCCCCGACCAGTTTTGTGCCTGCGTGCTTCCTCAGGGAGACCTTACCTTGAGTACTGCATGCATTTCTTGGGCCTCAGTACATAAAGAGACATTAATGCTGTTGAAAGGGTGCAAAGCAGCACTACCAAAATGATCAAGAACATGGTGGATAAAAGCTGTGAGGATAGGCTGGTGGCCCTTAATTTGTTCACAGTGGAGAAAAGGCAGCTATGAGGTAACATGATCTCAGATTTCTGCTTATTCAATGGCATTAATAGTATTAAGCAGACAGAGATGTTTGAATTGGTGTCTTCAGTAGGGTTCAGGGGCTGACCCTGAAACTCAAAGATGGTAAGTACATGGATAACAGGCACCCCTAGAGGTTGGTAAACCTATGGAAAAGCATACCAGCAGAGACACGGAAAATGAAGATGGTGCACACTTTCAAGGGAAGCCTGGACAAATTGTTGCTTACCAAGGGTATTTCAGGGTGCTCTGGTCAATAGAGTAGGTACAGAACCCAATAAATGAGTACATGTTTGCCCTGCATACTTATTTTATCCCTGCATATGAAGCTGAGAGCGGACTAAATGGACTTATAGTCTCTTCAAACTATAAATTTCTGTGTTACTATGGTAAAGACATAGCATTAAAGGCCACCCAATTTCCCAAGTGTGCCAGCAGCCACGTTCAGAAGCCAATTTGGAAGCTGGCTGAGTGGCCCAGGAAAATGCTGCTGTGCAGCAGTGCAACCAGCCAGGGAAGGCTGGTGCCATGTTTCAGCAATCATGCAGTGAAACCTGAGGAAGGCTGAGAGAACACTCCCCAGGAAATTGTGCATGTGCAGGTTCTACAGGAATGCTACCAGTCACTGTGGGAGGAGGGACAGAAGGAAGAAATGGGAGAAAACAGCTGGGCTCCTTCTAGAGCCACAGCTGGCACCCTTGGATCACACCAAAGGAAGCCCACCACCTGCCCTGGATTCCTAGGTAAGTCTCAGGTGGTGGATCCCCCCAACAAAAATCTCCAACATGGAGGCAAAACTATGGGAGTGGGTGGCAGCGGTTCCAAGGATGATCCAGGGAATTACAGACCAGTCAGTCTGACCTCCATTATGGCTAAGCTCATGGAGACCATACTAAAGAAAAGGTTGGTGGACTATCTAGAGGAGAATAGTCTCCAGGATGAGAGACAGCATGGGTTCATGGGAGGGGGGGAGATTGTGTCAAGCAAATCTGATTGACTTCTTTGACTGTGTCACTAAGGCAGTAGACAGGGGCCAAGTGGTAGACATCCTCTATCTTGATTTCAGCAAGGCCTTTGACTCTGTGTACCACAAAGGTTGATCAGGACGTTGGTGGATCTTGGAGTTGGGGAAAAGATGGCCAGATGGGTGGAAAACTGGCTGAGCGACAGAATCCCCTCCCCAGAGTAAGAGCAGTCCATAGAATGATCAGAAATTCTCTCCCTGGCCAGCCCTCCAACTTTCCAGGCTCATTCCCAAACCTGGGTCATCAGCATTGCGAGCAGTACTGCTGTGCCTGTGGGCGGCTAAATACTGACTCTTCAGTATAAACTGCAGAATAATATTCTGCAGTTCATGTAAACTACAGAATAGTAATCTGCAGGTCATGTAAAATGTGTAATAATAATCCACAGTTCATGTAAACCACAGAATATTATTCCAAGTTCATGTAAACCATGGAATAATATTCTGCAGTTCATGTAAACCATGGAATACTATTCTGTAGTTCATGTAAACCATGGAATGATATTTTGCAGTTTATGCAAACCCTGGAATAATATTCTGCAGATTTTCCATGGATTACATTAAATTCTGTGGCAATCTCCACGGCCGAGAAATCGCAGAAAAATGGGGCCTAGCATGTCTACCACAGGTCTCTCCATGACATGTACCTCTGTTTCTAGGGTGAACCATGACATCGGTGGTACCTATGTTGCCAGGCCATGTATCCTTCATCATTTGAAAAAGAAGGTGCTCTTCCTTCAAGGTAGGCCTCAGTAACATTGACAGGCCTTGCAGTGACCCAGCTTGCTGCCATGGAGGAGAAGGAGGTATTGTGGGCTCCTCATCGACCTTGGCCATGGTCCCTTGAGCCCGGCTATGAACATTCCTTTGGGAACTGACTGGAGTTTTTGACACATACATGGCAATCCCGACCTTTGGAGAGAGCCCACCTTATCAGAAGAAGCATACAAAGTGTCCCTGTTGATCGTGGAAGAGGAAAGTTACTGTTTTTCCTGGTCTCTCAATTCCCCAGACCAGCTGACCTGGCTGAGCTAACTCCAGTTGAGGGACAGTCGATGATACCACAGCACCCCCACCAGGCGTCAGCGTAAACTCCGTCAGATTTTTCTCAAACTGGTTGACCAGGAGTCAGAGGTCAAAAGCCAATGAGGTTTCATTGATCTCAAAGACTCTGGTTTTGCCTAGAGCCTCCCCAATTAGGGAAGAGGCTTGCTGGTGACCCTGTTCAAGCCACACCCAGTGCAGCTTCTACTGGTGGTCCCTACAGTTGCCTCCTACAAGACCAATCATAGTGACATTGCCTAAGCATGTGTTCTACCCAGTCCAGACAGTGTATACCTGTCAGCCTCAAGGGTCTACAGTCAAAGTCAAGGTACCTCCCGATCTCACTCTCAATCTTGTTTGCACTCTTCTCGATGCTGATCTGAACACCCTTCGAGCTCCTTGACTTCCTCCAAAGACTAATGTCGATGTAGCAGGAAATGTAAAGACCTCCTATGGTAGCAGTGGGCACTTTCTAACAATTGGAATCCATCAGTGATGCCTAATACAAATGTGCATTACCGGTGCCAGAGCGTGATGCCCCAGAGATTAGAACTTTATGCCAATGATGGAACATAGAATGAAGTTCAAACTCTGTGCTGTGATCCAGCTCCCCCTGCAGGCTTAACACCAGATTTGTTTCTCCACTAGAAGAGTGCAGTCACCCTAAGTACTTCTCCAACCTTCTGGTCTTTTACTGTAACTTTATTTTACTACTGTTTAAATCTTAAGGTTATTTATTTAGTTTCTCGATACTCTGCATTAGTTAGGGTATTTATTTTATAAAAATGAAAATATTTAAAGGTTTCTCCAGCTTCTGATTGGTTCCCAGAAACCTGAGAAGGCTGCTTTGAAATGCAGTTCTTGCCTAAGGGAACAAATCACATTTTGTAATGAAAGTTAAACGTTTGTATTTTATTTATAATTTAGTGGTTGCAAGTATTTCTTGTTAAAATGTATCTATTTTACCGCTTTTGACTGGAAACCAAGTATTTTAAATACTAGGTTGTCTCAGTGTTTTGCATGACTGATTGACCCCAAAAGGATGCATCTGGAAATTAGCTGTTATCAGTTCAGTATGTCTTTCCCATTAAAACTCTTGAAATAAACAAAAGAGAAAACAGCACACAGGTTTAAAAAATTGCATTTCTTGTTTTCAGTTCCTGGCAAAGGCAGATTGCCATGATCTTCATTTAAGGTGCATGGGTGCAAATCACAATCTAAAAAATTGTGAAGTCTGTCAAAGGTTTTGCTCAAAAGCACAAAAGAAAAACTTTGAGAACAAAAGACCTTATGGTCTAAGTCTGCCTCTATGTCACCAAAGCACAAAAAAAGGCTCAAAGGGAACTTCTAATGAAGGGAAAGCATGCATCTGAGGGTTCGCCTCATAAGCAGCAACCTCTGTTAAAGGGACAGACCAAAAAGATAGAGCTGCTCAGCCATCAGAAAGTCATGACAAGATGGTAAAAATATCAGGGTGTCCAGAAGGGGACCCTGACTCCAGTGATGCAGAAATTCAAATAAAAGAGCCTCAGAGCAGGTACTGGAACCAGTTCCTGCCAAAAAAAAAGAAAACATGTCTCTGCCACTCCTCCTGCAAAGGATAAGGAGCAGGCAGTGGAGAAGAAACACATGCTGTTGGCAGAGGACATGACAAAGATGTGACAGTGTTCCCAGGCCTTTCAGGCTATGAGAAATGCATTAAATATGCCTGCCCCACCCCAGGCTCTGGTTATAGACCAGCAGCCTGAACAAATCGAGCATCCATCCCCTGATACTTCCTGTCTCTCTCCCCACCTCAACCTACCATTCCACCCCTCTCACCTCCCACCTCATTCCACCCCTCTCCTCATCTCTCTCTCTCCTCTCTCCTCCTGTCTCCCCTCCCTATAACCCTATCTCTTGTTGCTCCACCCAGACCACCTAGCACTTATCTTTCTGTTCTTGCACTTACAACAATGTCAAATCCTTGACTGCCTACCCCTTATCCCCTCCTCCCCTCTTACCCCCACCCTTGCTCCACTTATGTCAACCCTTGGATAGCTTTCATTTGTATCTGTGTCTTGCTATATATACACCTGTATTGTTGATTGCACATTGTTATTTGCCACTGACTGTTTGCTACTGTGCTAGTCTATACACATGTACTGTCTTTTGCTACTACTGTAAGTTAACCTCCTGACCTGTATTGTATCTTACCACTGCTTTCTTCTATGTTAACCTCCTGACCTTGTATTGTATCTTACCACTGTTTTGCTTGCATATTGCTGATGTGGAACCTTTGTAAAAGAACCCTTGGTTCAAAGGTATTTGTAATCGTAGTAATTAATAAATAAAAAATAAAAATAAATGATGGCTCTTCAAGACTTTGGTTACTGTTAGGGTTAACTGATCTACATCTCTTATTCCTCATTCAGTTAACAAATGGTTGGTATCTTCAACATTCCCTCTCATGAAACTCAGGAGAATGAGGAGGAAGTAGAATTCAAGGGCATAATGGGACTAGCCCTTACAAGGAGACTGCTAGTCCCCATACGTAAGTCGTTTAGGAAAGCCACTTCTAAAATCATGTCAGCACTAAATTCAGTAGCTGGCATTGATAAGAAAACTGAGAAAAAGTATCAGGTGGACAGGTAGGGGTGGAGTACCTGTATGCCCATCCTGATCATGAAGGAGTGATACAGACAGCTGCTTGTGAGAGGGCTAAGGTGCCTCTCTCTGCACAGCCTCCTGAAAAAGATTCCAGAAAACTGTATAACATAGCCAGAAAGATGTGCACAACAGCTTCCCTGCAATTACGACAGAAGCTTATTTGGCCTATACAGCTCAGTACTAGAAAGTCCTATGGAATGCAGTGTTGGCACTGAGTGACAAGGAGGATGATGAGGTGGCACAGAACCTGGTTGCAACTACAGAGTCAGCCCTGGATATCATGAAGTAGCAATTCGACATGGTTGTAGATGCCAATGACTCAGCATCAAGAGGCCTGGTACATGAAATGCACCTGAGAAGATTTTCCTGGTGGCTAAGGATCACAGTGCTTACCTAGGACAGCTAGGTGAAAGTCATTGACTTCCCCTTTGAGGGAAATTCATTATTTGGTGACAAAACAAAGTCATACATGAAAAAAAGTGGATGAATACAAATCTACTTACAAGAATTTGACTGAAAAAGAAAAGTTATCCACGTCTTACAGGCATTATAGAAGAGGAGGCAGGGGCAGAGCTGTTACCCAGACTCTACACTGGCTGCATTTAACAGACACAGAAATGGTACTATAAGGGTATGGGCAGAGGGGCACAAGGTGTGCTATGATACCAGCCTCTATTCCAAAGCCAAATAAAACCCTCTGACAGTTTTGCCCAGGTTGCCAGTCCGCTATTGCCAGTGGGAAGAAGGCTTTTTCACTATTTTCAGGAAAAAAAAATCACCACAGAAATGTGGGTACTGGAAATAGTGGGTCAGGGTTTTTTTCTGCAATTTCCAAGGTTTCTCAGACTACAAAGACCCAAAGACTTTCCAGCTCATTCACCAACATAAAAATTCTGTTAGAACTAGAAGTAAAGAAATTGCTGCAAGCAAAGGCAGCAGAAAAGGTCCCTGCATTACAATAGGGCAAGCACCTTTTTTTAAGATACTTCCTAACCCACAAGAAAAATGAAGAATGGCAACTCATTCTAGATTTACGGTACCTGAACAGACATATCAAGAAAGAAAATTTCAGGATGGTAACACTGGATACAGTAATCCCATCTCTGCATTTAAGAGATCGGTTGGGGTCACTGGATCTAAAGGATGCCCACTTCCACACTCTAGTCAGACCCAGCTATAGAAAATATCTCAGGTTTAGGCCAGGAAACTGTCAGTACTGTACCAATTCACAACCTTACCCTTTGCTTGTACCTCAGCAATAAGAGTGCTCACAAAGTGCATGACTATGGTGGCAGCCCACCTAAGAAGACAAGGTGTAGTAGTTGTCCCCTACCTGGATGACTGGCTAGTCTCAGGTGCTGAAGTCCTGGACAGACCCAGTACTCATCCTTCACTTCATTGGAGCAGAGATGGATACCCTGTAGCGAAGGGAATTCCTCCCACAAGACAGGGTAACAAACCTCATTGCCAAGCAGATTCATTCATCCCAGGTCAGCTGAGTCTTGCAAGGATTTTCTGAAGCTATTAGAGTGCCAGCCACTACCACTTAGAAAATAGCACACAATGGAATGGTGGCTAATCCCAATATTGAAATGCTGCATTCAAATGAATGCGACATTGAACAAAGGTATTGGGCAACACTGCACCATAACCTATGAAGATGATGAAAGTGGCGGTGGCTAGTGCTGTAGGTCACATGACAAGCCTCAGCTGTGGTGCCATGGGCTCATCTCCAGATGAGTGACATGAGAGGCTACTGGTTCCAAAGGTCAGATTCCTTGCCCTACCTAGTGCCAGTCACAAAGAGCTTTGTTCAAGCACTGTAATGGTGGAAGAAGAAAAGCAACTTCTGAGAGGGTATTCTATTTCTCCAGCTATTACCCACCAATGTTCTGCCAACAGATACTTCATTCCCATGGTGATGGTGTCACCTATAGGGCCTCACATAATTGGAATCTGAGCCCACAGGAGACAGAGGAGCATACTATACCCTCAAGCTCAGGGCAACACTACTGGCAGCTGTTTGTTTCACCTTGTTCAATGCCTGCATTTCACTATGTTGTAACTGTTCTCATTCTGCTTGTAAACCTACTCTTGTAATCTCCCAGGTCGCACCTGAAAATAGGCATTCCTTGTCTAGCGTGCTTACCCAGTAAACAAAAGCTAATAAATGGATGCAGTGTTTTTCCTCCAAGTTGCAGGGTCACTCAGTTCAAATGTGGACAGACAATACCACAACCATGGACTACATAAACAAACAAGGAGGAACAGGATCCTCAAAACTGTGCATGAAAGCAATGAGGATCTGTGAGCTACCTTACTTCTTTGACATCAACATTTTTTGCAGTGCATCTGCCAGGCAAAGACAGCGTGTAGGCGGACTCCTTAAGCAGAAGCAAAAGCAGCCAGAGAAGCCACAAACAGGCCTTTGACCAACAAGTGCTGGCTTCAGTTTTTCAGAAGGTGAGGCTCTCCAGAGTTAGATCTATTTGCCTCTTGGGAGAACAGTCATCTCTCAAAGTTTTGTTGCAGGCCCCCAGTTAGGGCACAATGCAGAAGATGCTGTAGCCCTGACTTTGACAGGAAGGTTTCTGTCTGCCTTCCCCATTTCCCTCAAACAGAAGATACTCATAAAGCTCAGAGAGAACCAGCAACAATGATTCTGATCATCCCAGACTGGGCCAGACAGGCTTGTTACTCGGTGCTGCCAGACCTGTCAGGCTGGACCATGCAGGACCTCAATCAACTGCCACTGAGGCACAACTTGACAACTCTGAGTGAGGGCAGGATAACCTCAGACGTCAGAACATTATGCCTGAGGACATGGTTCTTGAAGAGCTAGAGATTTCTGGTTCGAACTTGTCACAAGAGGTCTTAAAGGTCTTAAAGGTTTCCAGAAGATCCATGGCACTGGGGGGGGGGCTCCAGAAACTTACAATCCACACACAGTAAGCTATCCAGAAGTGAACTAGAGTCAAGTAGAAGGTTTTATTCTGACACCGAGGACTGACAGAAAAACATTTGCCCACTGGGGCTGCAGGTGCAATACAGGTACACAAAGTCCAGAAACTCAACAGTAGTGATTTACTACAGTAACATATTCGAGTGCCACCTCTGCTGTAGGGAGTTCCAAGAGCTACATTCCCATCCACCCCTCTTCTGGGCTAAGGACATTAGACAACTTATTCTACTTTGACCCAAAACAACTTCAGGGTTTACATACTCCAGGGATGAACAACTCGGGGCTCCCCCTGTTACCACAGACCCACACTACAGAGTCCCTCCCAGGACAGGCCATGTTCTTGCAAACTGTATTGGGCAGTTCCATTAAATTCATCTCAAGACAACCAGAAAGCTTTCTCCTCCTATGCCAGGTAGAAGCATGCCAGTTGCAACTCTGGATAGAGAGTAGGAATTTATTTTCCAACATTTAAGTACTTCACTGCGAGGCACCATTTATGTGTCCAAAATGGTCCTCCAACAGTTCTGAAGAAAATTCTTTCCCAAACTGGCAGGAATTCCCTGAATGAGGTAGGGAAAACCTGCCCATGTCCCAAACACTGGGCAGCACTTTATCTTTCAAAGTCTCCCGAGGTGTGAGGTTGTCCCAAATTACTCACAGTTACAGAAACCACATCCATTCCGGATTCTTCCCCCACATGAAATGCTGGCAGTAGATGGTTGCTGCACTACTCAATGCCATTCTCACTGTGAAAGGACTGAGGGTTGAGAGGGGTCAGGGGAGAGGAGTCACCTCACATCAGAAAGTGGTGGCACTCACACAATAAACAGACGCTGTAAGTTGAAGCAACGTATATTTATTCCAAGCAAACGCATCCAGTTGCTTCTCTTGCTAAGTAATCCAGCATGTCTCTACTCCTCCAGCTGTAACCCCTAATGGGGTTAGAGCTGGCGGAGTAGAGAAATGCTGGATTACTTTGCAAGAAAAGCAACTGTATGCGTTTGCTAGGAATAAAAGTATGTTGCTTCAACTTACAGCATCTGTGCATTATGTGAGTGCCACTACTTTCTGACTGATTTGGTCTATTGTTTGGGCAGGCCGCCCAGTCATAGTGAGCACCATCGCTTTCTGTTTGGCATCACAGCTTTCACCTGTTTGACTTCTAGAGTAGTCTCCTCCCCTGCACTGCCCTCAGGCAGCACCTCTACTTCCCTGCCCTCAGGCATGAGACTAACTACTGATCACTATAGCAGCATTCCAAAAGGGGCTATGCAGCAGCAAGAGGTCCATCCACTTGGAGCCTCTGCCAGGCTGATTGACAGAAGCTGCCAAGGGAATTCCAGCAGGTTAAAAACCTGGCCTGCCCAGCAAATCTACCAAGCAACTCACCAAACTACCAGGGTCCTAGTAACCCAAGGGGAACCCAGGTATTACAAAAATGATTCAATCACCTGCAACTCCTGCAAGGGAGCCAGTCCCCCCCATCAAATTTGAACATTTCTCTTGCTCAGCTGACGGAGTCTCCCTTTGTGCCTATGGCTACAGAAAACTTAAAATATTTCACCTGGAAAACAGTTTTCCTAGTAACTAATCACCTGCCAGGAGGGCAAGTGAACTGCAGATCCAAACTATATAATATTTATTTTTATTTTATTTACTTTATTCTAGGATTACATCGCTTTGAACCACAGGTTCGTTTACAAAGGTTCCACTTCATTAGGGTACAGTCAGTTGACATAATACAGAACAAATAACATGCCAATGTGGGAGAAGAACAGAGATAACCATTCAATAAAAATACAAGTAGGGTAACATGTAAGGTATTGTGCTTCAAAAACATTCATAACTGGTAATAGTGCAGTCAGTAAAGAGACTTTGTCAGCTTAGGTTGTGTGGGAAAGGTCTTGAAGATGGGAAGGTATCAGTAGGGTAGCATGTAAGGAACAAGGATCAAGTAATGACAACAGGTAAGAGTACAGTCAGTGAAGTGACTTTGCAAGCTTAGAGTTGTGTGTGGGAAAGGTTTTGATGATGGGTGATGGGGAAGAAGACAATGGAGATGGGGTAAGGGGTGGGGAGGGGTAAAGGATGTCAATAAGAAGTTCAGAGAGGGAACAGAGTTAGTGGGAGCAGAGATGGAGGGCGAGGCATGAGGAGGGAGTATGAGGTGAATCTGTGAGCAAGGTTGGAGTAAGAGGAGGAGTCTGAGGGAGATGAGGGTAGGTCGAGTGCCTAAATGCGGGGATAAAGGTGATAAGAGCGATAATATTCCACATGGATAAAGCAGTCCATAGAACGAATAGGAAATGCCTACCTAAGGTGGTTTTAGAATTTCACTTAAATCGGTCAGCTACCCTTCCTGTGCTTTTTCCTGAGCATTCCAGTACAGGTGAACAGAAGCTTCACTGCCTTGATGTAATAAGGGCACTGGGCTGCTACATGGACTGGACAAGTGATGTCAGGTCTGATAGCGAAAAGTTTTTGTCACCTATGGAAAGGTTGGCAACGTGAACTAGCAGCCAAGAAGGCTATATTTCACTGGCTAGTCTCTTGTATACAATTCTTTTTATGAGAAAGCTGGTAAACAACCTCCAAGAAGCCTATGGACATACTCTACAAAGGGCACTCTACCTCTGTGGTAGCTACGCAATGCATTCCTTTTGTCACCTATGGAAAGACTGGCAAAGGTAAAGCAACAACCAGGAAGGCAGTCTTTCACTGGACATCTCTGCCTCAGAGGCAGCTACAAGGAGCAATCCCTTTCAAGAAATGTATAAATCAGCTACCTGGAAAACAGCACACACATTCACAAAGCACTTCTGCCTGGACATTCAGTCGAGGAGAGATGCCAGTTTTGGAATTGCTTTCTTGCAGAACCTTTCCCTAAATAGATTCTAGACCCATCATCCCGAGGTACAGTACTTCTAGTGAGTCTGCACTGTATTAGGCATCATTGATGGATTTCAGTTGTTGCAAGAAAAAAAACAAAATATATCAGTAATACGAACATACAAAAATGCCAACAAATACAGGCCAAGCAGTCTATCACATCTGCTTGATTGTGCAGATCACAGCTTAGACTGCTGCTGCCCCCCCACCCCATGACCAACTATCATCGTCATTTCCCCCAGGTGCTTCACTCTCCCTGCTCAACTTCCTCCATACTAGTATCCTGCCCCTGACCGTATCCTATCCCCTCTTATAGCTCCTCATTGATTTCAGAGATATTACTTCTTCAGACAGCATGTTCCAGCTTGCAACCACTCTCTTCATGATGTAATGTCTCCTCATCTCCCTCTTGTGCCTACCCCCTCCAACCTCAGACTGTGCCTCATAGTAATCCCCCCCTTTTAAACGTAACATGCGCTTGGTACTAACCTTGTGGGTACTCTTTAAGTACTTGAAGGTCTCTATCATATAACCACTTTCCTTCTCTCTTCAAGGTGTACATGTTGAGTTCCTTCTCAAACTATCCTCATAAAGTTTCCACCCATTCCCTGATCATCTTCGTCACCCTCCGCTGGACCCCTTCAAAGCTTGATGTCCTTCCTAAATAGTGGCTCCAAACTGGACACAGTACTCCAAATGGGGCCTAACCAGTGATTTGTGCAGTGGCAGAATGACTTCCTCCCTCCTAGAGGTGATTCCTGTGGAAATGCACCCCAGCATTCTATTGGCCTTGGCCACCACTTTCCTACATTGAGATGAGTGATTCATATTCCCTGTGACCACCAACCCCAGATCCTTTTCCTCCTCAGAGATGGATAACTGCACCCCTCCCAAATGGTAGCTGTACCCTGGGTTCCTGGCTCCAAAGTGCATGTCCTTGCATTTCTTAGCATTGAAACCCAGCTGCCAAGTGTCTGACCATTGCTCGAGTGTTAACAAATCCTCTTGAAGTCCCCCCCCCACCCACACCATCCACCATCACACCAATCTTGGTGTCATCAGCCAACAGACCGATCTTACTCTTAACCCTTTCCGCTACATCAGCTATGAAGACATTAAAGAGCAAAGGCCCCAGCACTGAGCCCTGTGGGACCCCACTGGTGACCACTTTGGGAGTTGAGAGCTCCCCACCTAAAACCACCCTCTGATATCTGTCCCTCAGCCAATTTCCAACCCATTTAACCAATTTCTCCCCAGCTCCCAGGTTCAACAGTTTACTAGTCAGTCTCCCATGGGGCACCGAGTCAAAGGCCTTGCTGAAGTCCAGATACAGTACATCAACTGCCCGACTGCCATCGAGTGCTTTTGTCACCCAGTTAAAAAAGTCAACCAGGTTTGTTTGATATGATTTTCCAGAACTTAATGCATGCTGCCTATCATCCAGGAGACCATTTACCTCCAGGAAGATCACCAATCTTTTCTTAAGGATAGTCTCCATTAGCTTACCCATAATGGACGTAAGGCTAACCGGCCTGTAATTTCCTGGTTCATCCTTAGGGCCGCTGTTATGGAGGGGTACCATGTGGGCTATCCTCCTGTCCTGAGGCACACACCCAGTCTGCTGGGAGGTATTGAACAAATCTGCTAGAGGTGTTGCCAGGACTTCAGCTAGCTCCCTCAGGACTCTTTGATATAGCTCATCCGCCCAGGCGCCTCGCCAATCCTCAAGGCCCTCAGTCCTTCCAGCATCCTGTTCACTGGGATCTCCCCATCTGTTATTCTCTCCCCTTCCTTCCTTTCCTTTCCCTGTGGGATGGGCCATCCTCTCCCTGGTAAATACCGAACAGAAGTACTAATTGAGTGCCTTTGCTTGCTCAGCCCCTTCTCTGCTCCCATCTTTCTTGATTCTGGTGATTTGTTCCTTGTATCTCATCTTCTCCCTGATGTACTTACAGAAGTGTTTTTCACCATCCTTTAACTCCTGTCCAAGCCTTAACACCTTTGTAGGCTTAGCTACTCTAATGATCCTGCTCACCTCCCTGGATTTATTTGCATACTCCTCCCTGTCCACTTCCCTGTTGGACCTGTTCCATCTTCTGAAGACCGACTTTTTCTCCCTCACACCATTCTGCACTTCTCTGGTCCACCAACTTGGTTTCTCAGTCTTAGCCTTCTTGTTGTGGCTCTTTGTCCAGAGGTTTGTGGCCTCCACCAAGCCTGACCTCAAAATGGTCCATTTTGGTATAGTATCCATGTCTGGGCTGATGGTAACTAAGTGCCCTTGGAGGATGACAGCCATCCTGCTGAAGTTAGCCCTTTTGAAGTCCACTACCCTGTTTTTTGAAGACATCCCCTCCCTACCCAGGTTAATGTTCCTTCTCTGGGATCCACCATTGAGCCAGTGCAACCCTTGACCCTGCCTCCCCTTCTAGAACCTGAAAATAGGTTCACACAAAAATCAGTTTTTACTTTTGTGGTTGCTTGAGCATCACTTTGTTATAATTTCACAAAAAGATTAATTTTGTAATCATCTAATGACACATTTTGTCTGCTAATATTTTATTTGGGTTTTAAAATTTTAAAACTTAGGCCAGCCGGGTGGTGCAGAGGGCAGAGACGCTGTGGGCACCTTACCTCACCCCATGCCAGCCACCTGGGTGTGGAATGGACTCAGGTCGGCCAAGGGAGGAGGATTGCCTCCTCCCTCAGGGTCGGGGATCCTGTGCCTCACCACTTGACTGCCATCTAGAGGAACCCAGATGGTAGCACATGCTAGGCCCAGTAAGTGGAAGGAGCACACATTCAGAGCACCGTGGGCATCTCCATGGAGGCAGAGCATGCACTCTGTGCTCATTGCATGTCTGCACAGCCCAGGGGAGAAAATCAAGGAGGAAAATGGAGGATGGGCTTCATGAAGCCCTGCCCACTCGAGCAGATGGCCCGCTTAGTCTTTCTAGTTCTGGGGACAATCTGGATTTATGTTCTGGGTGGGGAGGACAGCCCTTCCTTCCTGGCCCCACTGCAGGGGCAACCGTGGGGATACAAGTCCCCAAGACCGGAAGAGATACAGGATGGCCGCAGATGACAGGACAGGGCTGAACAAGCTGCCTATACCTGCTGCCAGGAGGATAAAATCCTATACAGAAAAAAAAAAGAAACCTTTTTTGGAAAAAAGTACAGTAGCCATTCGATAGTTTTAGTGATCACTGTTCCCCTGGCTTTAGAAACAAATCTATCTGTGCAAGGCAGTGTTTTATTAACAACAAAAAAAAACAACCTTTGACACAGTCCTGCACTGTCACCTCAGGTATGTTGCCAGAGGAAAGGGTAGAGTTAAAGTGGCCATTTGCAGCATATGACTGTACCCCTGGTGATCCAGTGCAGCAGAGTGGCACAAGTCTATTATAACTACATTGAAGAAATGTGCACGATGGAAGGAGGGTTGATGAATGCAGAAAAAACAAAGAGCTGTACAATATTAGGATACAGCAAGTGATTGACTGGGGGTGGGTGAGATGCATCTGCAAAGGCTAAAACTCTGTAAAGGTGGTGGTAGGAGGTAACCACCACAAGAGACAAATGGAGATGGAGAAAGGAGGAGTAGGGAGCGTGGGGTCCAGAGGTTTGGGGACTCTGGACCATCCCCTGAGCCCCCAGGAGGAGCAACAGTTTCAAGGTTTTGTTTATCTGTTACTATTTCAAATGTTGTTTATTGTTTGTATGGTATACAACAGTCTGATACTAGGATGGAACACAGGAAATGGTTGGGAGGCTCATGGAAGGGACAGCAAGACTGAATGGACAATAGTTCTGGGTCTGCACCAAGTAAGGAGACCCTCCCCAGAGCCCCACAAGACTTTACAAATTATATGATGAATGAATTATCAGTCTGTACCAGGAACATCCAGGGCATTTCATTCCCCATTAAAAGGAAGAATATCTATACAGTACTGAAGCTGCATGATGTTCAAGTGGCGATGCTCCAGGAGATCCACATGACACCTGAGAAGCATAACAAACTAACTAGGGAATGGGTTGGCTGGTGTTTTGTTGCATCCTTTAATGGACACAAAAGAGGTGTGGCAATACTCCTACACAAGGACTTACCTTTCATTAAAGAAAGGGTAGTTGCAGACCCAATAACTGGCACATATGTATTTGTGCAGGGCAGGATCAATGGAGGGACAGTCACATTTGCAACATATATGCTCCTACAGAGCAGGACCCACTGTTTTATGACCAGATGCTGTCTTTGCTGCAGAAAGAACATTACCCTAATTTGGTCCAAGAAAGGGGGACTTCAACTGTGTGTTCGATCCCTGCATGGATAGGTCGGGAGAAGGGCACAAATTGGACCCTGCCCTAGAGAGATAGGGGTGGGGTTGGTGGAACTAGATTTAGTAGATGTTTGGAAAGAGGCAAACCAAGAGGGCAAAAGTATTCACTTTTTTTTCCAATCCCCATCGATCCTGGTTGCGCATTGATTATATCATGGTCTCCCACTGACATAAGTCCAGTCACGGTATCAGGCCATGCTAGAATACTAGTAACACTCAACTCAAACAGCATAACAGGTTGGGGAGGTTTCAGTCTTATATGTTGAGCAATGAGAAATTCAGGGATCACCTGATTCATGAGATTCATAAGATGTGAGCAGGTCCAGTAGCGTTAGCCTTTTTGACCTGGGTCAAATTAGGTTCCTACTTGAAAGCAGCAAGTTGTATAATGTTTATCCAGTGCAGATTTAAATTTGTTCATAGTAGTACTTTAGACTACTGTCATAGGCAGTGAGTTCCAAAGTGACACAACTCTCTGAGAGAACCAGCTACCTCTATGATTTTTATTATAGTGTTCACCCTTAAGCTGAAAATGATGGCCCCTGATATTTGTTACAGTCAGTCTTAAGTTCAATCCTATACATTCCTAGAGGTCTTTGTTAGAGAATGTCTTATATACGAGGCACATATCCCCTCTATATCTCCTATACTGGAGTGAATACATCCCCAGAGCCCGGAGTCTCTCCTCATATGTCTTACCCGCACTCCCCACCATTCGGTAGCCTGCCCTGGACACCCTCAACTCTCCTCTGATCCTTTCTAAGATACAGTGACCAAAACTGCCCACAATACTCCAGATGAGGGTGAACCAAAAGAGTATAGTGGCATAACCACCTCCCTAGCACTACTCTTGATGTTCCTAATATGCTCCTAATATGTTCCTTAATATGTATACCCTTGAGGAAAGGAGGGAGCGGGGTGACATTATAGAAACTTTCAAGTATCTCAAGGGAATCAACAAAGGCCAAGAGGGTAAAATCTTTCAAAAAAAGAGATGTACAAGAACAAGGGGTCACAATTTGAAGATAGAAGGGGGATGGCTCAGGCACAATGTGAGGAAGTATTTTCTCACAGAGAGGGTGGTGGATGCATGGAACAGTTTTCCTGAGGAGGTCATGGGGTCAAAGACAGTGGGGAATCTAAGAATGCATGGACAGACATAAGGCAATTCCCGTTGAGGTAGAAAGAAGTAGGCTGTTGGTTCACTAGATCTGCAGCTTATTCAATAGGTAGGGAAATGGGCAGACTAGGTGGGCCAAGCAGTCCTTATCTGCCATCAGAGTCTATGTTTCTATTAATTGCTGCAAGAATTCCATATGCTTTCCTTTAATTCCAGAACAATGGTCTGAAAATCTTAGGTCGCTTCTTATTTGGACTCTCAGGTTCCTTTTCAGAATTTGTACTTGACAAATTTGTTCCATTTATGAGAAATTCAAGGAACGCCTGATTAATAGATGGAATTTATATCTGGATACTAATGTGGCCACTGCCCCTTCAAAAGCAGCCCTTGGGGAAGCTGAGGAGGCATACATGAAGGGGGCAGTGGTGACATACTTGACTGCCCAACATAAGGAGAAGAGAAACAAATTAAAGGGTCTAGAGAACACAGCTAAGGAACTAGAGCTTGCAGACTTTAGGGATCCTAAAGAAACCACCCTAAGGGACCTTGATACAGCCAGAGAAGCTATAAACAGGGAACTGACAGGAGGAGGGGTGCAAACAGAGCCATTATATATGCCAACCAAAGATTTTACGAATGGGGGAACAAACCCAGCCTCCTGTTAGTGCACCTGGATAAGGGCAGGAAATGGTTCAATCTGATAGATTCTGTGAAAGATAAGGCAGGTAACTTGACTAACAATGCCACAAGACTACAGGAAAGCTTTGTGGATTTTTACTTTACCCTTTACAAAAGTGAAATGTGAGAGCCAAGGAGACCCTACTGAGGCATTCCTGTGGTTACTAGATCCCCCCAAACTCACTGAAGAACAGGAGGAAGTTCTTAACCAGCCAATCACAGGAAGACAGATTAGACAGGCAGACTCCAGTTTAACAAAGGGGAAAGCTGACGTTCCAAATGGCCTCCCCATAGAATTTTACAGTTCTGCAGATGAAATGCTATGGAAGAAAAAATTACTCACGTTAGTAATTATGTTTCTTCCATTGGAGTCTTGCTGTATTCTGACAAGTGCAGTTAGCCCCAGCCTTTAAACTGCCCCAGAGAACAAGGGTTAATCTTTCTATGCAGAGCATAGAATGCTGAGCTTGAGCTCGTTGATGTCTCTGTCTGTTTCCCTTTGAAAGCTAACAGTCAGATTCTTATGAGCAACACTCTAATAGCTATTCTATGTGGAAATTGTAAAAAAAAACTTTTAATAGCCAACTGGCAACAAAAAGATTTGGATTATCGAAAGAAGACTCAAACCCCAAACCAAACAGGAATATAATAAAATAAACACCCAAACAAAAGAAGAGGGTGTAAAAGGGGCACCCCTGAGGTGCAACACTGCACCTGCCCACCCACTTCCCAAAACCAGGTACTGAGAGGGGATGCAGGAAGGGAGGTCAGAATACAGCAAGACTCCAATAGAAGAAACATAATTACTAAGGTGAGTAATTTTTTCTTCAAACAACTTGAAGTTTGCTGTATTCTGATAAGTGCAGACTACCAAGCAGTACCTCCATGGAGGAGGAACAGAACCTACTTTGGGAATAGGCTCTGAAGTACTGTTAGTTAGAAACCAAGCATCACTCCTAGCCTGGATATCCAGAGAGTAATGCTTGGTAAAGGTATGGACTTTTTTCCAGGTGGCTGATTGACAAATTTCTAAGAGAGGGATATCCTGGCAGCAGCCAGGGAAGCAGCTGTACCTCTTATAGAGTGAGCCCTCAGGCCTGAGGGTGGAATCTTTCCCAGTTTTTCATAGCAGAATTGTATACAAGACACTATCCACCTGGCAATAGTTCTCTTGGTGGCAGGTTTGCCCTTTCCCATTTCTCCATAAGTGAGGAACAACTGGAGGGAGTCAAACCTGTGACCCTTGGTATGCTCTATGTAGTAACTAAGGGCTCTTTTAACATCTAAACTGTGTAGCCTCCTCTCTCCTGAGGAAGAATGATCAGTGAAGAAAACAGGAAGAGACATAGACTGGTTTAAATGGAAGTCTGAAACCACATTGGGCAAGAACTTTCTATTGGTTCTAAGGACCACTTTATCCCTGTGAAAGGAGATAAAATCAGGTTCCACTAACAGGGCTTGCAATTCAGTGATACACCTGGCAGAGGTAATGGCTACCAAGAACACAGTTTTCCAAGTCAAGTACTTAAGCTCTGCTGAGGACATAGGCTCAAAAGGAGGTTGCATAAGTTGGGCAATGCAAACATTCAAATCCCAGGCAGGGGCAGCGTCTCTAAAAGGAGGATTGGTGTGAAGCAATCCTTTAAAAAATGTACTGAACATAGGATGAGAAGATAGTGAAGAAGACATCCCCACAGACAGAAACGCAGAAATAGCTGACAAGTGTACCTTGAGAGTAGCTGGTCTGAGGCCTAGGTCATTAAGATGGACCATATAATCCAGAACCATAGGCAATTCAGCAGTATCTGGGGAAATATGCTTTTAGAACACCAAATGCTGAATTTTTATTTTTATTTATGTCAAATTGGATTAATACCTTTTGAGCCGGGGCTTGTTTACAAAGGCTCCAAGTCAACAAGGAATACAAGATATTTACAGGTGATGAAACATTGCAGAACAGGAAGACATCAACTAACAAGTGGTATTAGTGTGCAGTTACAACATTAAGCAGGGTACAAGAAGTAAGGCAAACAGGACCACACTTCCAGAGAAACATATTAATGCAGTACTAATTAATGCAGTACGGTGTTTAACAATCATGTTACAGTTCAGACAGGGTGCTCCCAGTCTGCAGAAATGCATGTTTTAGCAGCCAAGGTGAGGCTTTGTCAAGGGAGGTAGTAGATGGTGTTCCATTTGGAGTTATAAGTCTTTCTGGTGGAGGGCTTTCGAGAAGCTTTGAGAATATCCAGAACCCCCTGAGAAAGATGCAGATCTGCAAACTCTAACTCTTCAAGAGCCATGCCTTGAGATTGAGAGACTGAAGATTGGGGTACCAAATCCTCCCCTGAGAGGATGTTAACAGGATGTAATTCCTGGGAAGAGACAGGGGAAGATGGACTGCTAGGGACAACAACAGGGGGTACCAAGGCTGTCTGGCCCAATCTGGAGCAATCAGAATCACTTTGCAAGGTTGAGACTTTATTTTGACTAAAACTTTGAACAGGAGTAGGAAGGGAGGGAAGGCATACAGAAATTTCCCTTCCCAATTCAGAATCAGAGCATCCAGGGGGACTGAGCCCAAGACTGGGGGTCTGCAGCAAAAGAGAGGAAGTTGGTGATTGTCTTGGGCTGCAAAGAGATCTATCTCTGGAGTGCCCTACCTTGAAAAAATCACTTTTAACACCTGAGGGTCCAGGGACCATTCATGATGGCCCTGAGAGATGCTGCTCAGTGCATCTGCTAGCACATTGTCCTTCCCCGGAAGGTGCACTGCTACTAGAGAGGTTTTCAGGGAATAAGCCAGGGACCACAATTTCATGGCTTCCATGCACAAGGCCGTGGACCGAGTGCCTCCCTGCTTGTTGATGTACCACATGGTGGTGGTGTTGTCCGTTCTGACCTGAACCACCTTGTTCTGCACTGACTGAGAGAAAGCTTTCATGGCCAGAAAAAACTGCCCTGAGTTCTAGGAGGCTGATATGGAGAAGGGATTCCTGGGGGACCACAGTCCCTGGGCAGTGAGAGTCCCCAGATGGGCTCCCCAGCCCAGAAGAGAAGTGTCCATGGTAAGGACCACTGAATAAGGCTGAGTGGCAAAAGGGACCCCTTGTCTTAAATTGTCCTGATCCTGCCACCATTGAAGGGCTTGGATCAAGGTCAGAGTCACTGGGATCAGTTTGGTAAGGGAATCCTTCCTCTGAGACCAAAAAGCTCTCGGATGGAACTGAATATCCCCTCATCTGGAATCTTGCACCTTGGACCACTGCTGTTGAAGCTGCCATGTGGCCCAAGAGCTGGAGGAAATGCCTTGCTGGTCAAGATACCCGAAGGCTGAAGGAAGAGGCTAGTTCTATAAGAGCCCTTTCCTTCCAGGGAAGAAAGGCCCTTGTCTGACTGTGTCCAGTTCTGCCCCTATAAAGGTAAGAAGCTGGACTGGTTCGAGAACGACTCTGGGAAGGTTGAGAGAAGAAATCCTAGAGAAGTAAGCACTTGCTGGGTCACTTGCAGGTGAGACTTGACTTGGTCTGGAGACTGACCCACTATTAGCCAATCGTCCAACTATGAAAAAATAGAGATCTTTTGCCTTCTTAGAAAGGCAACTACTACTGCCAGGCACTTTGTGAAAACCCTTGGGGCTGAGGTTAGGCCAAAGGGCATTGCTCTGAACTGATAGTGGCCTGAGGGCAATTCGAACCTGAGATACTTTCTGTGGGAGCACCTGATGGGAATGTGAAAGTAGGCAGCTTTGAAGTCCAGGGAGGCTAGCCAGTCCCTGGCCTTAGAGAGGAAATGATTATTCCCAGAGTTACTATCTTGAACTTTGGTTTTAAAGATGTTTGTTCAGTTATCTTAGGTCTAAGATGGGTCGCCACTCCCTGTCTTTTTGGGGTCAGGAAGTACCTGAGTACAGCCTTTGCCCCAGTGTACGGTAGGTAATCTCTATGGCTCTTAAGGCCAGAAGAGATGAAACCTCTGCCTCTAGGGCAAGGGATTCAGAGATTTGTAGGTGAAAAGATCTGGCTCTCATCTTTGGAAATTTTATGAAGCTGAGAACCAGTCCCTGGCTTACTACTTCCAGGACCCACTTGTCTGATGTAATAGACATCCAGTCCTGGACAAAGTAAGCCAGCCTGCCCCCTACTGGAATAGGAGAGTCAACCCGGGCAGGCCCATCAGGGTGTCTGGTTGGCAGGAGCCTTAGGCTGAGGAATGGATGCAGCCCTGCTCACCCCCCTTCTGCCCCTCTCTCTGAAGAACCCCCTCTGTGAAAAGAAAGAAGAGGCCTGTGCTTGGTAAAAAGGCCTTTGAAAGGGTCTGCCCCTGCCCCTAGACTGCTGCCTTTGAGGAGCTGCCTGCCTCTCCTTGGCCTGAGCACTCTTGTAGATGGTCCTGTACTCATCCATTTTCTTCATGTAATTCTCTGTCTGCTCCCCAAACAGAATTACCCACTACAGGAAAATCCATGGCCTTAGCCTGGGTATCCTGTGAGAGGCTAGTACATCTAAGTCAAGCCATTCTCCAAGAGCCACAGATGTAGCCATGACTCTTGATGACACATCATTAGAGTCCACAGCAGCATGAAACTGAACTTTAGATGCCTCAATCCCATCTGCAGCCACCGCCTCCAGTTCCTTGGCTAGCTGGGGAGGCCTGTTTGCCAGTGCCAGTACAGTGTCCCACTTGGACTTCTGGTACCTAGCTGTATAGGCCATATAATTACGCCTGTCTGGATCCCAAGGAAGATGCCATGTACAGCTTTTGCCATGGCATCAATCTTCCTAGAGTCTTTGTCTGGGGTGTGAAGCCAATGGAATGCTTGCCTTATCACAGGCAGCAGCCTGCACAACCTAACATGGCTGCATTGCTGATATAAAACTCAGTTTCTGAGCCTGAGAGTGCATACCTCTTGTCCATTCTTCTGTCCACAGGAGGTATAGAATTGGGAGACTTCAGAATTTTTTGTGTCTATTTCCCATAAGATTTGTGGAGGGGAATAGACAGTCTCCTGGACTCTGGGATGTCCATCATTTCTACAAAATCAGGCTCCTCCTGATCCTCCATTATCTCTTCCATAGGAAGCTGGAGGGTCTCAGTCACCTTTCTGAAGAACATAAAGTGGGAAGGGGATTCAGAAAGCCTAGGAGGGGATACACCTGAAGGTCTGTCTGGGGAGATGTCCGGTTCCACAGGCACATCTAGACTTTCACCATCACCATCATCATCTTCAAACTCCCCTTCCTCCTCAAACTCCAGTTCATAAAATTCTTCCAAAGTATAGTCGTGAACCGGGGAACCGGCTGAGCCGAGCCCCTGCCAAAAGGTGCCAGATTGGTCGGAACCAGGCGAAGTGATTCCAGAATCCGAATCGCTCTGGCTATTTCTTCAGCGGTCAGAACATGGACTTCTGGATCCGAACCGGATGATTTTTCTTTGCTCTTTCTTTTAGTCGGAACCGACCCCTCGGGATCGGCTCTCCTTTTGCCCAAAGAAGTATCGCCCTGGTCAGAGGGCATTCCTGGTTTGGTCGGAACCGAACCGGGCTGGCCATCCGGGTCAGCGGACTTCTCGGCCTCCTTTCCCTCGGTCTACCTAATCTCTTTTCAAGAGTAGATTTGGGAAATTTTTGCAAATTGTAGTCTGAATCCGAGGTGTTCAAACCCAGATAATAAACACAGGTGGTGTGAGGATCGGCCACCCAGCAAAGACCTCCCCACACACTCACCGTCATTGAAACCCAGTGGGCCGGTTTTTTCTTGGGTTTCTCAGACATGCCAACCTAACTACAACTTACCTTTTTTTGGCAATCGCCAGGCAAGACTTCCTTATCGGTTCCTAACCATGTCATGGTCTTGGAAAAACATTTCAAAACATGTTTTTTCAGAACCGATAAGGACCGTAACTACACACTAAAGTTAACACAAGAATTGAAAATGATCGGTTCAGCCAAACCGATCCACACTTTTACAAATTCCACACAGAAAACACAGTACAAAACCTATCTAGTACTCACAGTACCACAGACAGAGACTGAACCGACTATGCGGGAAACTTTTTCGGTTAGAAACCGACAAAAAAAACGACACTTCAACCGACTTTCGAACTGAGCTGCAGGAGAAATCTCCCGAGCGACTGTTCAGTGAGGCGGAGTAAAGAATCTGATGCTTAGCTTTCAAAGGGAAACAGACAGAGTCATCAACCGAGCTCGAGCTCAGCATTCTATGCTCTGTATAGAAAGATTAACCCTTTGTTCTCCAGGGCAGTTTAAAGGCTGGGGCTAACTGCACTTGTTAGAATACAGCAAGACTTCAAGTTGTTTGAAAAACCTACACAGTATGTTCCTGGAAGTGAAGGCGTAGGGGAGCCTCCTGACTACATGTAATTTAGCAACTATTACACTCATTCATAAATCGAGTAAGGATCCCACAGTGTCAGCCTACAGACCGATATCTCTCTTTAATAGTGATGTGAAGGTCCTGGCCAAGACATTACCGAGGAGGTGTTGCCAACACTTGTGAAAGATGACCTAACAAGGTTTATTAAGAATAGGCATGCCTATCTTCTGGGGGGATGGAATATGCATCTTGGCATCCAGGGTGAGCATGCATGCTCAGGGTGGAATGGGGGATTCTGTTGAAAACACTGGAGGGAGGTGGGCTGGGGAATTTTTCAAAGATATTGTCAGGCTGTTGTACAAGAACCCCAAGGTAAACATATTGGTTAGAGGGAGACCACTTGGGAATTTAGATTAGCCATGGCCACCCACCAAGGATGCCCTCTGTCATCACTCCTTTTGGTGTAGCAATACAACCCTTAGCAGAAGCAATCCAGAAAGCAGAGGGGTCAGGGGGTGCAAGGTGTCTGAAACAGACAGCACATAATTGTTATATGTGGACATTGTCCTCTTTACACCTGTCCAAACCAGAGGCTTCAATCATGCATAATAGAGGAGTTCTCCACTTTTCTGGGTACAAGATTAATTTAAACAAATCTGAGCTTCTATGTCTTGGTAATGTTAGAACTGGGGACCCGAGCAAGATCAAAAGCAAGTGGTCACCTCACACATTAAGTATCTGGGAATTCAAGTAGGGAAATCCCTAGACTTACTATATAAGCATCATTATATCCCAATCTTAACACAATTCAAGGGAATCTGCAAAGATGGCAAGGACTGTCAATTTCATGGCTAGGCAGAATAAATTTTATCAAGATGAATATTCTGCTGAGGGTCTTATACCTATCCAGATACTGCTGCTTAGTCTGCATAAAAGGAACATCCAAGCAGTACTGAAGGTATGCTGAGATTTCATCTGGAGGCAAAAGAGGCCCAGAGTTAGTTTGCTTAGGCTCAAAAACTCCACAAACAAAGGTGGCCTCTGATATCTGGACTTTGAATTCTGTCACTTGGTGGTACAAGCGAGACTTTTGACAAAGTGGGTGAGGGGCTTCACAGGAGCACAGTGGATATCTCTGGACCAGGAGGGTCTTGATCACAGGGTTTAATACATACCTGAGCCCAGGGGAGCAGTGAGCATACAGACCAATGGAGCCCAAGAGCAAGCTAGTAGGCAGAATGATTGAGGTCTGGGGCAGACTGCACCATCAGATGGGGAACTCCGTAAGGGGGACACTCTTGGCCCATGTCCACTCCAACCCAAAATTCCTCCCTGGCCTGGAGGATGCAGCATTCCAGATGTGGTAAGAAGGTGGGATACAGTGCCTAGGGAATCTATTCTGTTCCAAGGAATTTAAGTTCTTCCAACATCTAGCAGATGAACTAGAGATACCACATTCACATACATTTTAGGTACTTCCAAATTAGGAACTCAGCCAGGCAGGTGCAGAGACTGGAGGTCCTGAAGTCTCCTCTCCATGAGTTGGACAGCTGTATCCTACAATTTAAAACTAATCCCAAAGGGGCCTTAGTTAAAAACTACCACTGTATGAGGGAAACTATGCCAGATCCGTCCCTAAAGTTAAGACTTGCTGGGATAGAGACATGGGATACCCTATCCCAAAGAAAGCATGGGGAGAACTATGTGACTCTCATATGGGGTTCACCATTTGGGTGTTGTCATCTTACTATGATTCTCTGAATCACTGCTGCTATAACATTAACTGATCTGTGCCATTGTTTTATAATATGTGTATGTGTTGTATAGACTAATGTTTGTTTTAAGTGTTATTGTATTTGTGATGTTTTATGTCAGGCATGACTGAAAAAGGGTTGTGCCCAGTCAATTTACCTGGTTAAAATAAACAAACATTTGTAACCACTACAGAGGCCCAATTCAGCTTTCTCCATAGGTTATATATGCCCCCTGCTACAATGAGCAGTTTAATAAAGGTATCTTCCCAATGTGTGGAAAGTGGGGAGATAAGACGGGTACATATTTACATTACTTCGAACACTGCCAACAGCTTAGAGCCTTCTGGACTGAGATAGCACTATGTATTTCACAAACAATACATCTCAGAATAGAAGACAAACCCTAGGTTATGCTGTTTGGGGTGAATTACAGGGGAGAAAGAGGGACCTGTTCCCTATGGTAATCAGAATGCTTGTCACAGCCAGGAGGTGTATTCAGAACACCTCAGTTTCCCATCTAAGCCCAACGAAACAATTGTGAAGAGACTTGCTACTTAAAATGCTTCATCTTGAATACTATGAATGGGTGGACAGATACAGTAAGTCTGAGAGGCAGTGAGGGCCTTATCTAGCCTCACTCTCCCAGGTGGAGGAAACTGTAGTTAGATTGGGGTAACCCTGGCAGGATTAATTCTCCATAGTCCCGGACAAATGCTTGTACCCCAGTATTCTTTCTGAGTGCATGGCATTCAAAAGTGCTGTATACAAAACATACCTGATATATCATGAAACTGATGCCTTATCCTGACCATAGTGAGTATGCTCTATTAAACATGTGTGCCGTGTTGTCTATGTTTGTAGAGTGTGTTGGTTTGTTGTACCAGCACATTATGTACGGATAAAGTAATGCATTTAACTATCTACATGATGTATGTACCACCACAATGTAATATGAAAGGCTATGTTTGTCTGGAGGCTGGTACTGTTTCTACCATTGTATGTTGTTAAATCAACAAGTTTTAAAAAAAAAGAATAAAAACAAAACAAATCTGTGAGTAGGGAGAATGACCACAGCAAAGAGTTTGCACTTCATTCAGTGTTCCATTATTTTCATAAACATAGAAACATAGAAACAGAGAAAACATAAAGTTCTACTTTCTGGGGTATCACACTCTGGCAAAATGATACACATTTGTATTGACTAATTCATGGATCCCAGAGAAGAAACAACATTACTACGGTGAGTAGTTAATTTATTCTAGCCGGGACAGGTTTGGCCTATGCTTCCCACCCTTTCCATCCACTCATGGATGCCGATGCCTCCTAAGCCTCAGCTGGAGGTTCCAAAGCTGGCTAATCCCCCCGCTCAACTGATCGTGTTGGAGCCCACACCTTCATGGTGCACCTGGTGACCATCTGTGCATACTGGGTGCTGGCTTATTTGCTGATGGTGGACCTTGGCCACTTGTCCCCTCCAGAGTGCAACTAACCACCTCTGGAGACTTACTGCTGGTGTTTGTTTGTGATACTGATGAGTAAACCATTTGAGACAATGCAGAAGAGTGAGATATCTTACTTGTCATAGAAGGCTCCCTTGTTGTTTGTTATGAGCTCAGCCAGACAGGTGAGTGAGCTCTAGGTGCTCTTTATGGAGTCTCCATATCTGGTTCTCCACAAGAACCAGGTTATCCTTCACCCACATGTGAAGTTCCTGCCCAAGTTGGTTTCAGAGTTGTACCTTAACCAGGTGCTATGCCTCCTAATCAACTTTAACAATCCTACCTCGGATGCCGAGTCTAAGCTCCATACCTTGGATCTATGTCCGATGCTCTCTTATTACAAGCAGCATTTGGCAGGAGCTCATAGTGAGGCCTGCCAGCTGTTTGAAACACTGAAACCATCTCTGGCAGACCTGCACCTATACAGATGATTGGCAGGCAGATCACATCCTGCATCAGTCAGGTGGTACAGGTTGGACTGGTGGGGAGCCACCAAGGGATGAATAAGGCTCATTCCACCAGACACACCGCTGCCTTCGTGGCTGCTGCCTAGTATATGCCAATTGAGATCTGTAGGGCTACTTCCTGGCAAAAGCAGACAAGTTTATCATGCACTACAGCATTAATGGGTAGTATTTTGATATACTGAAACTTCGGTTCCCAATTTCAGTATCCCCTTTTCATTGCCTGAAACACGGTTGACCGACAGGCAAAGTTTGCTTACAGGAGTTTGTTATATAAAGTAAGGGGGGGGGAAAGTAGGGAGCAAAGCACCCTGAAACATAAAAACCTCTGCCTTGGGAAAACTTTGCATGTTGGGCAACTGTGCTTTGGGCTGGCAGTTTTGGGTTACTGAAACTTAGGGAACAGAGTTTCAAAATCTGAATACTGTATATCACATTAATGTGCTTGGTCATTATGATGCTGCATTTGGAGCCACAGTTGTCCAGTCTTTTTCACTAACTAGAGGAGCACACCTTGCCCCATCCTCCCAGAGGGCTGCTAAATGTCTGCCATAGTGTGGATAACTGAATCCCTGTTGGTAGAAATATGGGTTACTCACCTATAACCAGAGGGACAGTGAAAAGCAGGATACTGAAACGAATATTTCTGCTCAGTATTCACAAAAGAGGAGGGGAAGTGCCAAATCCAATTAACAGAAGCATTCTTGATAGGGGGTCGATCCCAGTCCTTTCACAGAAGAAAGGGTTCTGCAAGAACTCCTAAAACTGAAGGTGGACAAAGCAATGGGTCCTGATGGAATTCACCCAGAATTCTAAAAGAAGTAAGGGAGGAACTAGTGAAACCACTGGCTACTCTGTTTAATAAATCATGGGAGGATGGTGTGGTACCCGAGGACTGGAGGAAGGCGGATGTGATTCCCCTTCACAAAAGTGGGACCAAGACAGAGGCAGGAAACTACAGACCTGTCAGTTTGACCTCTGTGGTAGGGAAAGTGATGGAGTCACTTGAAGGAAAGAATAGTTGAGTACCTAGAGGCCAGTGGAGCACAGGACCCAAGGCAGCATGGGTTCACAGCAGGAAGGTCCCGTCAGATGAATCTAATAGATTTCTTTGACTGGGTGACCAAAGTAGTAGACCAGGAGGGGCTGTGGACATGGCCTACCTAGACTTTAGCAAGGCATTTGACACAGTCCCACACAAAGATTAATAGTCAAATTAACCAGCCTGGGAGTGGGTCCCAGGGTGGTAGCCTGGGTAAAACATTGGCTGCACAACAGGACACAGAAGGTAATTGTAAATGGAGTCCACTCTGAAGAAAGAGGGGCTACTAGTGGGGTACCACAGGGTTCAGTATTGGGTCCAGTCCTTTTTAATGTCTTCATCAGTGACATTGCAGAGGGACTGGAAGGAAAAGTATGCCTTTTTGCAGATGACACAAAGATCTGCAACAGGGTTGATACACAAGGAGGCGTGGAAAGGATGAAAAGGGACTTGGCAAGGTTGGAAGAATGGTCAGAAGTATGGCAGCTAGGATTCAATGCAAAGAAGTGCAAAATAATGCACCTGGGAAACAAGAACCCAGGGACAGAATACACAATGGGTGGGGAGGTAGTAACAACAACAAAAAAGGAAAGGGACCTGGGGGTAATCATATCAGATGATCTTAAGGTTAGCAATCAATGTGAGAAGGCAGTAGGGAGGGCTGGGGGTATACTGGGATGTATAGGGAGAGGCATCAGCAGCAGAAAACAGGAAGTTGTTATCCCTCTGTACAGACAGTTGGTGAGACCCCATCTGGAGTACTGTGTCCAGTTCTGGAGACCCCATCTCCTCAATGACATAGACAGGATAGAGGTAGTCCAGAGGAGGGCAACTAAAATGTTGCAGGGTCTGCAAGAGAAGCCGTATGAGGAGAGACTAAAGGAGCTTAATATGTATACCCTTGAGGAAAGAAGGGAGAGGGGGGACATGATAGAAACTTTTAAGTACCTCAGTGGAATCAACAAAGTCCAAGAGGGTAGCATCTTTCAGAAAAAGAGATTTACAAGAACAAGGGGACACAATTTAAAGATAGAAGGAGGCAGTTCTAGGGCAATATGAGGAAGTATTATTTCACAGAGAGGGTAGTGGATGCATGGAACAGCCTTCCTGAGGAGGTTGGGGTCTAAAATGTGGGAGAATTCAAGAATGCATGGGACAGACATAAGGCAATTCTTGTGTGGTAGGAAGAAATAGGCTATTGGTTAACTAGGATCTCGGCCTATCCTGTAGGTAGGGAAATGTGCAGACTAGATGGGCCTAGCGGTCCTTATCTGCCGTCAAAGTCTATGTTTCTATGTTTCTATAACCATAGTTCTGCTACTGGTATTCAGTTCACATCCACATAATCCACCCAACCTCCCCCAGTAAATGATGCACAGATACCTGCTTCCAACATACAAGATCTAATGTCAGACAGGGTGATGCTGGAGGGTGACATCATAGGTGCTGGGAGGAGTCTAGCTTGAAGATGCCTGGTAACTGAGCTACACCCAGCATAAGTGTCATAGTGTGGATGTTTTTTTTTTTTTTTAACCAGGAGAGACACACTAAGCTGAAAGCTTTTTTACAGGTGCAACCTGGGAGCACAAGGAAGTTAAGTGACTTGCTCAGGGTCACACAGTATGCAAGTGGGGGCTGTGGGATTCAAACCTAGGTCTCCAGGTTTGCAGCTCTTAGCCTTAAACCACTGCACTCACTGCCTCCTCTGTGATGTGAACTAGTCTAGTTTGTTACATTAATACTTCTAAATATGGAGCTAGCTTTATTTGAAAGCAGTTTGGAGTGTGTGTTGGTTTAATTTTTCATCATGTTTACTTCACAGCCCTACAAGTTCAACAACTTGTGAGCATTGTTATGGTGCTTAGGGCTACTGAACAGGCCAGTTGCACTGCAACAGGGTTGTGTCTGGCCACCAGTACTGTCTAAGTGAATGTTCTAGTGCTGAGAAATCCTGCAGCTGGAAGGAAGGCAGCCTTAAAGAACCACAAAAGAATAGGTTTCTGCCCTGCTCATGCTGATTGTAGGGTTCCAGGGACCATTCAACCTCTTCCTTGTTTTTGCATAAGAAACAGAAAGCGAAAATAAAACAGGTTGTGTTCTCATCATTCTGCAGCAAGTTATTCATCTTCATTTTCCCCCTCATCTTCTTCAATGACAACAGTCTTTCCAGAGGTCCATGGAACCATCTCCAGTCTCCGGCTATATGACAATTGACATCAGTCAATCTGGTCCATGACATGTCACTCCATCCTGTGAGCTCCAGCATAAACTGCATCCCCGAACAAATCGTTCCCTGGCAATTTACCCCAAGCATAAATATAATAGAAAAACTCCGGAGGGGCATAAATTGGGAACGAATTGTTCAGAGATGTGATTGATGCCTGAGCGCATAGCCCAGAGCAAGTTGTCATGGTACGGAATAACTACCGCAAATTGATGTGTTCCCCCCAGTCTCCAATACTCCTCTTGCCTATTAGGAAGCCATTCGATGAGCTGTTTTCTTAGTCTGCTCTTATAGAGTAGTGGATTCACCCCCAACCTGGTAGTGTTGGTGCTGTTGTCTGCTCTAGCACCACCTTCGGCATCAGTACCATGGTCAATGTTGTCATCAGTGCTGACTCCTCTGTGAGTGATGAGACTGGCTCCAGTGTCACCAGTGTTGCTGTTAGTGCAGCTGCAGGCCCAGATGCTGGTGTCATTCTTGGTGCTGCCTTCAGTGCTGATGCCGGTATTGATACCATCAGTGCTGAGGTTCCTGTTTGAACAGCTGTCTCCATCTCATCCTCCAGATGACATATAGTATAACAAGGTCTTGTCATTGATGAATCTGATAGAAATGACAAGATCCCCTGGACCTAGAGGAGCCTGCACTATCTCAGTTGGTCAGACAAAGCTCTGCATTTTGAGACAGTAGTTATTGATGAAGCTAAAAGGCTTCAACTGGAATATCTCGATTTACCCTTCATGGCTCTGGAGACCCTCATGGAGGTGGCATGGAATGAGCTAGATTCTATTTCAGCAGTCCTCAGACTACCAGACAAACAGTATTTGGCACCTGAAAAGGCCAGCATACTATACTCAGCCTATATTGAATTTGTTTTGTGATTATGGCTAATAATGACAAGTCAGTCATCCCTGAACAGGTCACTGCACAGCCTTTGAAAAAGAGTCTTGTAAGACTGACATAATAGGGAAATTTATTCTGCTATGCTAGGTCTTAGAACTGTAAGTCACCATGCCCGTATCTTTAGGTATGATTACTCTTTATGAAACAGGCTCCGGAACTCATTGAGAACCTGCTGGGGTCATAGTCAGAGCAAGACCTCCTGTCATTTTTTACCAAAGGCTGTTAGTCTAATACCCGCCAGCTTAGGACTTCTTTGGATTCTTCTGATACAGAAGCATATGCTGTAGCTGTGGAGGCATTTATGGCTGTGAACCATAGGGTTCATCTTTGATGTTCACCAGAAGATCATGAATGTTCCATTTATTGGAACTTATTTCTTTGCTAAGTATGTTGAGATGGCAGTTAAGGAGTCATATAAAAGAAATGACCCTGTCCATGCTACACATCAAGGAGGTAGAGGCCATGGGTACAGTACTTCCACAGGCAGCAGCAGCATTTCATGGTAAGCCCATCCAGTGAGGTTTCCAAGAGCTGTACAAGTCAGAGCCTTTCCAGCAGAAGCAACAGAAGAAGCTACCAGCAGAAGGCACAAGTGATGCAAGCTCACCGTGCAACCCTCTGATGGGATGCTGGCTCTGTAGCCACCCCAGCTGCCCAGTGTGGATCACTTCTCTGCAGCTGGGAGTGTGTGACAAGCTTTGTTCTATCAGCGATGACAGACCATCACCACAGACAAGTGGGTCTGAAAATTATTCAAGATGGTTACTCTCTGGAACTGGTAGTGTAAATGGTGCCAGAATTGGAGAAAAGCAAATGTTTCTACTCCCAGTATCTTCTCGTTCCTGAAAAGACTGGTGGCATGTGCCCAGTCCTCAGCCTCAGACTCCTAAATAGGTACATGATTCATCCCTGGACGTGCAGGATGTTTATGAGCATATCCTTGTTAACTCCAACCATCACAAGTACCTCTGCTTCTGTGTGGCCCTCAAACACTACCAATTCAGAGTTCTGTCACATGGGCTTGCTTCAGCACCATATGTCCTCATAAAGCACTTTGCAGTTCTAGCAGTGCACCTCAGAACACACGGACAACAAGGTTTCCTTATCTGATGATGGTTTATACGAAGCTCGTTCAGACAATAGACTGAGACATCACTATTACGTGCATCTCAGTTCCTGATGTCCAAAGGTCTTCTAAAGAAATCTACAGAAATCACATTGTTTTCCCTCCCAAAAAACACAATTCATAAGAGCTATTGTAGATACGCCTGAAGCTCAATCCTTTCTCCTGTAGAACAGGGCAAACATGATAGTCCACATGGCCTGCTATGTCAGGGAATGATCCCAAGTGACAGCGCACTCCATGCAGTTGATGCTGCATCTCATGGACCGACAGTCTTCACATTACCCTTTGCATCTTTGCATCCATCTCAGTGGATGCTCAGCACAGAGTGGTCACAAGCATCCCACCCTCCAAACCACCCCTTATAGGTGACAAAGCCTGTGGCTCCTTCATGCCATGGTGGTTCTTGAAGGAGAACCTTCTTCAGGACTTCCTTCTCCCCACTGAAGCTGCAGATGACCATCACCAGGGACTCCTCCATACTGGATGGGAAGAACATTGTGAGAATCTCCAAACCAAGGGATTTAATCCGAGTCAGAGAGAACACTGTTCTAGAGATGAGCTGTCCTTTATGGCCTTCAAGCCAAAACTCCAAGAGATAAAGGGACATGTGGAGAGAGTGCAAGATGATTTTTAGAGGTGTTAGAAAGAGTGACCAGCAGATGAGAGTGGGAGTCATAGGAGATATGCCAGTGTGGCAGATGACAGCAGGTAAATAAAGCCAGAAATGCACCAGATGGTGCAGGCTCACCGAGCCAGAACTGTGAATATCCTGCAGGGCCTACAGATCCTGCAACCCTGTTTGTGTTTGCTTGCCAAGGGCTAACAAACATTGTGATTGGTCTGGACTGTGAAAGGGCTTTAGGGGCTTGGCCCTCCTCCACCTATCTCAGTTTCGGAATAACAACCTCCTCCTCAATTCCACCCACCCTCCATCTTTCTGCTGCTTTCCTCTTTGAAGTCCTTGGCCAGTCACAAGGTGAGAAAATGCAAAGCTGGGAAGTGGATTTTCCTAAGTAGCTTGTAGTTCCTACATCCAATTACCGTATCATGCATGATGCAATGTCTTCTCTACCATTTAATACAAGTTGTATTTGTATCATGTTTCTATTTCTGACTCTGTATCATGTCTTCATATTGTACTCTGGCTCCACCTGTTATGTGGGCCCATATGTTACCATGACAATGTACCTTGTTTGCTGTAATGTACCTTGTTTGCTGTATCGTAATTTGCTGTATCATCATTTTTTATTCTGTATTGTAATCTCCCGGGTCGCACCTGAAAAGAGGCACTTGTTGTCTAGTGTGCTTACCTGGTTAACAAAAACAAATAAATAATTAAATGCTTCCTGTCCAATTTGTTCCACTTCAGTGCTGCTGTGCACTGATTTGTTTCTCTGCCATCCTGGTGATGGCAGAGATGTTGCACAGTGGCAACAACTTCTTCCTAGCTGTGGCCGATGTCTGGTTTGATGCTCGTGGCACACTTTTTGTCTTGCCTCCTCCCATACTAGCATCATCAGTTTTCTTCATTTTGCCACTCAGTGACACTTTGCTCTCTCACCTGCTGAACCCAGCAGACAGAGAGAACAGTTGCTTGCTTTGCTGTGCTGTGCTCTGATGAGTGGAACACAACACTTATGATAGAGTCCCCTCCAAACAGTCCAGCATTGGGGTGCCCAGCTTCTGGTGCCAGAAAATCACTCCCCATACACATAATTTGTGACATCATGGTGCTTAACCCCTGATGCTGAAAAACAGCACCCCTTCAAAAAACTCTGACACTAGGGTGCTCACCACTTGATGCTTATTAGCAGCCCCCTCACCAAACCATGTGGTACCTGGATGCCCAAACCCCAGTGTCACCCAACAACACACCGATACTGGGGTACCCAATTCCCGTGTCATCGCTCTGAAAAAGAAAACCATCCATTGTTTGTTGTTTTTTACACAAGAAACAAAGAAAACCTTCCATCAATGTCTTGGTGCTCCTTCCACCCCACCTCAACTACTCATTCTACATATACTCCCCCACCCCTCACTTATCTCTCTACTGTCCGATGATGTAATCTTGTCTACAACCAGGAAGTTCCTCCCCCATAGCACTCTGCCACAAACTGGCTGAAAACAAGGTAAGTCTGGTCAAAGGCTTCCTAATGCGTTTTGAACTTTTACTTATAATTCTCATTTTTTAACATTTTTACCCCAGATTTCTAACCTGTTTTTTTCAAAATCCTCCTCATGAACAAGTCAGGTGTTATTTTTCAAATCCCCCAAAAATGTGATTTCACAGTCACTCCACAAAATTACCTTTTGGATGGGATTTATTTGGTTAATAAAAAGACTGTATTGAAAATCTGGGGTCAACATCTCAGAAACAACAAAGTTATGAAGAAACAATTACTTTTTTCAATATTTACTCACATCTTTGCTACTTTTGGAGATTTTGGCCTCAGATACACACTGTAGCCCTTCTTCCCACCTCATAAACATGACAGGTGTAATTTTTCAAATCCTACCCAAAACATCTTTTCATGCTTGTGCCACAAAACAATGTTATAGACAGAATTTTATAAATTACACCTGTCATGTTCATAAGGTGGTGTTATAAAAACTATGTTAGAAATTTGGGGTCAAAATCTTAATGTACAACAAGATTATGAGGAAAGGTTTGTTTTTGTCTACATTTTGAACCTACATTTTCAACATGGTCATTTGTTTTACATAACGTCATGAACATAGCAAGTGTCATTTTCAAATCCTCCTTCCAAACCCGTTTTTGCAGTCAATATGCAAAATCACATTTTGAGTGGCATTTGTTAAATGACACCTGTCCACGTTCATATGTAGGGGTAATTAAAGTACAGTCTTCAGACTTCGGGGTCACAATCTAAGAAAACAAAATCATTACGTGTGACCGTCTTCATTTCCCAATCATGACAATTTCACTATTATAACTTGTGTTATTAATTTGTTAATTATAACTGCTGTGCTATCCATGCCCAAAAACTACACAGAAAATACAAGCAAGAAAACATGTTGGATGTTAGCTAGTGGTTGTTTCTAGTTAATCAAGGCCATTGCTGGGCTACTGTTATTTGGACTTGGCCATCTGGCAGGGATTTACAAATTGGTTTTGTAATTGTAATTGCTGTTTAAGCGTGCGGTGTCAGCTATCACATGCGCATAACTGTTGATGGGCCTACACTGATCCAGTGACTACGCACCAATGAAGCACCAAAAGCTCTCCTAAAGGCTAGAGGTAATTAAACAGACACTAGTTAAGAGTGAGAGAGATAACCAACAGCACAGTCAGAACAGACATAGCGCTGAGAGTGAGTTTGTTGCCAGGTGATGCCTACAGATAGTAAAGACTGCTATTGTTGTATTTTGACTGAATTAACCTTTTCTTCCTTCCCCAGAGATTTGGCCCTGATGTGGATAAAACCCCCTTTTCTCTGTTTCCATTCTTGACTCATGAGCATATTATTTATAAACCATATTATTTATAAAGTGACAAATTACTGAGGTATAGCCAACTGTTGGTTGCATTGTATGGGAGGTTGGTTTGATGTGCCAGTGGGGACTTACAGTAGTGGTCTGGTATTGTTTCCCAGGGGGCAGTGCTATCTTAAAATTTAGCCCACTTAATTTCTGGGTGGAGACACCACATTTAAAGGGAACAATCAGCACTAAGAGCTCCACAACCAAGAGTGAGATTGGTCCCAATTTGTACTATGTGTGCAAAAATATTTTTTATACTGTAGTAGATCATATCAGACTACTTTTGTTTACTTTTAGGCTGACATTTTATGTAAATAGAAATCATAAAATCCGCTGCAGCTGACATCAGAGGAGGGCTGTACCAGTGGCAGATTTAATAGCCTGCAGTGCATGTTAAATTTATATAAGCTCAGATCTTTTGTTTGCTGGTCCGCTGTCTACCAAAACTAAGTACAGTTACAAAGAACTGTACTTAGCCATGGGAGAACAGCAGAACCAGAAAACATCTTATCAGAGCATATAAAAGCTGTAACATACACTGCAGGCTAGGGTCTGCTCTAATGTCAGCTACGGGGGATTCTTGGATTTGTAGTTACAGAAAATATCATCCTGGAAGTAAGCAAAATAAGTATGATACAATCTACTATACTATAGTGAACATTAAGTAAACAAAAAATAATTTCGTACACAAAGTGCAGATCAGGACTAGCCCCACATTTAGGTATGGGGCTCTTGGTGCTGATTGTTCCTCTTCAAACATCTGCCGTCTTCTGGTGTTGGGCTGGAAGATAATTCATGTTAGGAGGCGTAAACAGTCCCATAAAGTAACTGAGGTCCACACAAGCATAATGTTAACAGGAGGATCCCATTAAATGAAAAAACTCCATGGCACCATTTAAACAATTTATACTATACTTCAGGACTGTGGGGGTCCTTATGGGGAGGTTTGTGGTTGCATTTTGTGGCCGAAATGGCCTTACTAATCTGAGATGGCTTTCTTGTGGGCTAAGTAGGCCACTACTGAGGTTAGGCAGCACTTTCAAGGTGCTGAATCAGGCCCTTAAATGGCAGCAGGCTATCTCTCTCCTTCTAACATTCCCAGCTCCCAGAAATCTCTCTCTCTCTTTCTCCACACTGGGTCAAACTGTCTACACTTCCCAACCACTGGATCTCTACAAAGGCTGGCCCAAGTGAGTGACTCAACCCTGGCATACAGGCAGATGTCCCCAATGACCTGCACCTTCCAGGAGGGCATGTTGGACTCCGGGCATTTGCTTTGAGCCTGCGCTTCCATGAGACCCCCTGGCTGAACTGGCTTTTCCTGCATTGTAACTGGATCTCATCTGGAATGCACTGGCACAGCTATAGCTCACATCCCTCATGATGACCCACTGGCACTACCACAACTGGGTTGGCATATCTACTCCAGGGATAAGACTCTCTTCCCCTCTTGCAGGTTTCAGTCCTCCCCACAGGTCTGTCTCTCTCTCTCTCTCTCTCTCTCTCTCTCTCCCAGAAATGTGGAGCACATGCAGAAGTCATACTACATTTTGGCTCCGAGCCTCCAAACAGTGATTCCATTGGGGTGGCTTTGCAGTGGGTAAACCAGAAAGCTGAAAACAATGGCCGCCACTTCATCCACCGCTTGACTGGTTTTCAGACTCCCTACACCATAAACTTGGCCCTGAGAGCAGGCAAATGGCCCTGCTCTCCTATACCACCTCCCGCACCTTTTTCTGCTGCTCACCTTCGCTCCTCCCTCCTTCTCTTCCCGGTGACAAAACCCCAAATTTATAACCTTCATGCACTGTCATTGACCTCTGACCCATGGAGCTCCTACTAGTGCAGCACAGGCAAAATTAACCATTTTAATGATGGCCCAAAACTTAATATTTTCCCCAGTTTATGCACAAACCCTGCAGAGGGGTGTTACACCCATAAGGCAGAGGTAGTGTACTGACATCTGTTGTGACCCAGTATGTAAGTCTACCTTGAATTTATATTAACAAACCACCCTGATTGATTAAAAATGTTATGATTTGTAAAAAAAAATTGAAAAAAACAGCATGATTTAGGAGTCAGCCATGAATGGGGCACGATCACAACACCACCCCATTAGGCCCAGATGCAACCCCATTCTTTGCACTGCTGATTTAAAAAGAAAATCATTATTAAATAAAAGCCTTTGAACTATTATATTTACAATCATTATTTTAAACTTGTTTTTTTCTAGTTAATTTCTGTTATTGAGCTACTACATATTTCAGATTAGCTGAATGAAACTGGCAAATGCAGCTTTCATTACATTTTCGTGAACTTGGAATTTTACAACATTTCTGGAATTTGTTTATTTGATTCTTATTCAGCCATTCTTTTAGCTGGAGACTTATAGATTAGCATGCTTACTTTTTGTTATAGAATTTAAGGGCCTGCTAAATACCATGATATTCCATTAAGAGTTTCCAATTTACAGGGGATCTAATTCTGGCATTTTATTTCTTTGGGAAAATTTGTGAAAATATCTTGTTACTTATCACTGTGCTGCCTTTGGAGCTAGATTCCTGAAAATAAGCATGCATAACAATTTTTTAAAGGTCATAGAAACTGCTTAACATGGCATGATTTGGCTAAGTAATGTTTAACTTACAGGGGCTTATACAGTAATTTAAAATGTAACTTGCGAAACTTTGTGAAAATTTAGATGCTTATAACTTCACTGTCATTGCATGTCTAGATCTGGCATTTGGCACACATACTCAATGCCAGTTGGTACTCCTGGAACTTAAAAAAGCTGGAGAAATTTGATTTTGTAGTTCTTCTTTGAGGGCATTTCCTTTAGTTGAGCCACACCTATGGAACTGTAAGCCATCGGCATCAGGACCACTTGGAAACTTTTGCCAGCTGGGGCCATCCACATTGATGTCTATCAATGCCACATATATAACATGGGCTGCCCCATAATTCCTCAGTTATTTCTCCCACTGTCAACTGCTAGTAGAATTAGCCAAGAATCATCACTGAAACTGCTGACAATGTTGCTAGTGGTTTTCGTTGTTTATGTTCGGTATATTATGATGTCTCACCATTGAAGCAAAAAGAGCCTTTATTCTGTATCTGCCATTGTGGCAAAGTAAGGCTTTGTAAAGAAGTTGCTTACACACTCTGTGTCTGCTGCATGGACCTCTAGCATGACATAAAAATCTGTGCCATTGCCAGAGCTTCAACCAGGCCATCAGGTGACATTGTTAGAAGGCTTTAAGAGCCTTTCTTCAACAAATGGAGAATGCACAGCATTTCATGCCAGCTTTGTTAACAGTTTCACCAACCCACTCTTCCAGTCTGAATACTTCAATGTCCCATCAGTTGACAAGGTGTTCTATGGCAGAGAAATCTCCACAACGGTTTCAAAATCGATGGAGAAATCCTCCATATCTTCCTCCTTTGACAATGAGAAACATCATCATCAGGGTGAGCACAAAGATACCAGGTGACTGCTTCTCCTGAAAAATCTCTGTCTTCGCTGCAATCTGGAGCCACTGGAAGTAAGCAAAATACTAAGACCTAGGCTACAGCTGTGTCTTTTGATACTTTGTCCTGCTGACTGTCTCGGATACACCAAGGTCAGGGTCCAGCACAAACTGCCACTGACAACGGAACTCAGTCAATTGTGCCATAAGACTATAGTCTGTTGATGGCTTAGTAATTGATCACAAGTACTGGTGTTGTCGACATGCAGGTATGTTACAGACAATGTCAGCTCTATGCATGCAGTTTTTGACTAAGGTCCTGTCAACGCTTATGGTGTTTTCATTGCTCCAGGACAGTCCTTTGACATCATCAATGTCTGCACTGGGCACTCCCAGAAGATGAGGAGGAGGAGGAGGAGAACTATCCTGACTTCCAGTATATGAAGGAGGATTACAAGGAGGAAGAGGGTGATCTGCTTTTGCCTGAGGGCAATGGCTCTAGCTCAATCCACTCTTCCTGTAGTGAGCATAGTGTAGTCTACACCCCATGTTCCCCACCCAAGGATGCCTCATTTCAGGCTCTCTACAGGTTGATGCAGAACTTCCTTGACTTTACCAGTGAGGAGGAGGAGGAGGACTCCTCAATATGGAATCTGTATGAGTTCCTGAAGGTTTCTGCAGTACCTACAGTGATCCTTCCTCCCATCCACCATGCTCCAGAGAATGACACTATGGTTGCCTGGTAAAAAGAAATAAAAATAGGTCCAGCGCCTTTCTTGATGTGCCATGCAAAGCAGACAAGTAGTATCTGGCTCTGACTACCAAAGCCTTTTACTCGTCTTAGTCTGATACTGACTTGGTGGTCATTAAAGCAGCCCATGACCAGTCAAAAATACCACAACATATGAGTTCCTTTTCTCCAAACAAGGAGTCCTGGAGATTGGACATGATGGGTGAGAGGACTTATGCATCGGTGTCTCTCATCATTAGGATTGCTAATTATCAGGCCTGCATGATTAAATATCAGATTGGCTGATAGAAATCTACCTGTGCTATGGGGTGACAAGCTACCTGATGGACCCACAATAACTGAGGTCCAGTAGACTGATGCCATAGCTTGGATGCTGGGAAGCATCTTTTGCATTCAACCTAAGACACTCCTGATGCTTCCAACCATGATGCTGCCTCTGGCATGTGCCTAAGGCTTTACTCATGGCTTAGAGTGGCTGGTTTTGCTACTAATTTTCAACAATCACTGCTTAATGCCCCTCTCTGTGGCCAGAAACTATTTGGCCACTATCTGAAGATGACTTAATGGCAAATAGAGCTAAACACCAAATGTTAAAGTCATGGTAAATACAAGAAACAACCTACGCACTCTGAATGGATATCTGATGCTCTTGCATGCTTAAGGCTCGTGTGTCTTGCTCACAAGCTATGAAATGCCCAGGAAGCATTCCTAAGAATGTTTGGACCTTCTGGAAGCTCCTATTACCATTCCAGATGAACATTACCTCCTAAAGACAAGACAGACTCAATTATTAACCCTCATACTTCTCTACACTTGTAATTCCCTTAAAGTCATTACATCCACTAACACTCTATGTGTAAGTACTTGCATTCCATCAGATTAAGGTGGTAATACAATATGAAAATGATCACTAGGTCCTGGACTCAATTATGAGTCCCTTTTGAAGAGTCAGTTTAACATGACTACTCATGAATTAATATTTTTTATTTTGTTAGTAATGTTTTGATGTTAGTTTTCTCTTAAAGCCTTTTACTGAATCAACATAAACCTGATAGCCAGCTAGGAACATATCTGTTCTAGGCAATTGTCCACCGTAATATTTCTTTGTCCTTCCATAAGGTTGTGGGGGTGTACAACCAGGACTTTACCACAAGGGTTGAGCGAGAACTAGTCTCTGCACTAACCCAAAAGGACTCATTAGGCCCAAATACCCTATTAGCATTTCCATACTCTTGGTTTGTGGGTTGTACATCCCTTCAAAGAATAGCTTAGACAGAATATGAAGTTAAAATAAGTTGTAAAACTCAAACTGCTATCAGACAAGGAAGGTGTTTCTGCTTTGTATGTCTGTCATTAGATGTATACATGTTGTATTGTTAAGTCATTAACTATTGTACGTGTCATAAAATTTTCAGTAACATTTAAGTCTAAAATAAGAAGGCTATGCAATCATCTAAAATGACACTGTGTTCTTTTAAAGCTTTCACCTCTCAACCTCATGGTCATGGTAGGTTTTTTTCATAGGCCCAACTCACATCCTGCTCATGGCTACCCCGTACCCTGGAACATGAGTCTCATCATGACACTACCCCTCCTCTCTTCCCCAGGTGCCCATGCCAGGTCCCAAGAGTGCCCTTGGCACACCTGCCACACCAGAGCCTTCTGACTCCCTTCCGACTTGTCAGGTCCCTTAAAAGATCCAGGGATTCTGGTGGGATGTCAGATCTCCCTCTTTACCAAAGTGGGGAGATCACAATGGATGCATGGGTCCTGGATATTATTCAGTGGAACATGCCTTGGAGTTACTGTCTATGCCTCCGTACATCCTCCTGATCATGCCACTGCTGATTGCCCAGGCCAGTCTGGTATCATCTAATGCCTTTGTCTTGGCAAAATGCCTTCTTAAGCTCACAGGGTTGATGGCTGTGGCCATAATCATGGTGTTGTTGGCGTGCCTGCACACAGGGTTTCCTCAGTGGTTCTTCTGTGTCCAGTGGGCTGAACATTATGATGACCTGGCGTGTGTAATTCCAGTCATGTCTCCCATTTGTCATGCCTCCTCTGATGGTTTTTCTCCATCCCATACCCCTGATGGTCTTGACAATGGATGCCTCTGCTCAGTTTAGGGTAGTCATCTAGGGTCCCTTCTGATACAAGGTCTATGTTCCTCCTTTTGCTCACCATCTCCACTACAACATTCTGAAGATGAGGGCTGTTCTACATAGCCTACAGGACTTCGCTGTCCATCTCAAGGGTTACCACTGCTGACATAGAAAGACAATGTGCCTGTGATGCAGTATATCAACAAACAAGGAGGTATTCATGCCTGTCTCCTCTGCAGGCAAGCAGTGATGGTCTGTCATTGGGCAGTGGAACACAACATGTTTCTTATGGTTATGTGTTTGCTTGGATCACTAAATATCCTGTTAGATTGTTTTAGTTGGTCATGGGCTCTGTTCCATGAGTGGAACTTCTGGCTTTTGTAGACTCCAACCTCTTTGACAAATGGGGGTCATGAAAAGTTGGACCTTTTTTGTGTCCTCACACAATGGAAAACTGCAGTGTTTCTGCTCACTCGCTGCTGGACCTGGAGTTTTCTGGCAAGACATGTTGTCTCCCTTCTGGAAATGGAGGTTCCTTTATGCATGTTCTCCATTCTCTCTGATGCAGAGGGTTCTGGTCAAGCTTCAGGCAGAATCAGCCACACTGATTTTATTGACCCCTTTCTGACCTTGACAAATGTGGTTCCCACTGCTATAGCAGTTAGCTGTTGCTCTGCATGTCCTGCTTCCTCTTCATCCAGGACTCCTGTCACAAGAGTAGGGCAATATGGAACACCAGGATCTCTAATCCCTGCACCCCATGCCTGTCTCCTGAAGACGTAGAACTCATCCACTTTGGTCTGTCCCCATGATTGTTAATGTTGCTTTCTTGGCTCATAAGCCATCTACTTGGTGAGCCTAATCAGAAAATTGGAAGCATTTGACTATCTGGTGTGCCTCCTGTAGCCTGGACCTTTTTATGTGTCCAGTGAGGCACATTCTGGATTGTCTTTTATTCCTTCAGAATTTCAGAATTGAACCTTTGGTACTCCTCTGTGAAGGTGATTTGGCTGCTGTTTCCACTTTTCATGCCCTCATAAGAGGTAAGTCAATTGCCCAACTTGAGGTTTCCTCATAGGTTGCTAAAGCTTTGCTGCATATTCATCCTCTGATCCTAGACTGGTTTCCAGTGTGGGACCATAACATGGTTCTAGAGACCCTTATGGGTCTCCCCTTCAAAAACAGCTGCTACTGTACATGTGAAATGCAATTCCTGTCATGGAAGACACTTTTCCTGGTAGCCATTACCTCAAGAGAGCATCTGAATTGCACATTCTCCTTTTCTTATTTTTGACAAAGCTTGTGTCATTCTAGGGACCAGTCCTCATTTTTCTCCTGATGTTTGTTACTTCACATTGAATCAGAGGATTCAACCTTCTGTGTATTTTCCTCCCCCTTCTCACAGAGGGGAAAAGTAGTTGCATTCACTAGATGTCCATAGAACATTACATGTCTATTTGAATCATACCAAGGATTGGAGAAAATTCTCATGACTCTTTTGTGTCTTTCACCCCAGGATGGTGGGCTCCCCTATTTCTAAGCAATGCTTGTCCATATGGTTAGCATCCTGTATTATCTTCTGTTACCAGAAGCATATTAAGGAGTTTTCAGGGCCAGGTCTGTGACCACTCATCCCTTGGCATAGTTACTTCTGTGGCTTGTTTTCACAATGTGTTGGCTGCTAACATCTGCTTTTCAGCAACTTGGACTACTGCCTAGATGTTCCACACTCCTGGAAAAAGTGCTTTGCAGGGAGAAGTGGTGCTCACCCAGTAAACAGCTGCTGTAGCAAACTTAAAATCTCTCAGGCACTCACAACCCATACATAAAAACCATGAGGCTCAGTAAAGCTTTTAAAGTGTTGATTACACTATGCAGATGATCAAACATAAAACAAAAGCCTTTGATAAAGGACTATTGCCTGAAATGCATCAGGCTAGGCTGGCATTTGTTTTATGTTTGGTCATCTGCATAGTGTAATAAACACTTTAATAGCTTTACTGATCCTCGTGATTTTTATGTATGGGTTGCGAGTGCCCAAGTATTTTAAGGTTGCTACTATCCAAACATTCACTAAACATTATAATCTGGATGTCATCTTTCATAGATGGGCTGGTTTTGGACTTGCTGTTTTGCAAGACCTTCTGCCTTAGGGTCAGATTAATCCTTCCTACCTCTCTCCCTTAATGCGTACTGTACTGCTTGGGATTTGTTCACTAGATGTGGCACAATGGAGGGAAATGTCTTCAAAGAAGTTAGTTCAGTTACTTATGATAACAGTACATCTTTGAGAGAATCTCTTCCACTGAGCCACAGTGCAGGCTCCCACCTTACCACTTCTCTGCTTTATGTGGTCTTTAATGTATGTCCTGCCTATACTTGCATGCTCTGTACTCTCCCTCAGCCTCTTAGGGTTACATTATCCCGTTCCATCTCCAATGTGCCTGGTTTTGGTTCTGGTCTTCCCAGTTCCTGCTGGTTTGATGCATCCTCTGATCTTGTCTCTGGTGAGGAACTGAGGAACCCACATTATATAGGTAGCATCAACAGACATCAACATGGGCAGCCACAGCTGGAAAAAGTTTCTAAGTGGTCCTGACATCGAAGGCTTACAGTTGGATAGATATGGCTCAACAGAGGAGAGTCTCCTGAAGACCTACTGTTAGGGTAAGTAACTGAACTTGTTCAAGTTACACTGGAAATACTACAGATTACTAGTTGGCAAAATTTTCTAAAAGTCACAGAAACAACAATCTGGCTCAGTAGTACGGAGGTAGAGCTACTGCCTGCTATGCCTGCAACCTTGCTTAGAGAACAGACTTGAATTTTATTTATTTATTTATTTTATTGAATTTGGGTAACCAGGTAGGCCCTCAGATACAAGACAATCCCTTTTTCGGGGATGACCCGGGAAGTGCAGTACATTGATAGTGCATTCATTGATACAAGAAATTAGATGAGTAGTCATACTGTGCAGTACATCAATTACATTCAGTTATGCAAAATAAGCAATTTAAAGCACAGTCAACAAAACCTTACATACAGACATCATTTACAGTATTTTTGTCTTGAGAGCAGGAGATAGAGAGTGGAAAGTTTTAGAGAATCATGCAAGGAGTGAATAGGGGTTAGGAGTCAGCAGAAGCAGGAGCAAGGTGGAGTGATTAGGTGAGATACCAGCTGAACTCTGAAATTGAGAGGGAGGTGCAGGCCAGTATAGAAGGAGGTAAAGAGTTCTAGTAGGACACAGCAAAAATGCAAATGACCTCCGAGCCATGGAGAGTCTTAAATTTGGCACTGAGGAAGAGGCAAGGAGGTAGATCGGAGAGTATGTCAAGGAGATGACATTGAACAATATCAGCAAGGCAAGGAGGAGGAGTGAAGTGACGACAAGCTTATGTATAAAGTTTAGTGTGGCATAATGTGATTTTAATTCATAGGATAGCCATTCCAGGGCAGACAGGACATTGCAGTGATGGTGCGAGCATTGGCCCTGAGAGCAAACCTGCCAACTCTATGGTACGCCTGTGATAGGCATGATAGTATGGATATGGTAGCACAGAGTAGTAATGGAGCACCATACATTAGGAGGGGCAGGAGTGTGGCATCCACAATCTTACGGCAGGAGGTCAATGTAAGGAACAGATGGATGCGGTAGAGGACACTGATTTTTTGGTTTATAGTTTTGGTGATGGCTGTAACATGCACATCCAGGGTAAGTGAGGGATCTAAGGTGACCCCCAAGGATTTGAAGGACCTGACCAATTCGAGTGCATCCCCAGTATGTGAGAGGACAGCCAGAGGGGGGAGGGTTGGTACGGATGACTTGGAGATAACATGCTCTTTGTTTTTTTAGTGTTAAGGACAAGCTGCTTCTGAAGGAACCAGTCCTCAAGGATGTGGAAATCGGAGGCTAGTGTTGAATTGAGCCACCCGACATCAGGAGAAGAACGGTAGATGATAGAATCATCCACATATAGGTGAACAAAGGCCCCACCACAAATATGAATTGCTCAAGTGCTGGCTGGCGGAGGGTGGATTGATCAACCTCAAGACAGATCTCCTTCCTCAGGGATGGAGGAATACATTTCCTGCTGATCATCTGTCACCTGGAGGAATCTAGGTGACAGCACAGTGGAACCACAGCCACATGGAAAGGAACCCCCATGCCTGAAAGTGGAGCATACACATTGTGTCATTGCACATGTGTGAGCACAGGTGTGAAAACAGAGGCATAAACATCCAGCTGTCAGCTAGTGACAGCTCATTCCCCTGCAGACCAAATATCAACAGCTAAACCTCTCTGGTTATAGACTGTGACAAGGACACATAGGAGTCAAATAAGACCCTGAAATTGCAATTATAGGGCTGTTTGTCAGGAAGAGAAAGGAGGACAAACAAAGGATTCAAGACAAATTAATGGAAGTGGAATTGGTTATGCTACCACAATTCCCCTTTAGGACATTAAATTTTGCAGAGCACCTATCACCACCTCATTCAGTTTGACTGCTGTCCAAATTTCACCTGCAGATCCAGGAAGAGATTTGTACTCAAAAACAAAACACTGGGTCAGTGCTGTTAACCTGTAGGGTGGCATATTACTAGCGCAGGAACACTTACAAAAAGCTTGTGATTTTCAATACAGGCCTACTACCAGTACATGTAACTAATTAAAGTGGCATTGTGCCATTTCAGTACACTGACCAGAAATTTATAAGTTTCACTTGGGAGAAGGTCCACATGTCACTGTGCTTCACTCAAGTAGAGCTTCCGCAGGGTGCGGGTTTATGGTTACCTGCCACCAGTTAAATAATCAAAGCTGATAACATGCCACCACCCAGAATGCTCTGTAGCTGGCAAAAAAAGAAGACCCACCCTTTTTCAAAATACTCTTAATAAAAGTTCACTAGCCTCATATTTTACTGTCAATCCTCACAGGGTTCCCTTTAACAATAGAAACATAGAAACATAGAATTTGATAGCAGATAAGGACCACTTGGCCCACCCTAGTCTGCCCATTTTCCTACTCAACAGATAAGCTGCAGATCCTAGTTAACCAACAGTCTACTTCCTCCTACCCCCCACTAGGACTGCCTTATGTCTGTCCCACGCATTCTTGAATTCCCCCACTGTTCTTGACTCCACGACCTCCTCAGGAAGTCTGTACCATGCATCTACAACTCTCTCCATGAAAAAATAGTTCCTCACATTACCTCTGAGCCGTCCCCCTCTATCTTCAGATTGTGCCCCCTTGTTCTTGCACATCTCTTTTTCTGAAAGATGCTACCCTCTTGGACTTTGTTGATTCCCTTGAGGTACTTGAAAGTTTCTATCATGTCCCCTCTCCCTTATTTCCTCAAGGGTATACATATTAAGCTCCTTTAGTCTTTCTTCATATGTCTTCTGGTGCAGACCCTGCACCATTTTGGTTGCCCTCCTCTGGACAGCCTCCACTCTGTCTATGTCTTTGCGGAGATGGGGTCTCCAGAACTGCACACAGTACTCCTGATGGGGTCTCACCAACTGTCTGTACAGAGGGATAACAACGTCCTGTTTTCTACTATTGATTCCTCTCCCTATGCATCCCAGTATCCCCAGCCTTCCTTACTGCCATCTCACATTGCTTGCCCACCTTTAGGTCATCAGATATAATTAGCTCAAGCTGTGACCCTGCAATATGAGCAGATGTGATAGACCAAATGGCCTCCTTCTGCTGGCTTCTTCGTCTGTTTGTATGTATATTCATAACACTTTGGGTTTCCTTTACAATCTGAGCAGTACAATGGCTGCAGCCATTGCACCTCCCCCACCAGCAAGTATAGCCCTGATTTGTAGAAAATGTATACAAAATTAAACTAAATTGCATTATCAGACACCTACTTCTGACCTGAAAAGAAGCAATGTACTGTCTAATTACGTTACAGTATGCTACTGGAAATATTCCATCTTTAGAGGATCCCTCTCCAAAAACCAAGCACAATACTAAACATTATGTGCTCAGTTCTCAAAGCCCCCAGCACAGCATAAGAGGCTTGAACTACAAAAAATAACACAAAGTGCTCCATGCACCAAAAGATGCACTGGGAGTGTTTCTTAAAGCCATCGTGCATCAACGGCAGTCTTTCTGCACGAAATGGGGCTTGCACCATCTGTTCACCACAAAATGGGCTGTGGCATGGCACTAGGGGCTTGTGACAGATGCAGATTGCCAACTCCCCAGAAGAAGGATTCCCTAAACTGTACCAGGAAGCAGATTTTAATTACCCTTAGACAAGCCAGGGCTGCTGTCAGGGTACATTGAAATCTGTCATCTGGCAGAGTTCAGCAACCTGCAGCAATGTGCCATAGTCTCCTTTCCTCCAGTCCCCTAGTGGACCATGACCATCCCCTGGCAGATAGTGCTCACAACCTTGCTCCCCCACCCATCCTAAGTCCAAAGCTAGTGTCTGGCACAGCCCTGCTCTTGTTGTATCATGAGTAGAGCATTACTCTTTTGGTCACCACCACTGCCAGTCACTGACCGAAATGTCACTGAATGCCCACTGCACAATAAATTACATGCTCAGAGATTGACAGCTCAGCTGTCAATCACTGAGTACGTATTGTACCACACAGCAAATGCTCAGTGAATGTTCAGTTGATGGCCAGCTGTGGTGGTGAGATAAGGGGTGTGCTGTTCATTGGCTTGGGGTTCAGGATGGGGGGTGGATACTCCCTCATGGGGTGGCGGGTCCACTAGACCACCATGAAACTTTTGCCTTTATTAATTTAATATACAGGTTAAATCAGGAATGGAGAGGGGTCCACTAGACCACCAGGTTATTATATTCAATTCTGTTTATTGAGGACACCAGAGATCTGAGAGGGTGGTCTCGGGAAGGGTTTATTTCATTACCCTAAAAAACTAGCAAAATATGGGGATCGGGGAGGGTGTGTCCACTAGACCACCAGGGAAGGGGTGTTTTTATTAATTTAATATATGGGCAAAATTGGGATGGGGAGGAGGGTCCACTAGACCACCAGGGTATTACATACAATACTGTTTATTTTGGACACTGGGGATTTGGAAGGTGGTCCGCTAGACCACCAGTGACAGGAATTGTATGTTAACAGGGGATCAGGGATGTAGGACCAACAACCTTTGCTACACAGGGCCTATGGTAAACCTCTCCCATGCACCGTGTGTTTGTAGCATGACAGAGCTTCCTGCAATTGTGGGGACTTAGTTTCCAGGAGGTCTTCTGTACCAGAATCAGGTGCAGGGTCTCTGATGCACTAGATTTCAATGCAAGTTGCTGTTTGCTGCAGCTTGTGTTGTTCTAAGCTCTCTTCGAGAATTGAGTCCTATGTATCTGAACAAGTTCTGATATTTTTATTAGAGATGCCCAGATAATTCTCACCTTAGGAGGTAAAGGAAGTAGAAAATGTTCCCTTCCATCATGGACTGGTATGTTCTCAATTGTAAGAGAAACCCATGCAGTCTCTATAGAAGATGTAGAGGCATGTCTTAAAGCAGCAGTATTTGTTTCTTGACAAAATGTAATCATACAGTTCTTTTTCCAGTATATTTTCTAGTTTTTTCAGATATTCTAAAACAGCTTTTATAGTTAATTTTGTAATTAATGACTCACATCACTGAAGATGCCAACCACTCACAATTTCTAAAAAATATCTTCTGTTCAGGTAACCTGTTGAACGTGCATGCCAGATTCATAATGTAGATTAAAAGGAGGCAGTATAATGTAGTGGTTAAGAGCACTGAGCTGCAAATGTGGAGAACTGTGTTGAATCCCACTACTACCCCTTCCGTACTATGTGACCATGAGCAAATCACTTAACTTCCCAGGGCTTCCAGGAAATGTCCCTGTTTCTGTAAATAATCTATTCATGTCCTCAGTACTTGCCCTCCGTTTATTGGTTGTGTCAGTGTGGACAATAATAGTCAGTCCCTCCCTTGAGCTGCAGTGCTTGGCTATGGACTGAACTCATTGGACAAGTATTGAAAATCTGCTTACCTTCACTGGCTCCTATACTGCTCCTCCAACTCAACTGCTACTTAATATGAAGTTCCCTATGAATGCTAACGTATTACCACCCTACCCATCCTTTTCTTTCCTCTGACATTGCAGGTCAGGTATATTGATATGACTTCCATAAAATTATTACACAACTCTAAGATTTTCACAAAACCAATTTGACTTTAAGTACATATGTTACTTTGCAATTTTGACAGCTTATAATATGACCATCCTTTAAGCAAGAGATTAGAAATTTGACACATACAGCTACCTTTTTAGGGTCTATGAAGTTATCAAAACTAGTTATATTACATTGCATAATCTAGTTGTAAAATTACAGGGGCTTACAATCTTAGTTTACTTGCACATATGTGTGCGCATATTTTGGGAATATTTGTCTGTTTATAACTTAGTCCCCTCTAAAACTAAAGATCTGTAACTTGGTACACATGTCATTTTGGTATGGCACTCATTCTTTTCAAATGTGGTGAATGATGAATGAGTGGTTTTAAAAATGGAAATAACTCAGACATTTTTAATTTTGGTAAAATTTTACAAAGCGTTCACTGAAGCAGAATTTTTATTTTACCCACATTTTTCTGTCAGATTGTTTGCACAACACTGCAACACTTACTGTATGTTCCCTTTCAAAAAGCATCTGACTGCCCCCCACTGACTTCACAGTTGCTGTGTTATGTGATATCACAATGTGTTGTCATGGTGAGCACTATTATATCATTAACATAAGCACTGTGAGGTCAGTTGGGGACAGTCAAATGCTTGATTTCTGGACAGGCTATCAAGATTTAATAAACCAAGGAAAGGAAGGTTTAAATAAAAAAAAGGTATTTCTAGTATATTGCATTAGCTGAAACATGTTTTGTGAATGTCCATACTAAACTGCATAGCTGTTCTTCAACCTCTGTTGAAGAAAATACAAAAACTCATGAATTTTTTGATTTTATTTGCTTTCCAGGTAAGTTTAAAGGGAGACTGTCCCATTTTCAGGAGCAGCCCAGATAAGAGGCTGCAGAAAATTTACATTCCAAAACTTCACAATTGAAATGCCTTATCATATATATCTCTGTCTGTCTGTCTGTCTATCTATCTAGCATGGGAATAGTCATTGTACTGATGTCAAACAAAACTCATAAAATCTAAGTATGTCAAGAAGACATTTTGGAAACTCTTTTTGAGAATGAAGCCCCAGATGTAGTGCTGATAAGTGTGTACTGCCATTTGTTTTCCTGTTATGCAAGGTTTACTAGGTACTAATAAAAAGACACCATAAACAATGTCTGGAAATCCAAAATCATAGCCACCTGCAAGAGTTGAAAGATGGGCTGCACAGCTTCTGCACTGCAATTATGATGACATAATTTTGTGGCTTGGCAAGAACCATAATCCAGCAGATTACATGTCTCTTCGTCATTTGCCTCAACACTTGCCAAAGTACACTGATTCCACTGTGAAGAAATACAGTTACATGACCAGTTCTGTTACTTGAGGCAAAATTCAAATAGCTACAGAACAGTATGCCACATTACAGAGAACATTATTTTACTTTCTGACAAAGAAATTGCAGTAATATCTTGATTGGTAATACGGTCATTGAAAATTTAGGATTAAAGATTTCTCTAATCTTTATTTATTGAAACTTTATTGTGTGACTCAACAGTAGTATGTAATGTTTTTCAGAATGTAAAATAATAAACACTGCAACTAACTGAAGTTTAATGTTTGGTATATGTGCTGTGCAGGCGTGTCACAGTAGAATTAATGATTCTAACAACTGGAATCCAAAAGTTATGCCAAATACAAATGGTAGTTTACTCACCTGGTAAAGGTGATTGTGGGGAATGGCTCTGAGGCACTCCACTTACCTGACATCATGGGTTGTGTACACCTGATAGGCTGTCTGATGCACATGTGACTAGTTTTGTGGACGTCCCCTTCTGAGTGTCCCTGGTCACTTCTAGTCAGTTAGATGTTTTCCAAAGCTGTGTCTGAAATACAAGTAAAGGTAATTTGGCCCCCCCAACTGTATTCTAACCACAGTTATGTACTGCTCTGTAGACAATGGACGGTTAATGGAAGAGACTAATTTTTAGTGCAATAAGTATCACTACATGTGTTAAGTAGCTTGAATGTTTTGAGAAGACCAAATTGTTTGCAATGTTAATTTTCATGCAATGCTGTAGGGTGAGGCGTGGAGTGCCTCAGAGAGCCATTCCCCCACAATCACCTTTACCAGGTGAGTAAACTACCATTGTGGGGGATGGTCTCTGAGGCACTCCACTTACCTGACATCATGGGTTATTAAAAAGCAGTGAATGAAGTCTAGGGTGGGTTAGACGTGACAATAGTAGAATGTCTTGTGTTTGCCGCTAGAAGTACAGCGGTAGCAAAGTTTGTCTTGTGCTGTTGGGAAACGTCAAGTCTGTAATGTCTGATGAAAGTGTGTATCATTGACCATGTGGCTGCAGCGCAAATTTCCTCTGCAGTGGCCATGTTTCTTTCTGCCCATGAGGTGGCGATGGCTCTAGTGGAGTGTGCCTTGATTGTCGGAGGTATTTGTAGGCTGTTAGCCTTGTAAGACTCTGCTATTGCTTTTCTGAGGTATCCCTCAATGGCAGCTTTGGATGCTGCCATGCCCTGTCTGCGGCCTTGAGTGATAATGAAAAGTCTGTCCGATTTGCGTATGGCAGCAGTCCTTGATAAGTATGTGGAGAGCAAGTGGGTCATGCCTAGTAGGCAAAGCTGAGGGTCTGCTTGAATGTCCTCTGGTGGAAGTTGAGCAGGGATCTCAATAGTCTGGTTAATGTGGTACTGTGACACAATTTTGGGCCTGAATGACAAAATGGGTCGCATAGAGATTCTGTCCGGGAAGAATTGAAGGAAGGGTTCCTTGTGGGATAGTGCTTGTAATTCTCCAAAGAGCCATGCTGAGGCGATGGCTGTTAGGAATACTGTTTTAAGTTGAAGCCAGTGACTGGGTATGGATTCAATTGGTTTGAATGGAGGTTTTGTCATGGCTGTAAGCACTGAAGGTAGATCCCATGGCGCAACTGTGGGTTTGTGAGGAGGACGAAGGTTATTTGCTGCTTTTAAGAAGCGGATGACGTCTTGGTGGGAGCCTGGTGTGGTGCCCTGGATGTGTCCCCGGGTGGCTCCTGGCTGCGACCTGTACCCTGAGAGATGAGGGGGAGAGACCTAGCTGTAGACCCTCCTGTAAGAATAGTAGTATGTGCGGAATGGTGCATTCATTGGGATCGATTTTGTGATGACGGCACCATGTATTAAAAATGCTCCAATGTCAGGAATAGGTGGAAAGTGTGGATGGTTGATGTGAGGAAGCCATAGTCTGAATGACAGAGGGGTGGTAACCTGCTTTTAGCAGTCTCTCCCTTTCAGGAGCCATGCCATCAGCTGTAATTGACGTAGGTTCGGGTGTGTAATGGGACCTTGCATGAGGAGATCCGGAAGCAGAGGTAGATGCCAAGGATCTGTTAGTGCCATGGAGACGAGTGTCACAAACCATGATCTTCGTGGCCAGTGTGGTGCCACAAGAATGACTCGGGCTCTCGATAGTCGTATCTTGCGTAGGACTTGAGGGATGAGAGGAATGGGTGGAAAAATGTATGACACTTGGAAGTACCAATTTGCCGATAGGGAATCGACTCCTATCGCTGTGTGATCCTTGAAGCGTGACCAATATTTTGGGCATTGGTGATTCTTGTGAGATGCCATGAGGTCTATCTCAATCGGGCCCCATCTGTGGTCTAATTGTTGGAATATCAGTGGGTGTAGTTTCCACTCGCCGGGGTGTATCATCTGGCGACTGAGCCAGTCCGCGGTGACATTGAGCTTGCCAGCCAGGTGGATAGCTGATATCGATTTGAGGTTTGTTTGTGCCCAGTTGAGCAGTTTGGAGCAAAGAGACATCATGATCTTGCTTTTTGTGCCACCTTGTTTGTTTATATGGGCACCGTGGTTTGGTTGTCTGACCTGATTTGTATGCGTGTCTGTGTAGGATGATATTCGGAAGTGCAGTAGTGCTTTGAATACTGCCTTCAGTTCTAGAGCATTGATTGAGAGCTTAGAGTCTTGTGTGGACCATTGTCCCTGGGCAGTGAGAGTTCCGAGTACTGCTCCCCAGCCGGAGAGGCTTGCGTCCATTTCGATGGTGATGTCGTGTGAAACGTCCATAGGAACACCTAGTGTTAGTTTGTGTTTGTCTGTCCACCATTTTAGGCTGGCTTTTATGCGTGGTGGTAGAGTGGCATGTCTGGAAAGGTTGACTTCATCTGGCTGCCCTTGTTTTAGTAGGAATAGCATGAGGGGTCTTGCGTTCCATCGTGCCCATGGGACGGTGTCTATGGTGGATGACATGAGACCTAGCATGCGGGATACATGCCAGAGTGTGGTTTGCTTTGTGGATCGCAGCTGGTGAGTGGTGTATATAATCGTGTTTATTCTGGAGTCGGAAGGAAAAACTTTTCTGTTGTCTGTGTCTATCATTGTTCCTAGGTGTTCCAGTTTGTGTGTGGGGACTAGTTGACTTTTCTTGATGTTGATAATCCATCCGTGTGATTCCAGGCATTGTATCACCTGCTGTGTTTCCCTTAGTGATTGTTGAAGGGTGCGTGCTCTTATGAGCCAGTCATCCAGATATGGAATGACGTGTATACCTTTTTGTCGTAGGTGTGCTGCGAGTACCACTGACACTTTCGTGAACACTCTTGGTGCGGATGCTAGACCGAAGGGCAGAACCTTGTAGTGGTAGTGTTGACCTAGAGTGCAGAAGCGTAGGAATTTGTAGTGTGCGGGGCGCATTGGAATGTGTAGGTACGCGTCTTTTAAATCTATGGACGTGAGGAAATCTCCCTGGCGTAGGGCGCGGAGAGTGGATTTTGTAGTTTCCATTTTGAATGGTATGTGACGAACTGATTTGTTGACGTGTTTTAGATCTAGAACTGGTCGGAAACCTCCGGTCTTTTTTGCAACCAAGAAAAAGCGGGAGTATATGCCGGTACCTTCTTCGTGTTTTGGGACCGGGGCGATGGCATTGTTGTGTAGCAAATCTGCAATAGCTGTAGTAATCTGCGTGTTGTGTATGATTGTTTGGAAATGTTGGAGTGAAGCATTCTTTTGTCTCTTGGAACAGTAGTGAATTGTATTATGTAGCCCTGGCTTATTATTTCTAGAACCCATTTGTCTGAGGTGGTCTGAGTCCATTGTCGGAGGAATAGAGTAGTCTCGCCCCTACGGGAAAGGTTTGCCGAAGAGTGGGTGGCAGATCATGGTTTTCCGTTGTTCTGACGGAGATAGTTGGCCCTGCCCCTTTGAGTGTTGCCCTGCCTCTGTAACGGTTGTAGTGGTAGGGGGTGGTGTAGTTTTGTCGGAAGGAGGTGCCGCTGAAAAATGTAGGTGGCGCGCGTCTTGTCACGAAGGACGGTTGTCTGCCTCTGGGGCGAGAGGGAGGTAGGTTGTTCGTGGCTGTTCTCTGGCCATTAATCTGCCTTCCTCCTTACCCTTGAGATATTTTTCTAGGGACTGGCCAAAAATCATGTTCCCTGTGAAAGGTAGCTTATGTAGCGTAGCCTTGGACTCCTTATCTGCGTCCCAAAGTTTCATCCAGAGGGATCTACGTGATCTATTAGTGATGGCTGCTGATCGTGCATTTTCTTTTAGTGAGTCTACTGCCATGTCCGCCAGGTATTTGGTTGACAGTATGGCATTTTCTAATAGTGTGGCTTGTTGAGACTTAGAGGGAATGGTTTTTTGTAAGTCCTGGAGCCATGTGAGTTGTGCCCGAGTCGCGTAAATAGCAGTGACAGCTGCTCTGCTTCCCAGGCCTGCCAGCTCGGCCGTCTTCTTAAGGTTTTCCTCTATCTTTCTGTCAATGGGGTCTCTGAGACTGGACGCGGTTTCGGTGGGAAGCACCGTTTTTCTGTTGAGTGTGGCTATTTGAGGGTCCACTGCCGGGGAGTGCACCAGAGTGCTAGCTTCTCTGCTTGTAATGGATACATTCGGTCCCAGGATTTTCTTTCTGGGATTCTGGCTGGTTCTGAGGCTGACCATTCTCTTTGGACAATCTCGTCTATTGCCTCACATAATGGGAATGCATCGGCTAGTTTTGCCTCAGGTTGCAGTGAGGGAAGCAGTTTTGATGTAGGGGCAGTGTAACCATCTCAAATCCGACTGTTTCCATAATGTGGCGTACCAGTGTTGGAATTTGGTCTGAAAACACCATTTTGCTGTAAGTGTTTGAGGTCCTGCTCGGTGGTGGAGTCCTCGGTATCAGAGGAGTCACTGGAGTCTAACTGTGGTTCTGTCGGGGTGTGTTCTGAGTCGTGCATATGTGTGCGTGTTGACTTAGGTGTTGGAGACTGACTCTGTGATAGTTCTGTAAGTTTTTGTAGCATGGCTGTTAGGACTTCTTGTTGTGCCTGCATTAGTTGGTTATTGTGAAGAAGCACTTTAGTGGCGTCCATCTGTTGTGTGTTATGTTGGCTAGTGGATGAAGGCGAGCAATCATCCTCTGAATCTTGTGTCTCAGTGTGCGTGTTGGTGTCCTCGATGCAAGATGTGCATAGTCTACCTGAGTGTAGGTGTGACAGAGGCACATGACATTGTTTGCAGCTTTTGTTCTGGGCATGGTCACCTGAGAAGTACAGAAAGAAATATCAGAGTGTGCTGTCTCAGGTGACAATTAAATTAAAATATCAGTTATGTGAAGAATTGTGCTGTCAGATGCCTGAAATATTGAAATGAGCAGCAACATTAAGGATTGCATTGTGCTGCCAGAAAGTCATTAATTATTGCAGAATGCTGAGAAAATGTAGTGGCATTTTGTTTAGAATAGTGCCACAAGTTTTGTCCCTGTTGTGTGATCTTTCTCTGTCAAGGTGGAATAGGGAGCAGCGCTGTGCCTTTAAGACAGCTGTGGCAGTGTTAAAGAGTGAGGAGTGCTGGTTGAACATGGAGATCAGTCTGGGCTGCTTTGAAATTGTTTAAGACACTTGTGTGTACTGGGGAGTGCTTGTAGTAGGCAGAGGCACAAATGGGCTTTTTCCCCCTGGTAGCAGTGTGAAGATCGTAAGATTTTTAAGTGGGAGGTAGAGGAGACATTATGTAGGCTTCTGTGAAGTCCCGCGATCATTTCCATGGTTTGTTTACTCCGCGAGGTATCGCGAGATTTTGGGCAGTTTAGTCAAAAAAGCGTGTGTAAGGCCCAGAGTTCCGGTCTGCAGCTTGTGTAACAGCTTATTAGGACTGAATCCGTCCTGCAAGAAAGAATCAAAGGATCTCTGAAGAGTGAAACCAGGCTCACCCTGTAGAAGACTGGAGAAAGTAGTGAATGCACTCGGTCTGTCAGGAACTGAATCTGCTGTGTGTTCTCCCGGTATTGTGCAGTAGTGCGATCGGGATAGAGAAGCAGCCTGCCTGGTATAGTACTCTTTTTTTTTTTCCATATAAATGTGTAAAGAGTCTGTTGGAGCTCAAGAGGTAGCCCTGCTGATATTGAAGGACCCTATCTTATTTGGAGGTCGCAGTACTAATTCAGGAGTCGCTCCTGTTGAATTGCCACATTAAATCCAAATAGAATTACTGTACTGCTGACTGTTTAATTTCCTTTTCTCTGTGTGGGGACTATCTGCAGCTATACGGTTTGGACTAGCCACTAGGGCTTGGGTACCCAGGGACAGTAACTGATAGGGATAGGCCTGTGCACAGAGCCATCAAATAGATGATTAGAGTGATAAGCTAATTAACCTGATTTCCCCCTGTACTTGTTATACCCTAAATAAATCAGAGCTGCTTGTTTCACCAAAGAGTTATACTGCCTAAGGTATTTGTCTATGTTAGAAATGCTGTACTGTGATTGTTGCACTGTATCTCACATTTCTGGGAGTCCCAGTGCAGAACCAGACCTGGGGTAAGTGTATACTGTGAGCTAATTCCTGATATATTGTGGGCCACTGGTGGGAAGAAAGAAGTTGCAGTGTCCCAGAGGCTGTGACAAGTTGGTTTAACTGTGCAAACCCTGATCTCTGGGTGGGCACACGCCATTGGATCCAGGCCCCTCAACCTGTTGGTGGCAAATCAGGCGGGGGTAGTAGCCCCTGGGATAGCGCCATCTAGGGTTACATCTTGGGCTCACAGCTGGATTATGTGTCCTCTAGTGGCCATATTACAGAACCACTTTTAAGAAAAAATGGGTACCCGACAAAGTGGCTGTGCACCGGCTGGTGGAGTGGTGTACCAGGAGGAGATCGACCCCCAAAATGCTATCTTATCCTGGACATCCCCTGGGTATCAATACGGACACTGTGCGGAGTACTTTCCAAGGTGGAAGGTTTACAAACCCTGTGGTGGTGGGTCGGCATGCTAATCTGCTCACCACACTTTCCTGGCCTAGTAGAGTTTAAGGATCCCAAATAGCTCAAAGTGCCACAGACCATTACCCCAGAGGGAGCCCTCACTGCTTGAGTGATAACTAAGGACAGTAAGACCGGGGGAATCAGCCCCACCTATCACAAACTTTTGAGGAGAAATTTGCTGAATGGTTGCTGGGAGAGAAGCTGAGAGAGCTAGAAGAAACTATTCACGCACCTGGGGTGTTCCTCCCCCAACGCCTCTCTGCTCCAGTGCCCGTAATGGTGGCTGAACCAGTGCAGACTCCTATTTCTGCACACCTGCCATTAGTCACGACTCTTGCGAAGGTTGAGGATCTTCTCTGGCACCCTCCCACCCCCAAGGGAGGATGACTGGAGAGACCTGGATAGACTATGTTGCCCCAAGTGCTAGAATGGCAATACTCGGGAAGGCGGCGAAGAGGGTTAGTGAGAGCTTCCGGGTCCTGCCCTGGCTGCCATCCGTGCTAAGCGGACGGTAACCCTGAAGGCGACTGCACAGGCCTATCTTGAGGCCTGAGAATGTGTATGGGAGCCCAGGATTCTGATGGACCTATGGTGGAGAGTGAAGAAATGCACAACAGTACTGGGAGTTGTTGTCAGTATGTCTCTCGGCTGAAAAATTGTTGCAAGAATGCCTCACAAAGGGTAGTTTGCCAGCGATTGAACTGGACCGGAACCAGACTGGACAGAATCACTAAGTCTACCCCCTTCTCAGAACTACTGTTGCTTCAGTTACATGGCAAATCGACTGGAATCCCACCCTCTCTATGATGAGTTAATGAGAGAAATTCGAGGAGTTGAGAAAAGGCGACCTCAGGAGGTACCTGCCAACAGCTGTGGCCTACGACCGAGGTGACTGAGGTGACCCCATCAGTGAAGTTCAGGGGCAGAGGTTGACAGTCAATGGAGTGCTCTGACAAGGGAAAAAGATATGCCACAATGGGGCGAACGTGAGAGAGATCAGGAATTCAAAAACAGTCCTTATGAAGGCCACGCCTTGTAATCACAGACCCCTGACCTATATCGACTGCATCTGCTATGGGGTACCCACCATGTATCTCCTGCGATAACAGCTCAAACTCAATTCATGACCATGGAAGTGGAGAAACTGACGAGATGTCTCCAAAATGCTTATCACGCCGCAGACAGAGATGGCACCCAGGTTTCCAGTTAGTATACCCCGCCTGGCTCCCAGTGAGGCGCCTGACAACTCAAACTCCAGAAAGTATGTTTTGCTATAATTGTGGGAAAGATGGGCACATGAAAGAATACAGTCCCCAAAGACACTGACAAAGTTGCATATAGGCTACAGGAGAGCCGGAGAAGAAATCAGTGGTTAGAGGTGCGACATGATCCCAGTGAGGGCACCAAAAATGCTAATTCCGTCCTTTTGTGGCAGGTCAGTTGCCCAGGCCCCCACTACATACTCTCAGACTGGTCCAGGAATAGTGGGTCCCTCCATGGAGACCACTGTAAAGGTGAATGGAGTGTCTACAAGAGCTGTATTAGACAGTGGCTCCCAAGTGACAATTATGTTCAGGATTGGTATCAGAAGCATCTGTCAGGCGGTACACTTACAACCATTAGAAGGACTGCATGTGTGGGGTTAAGTGAGGAGGCCCACCCTTATTCCGGCATATCCGACTTGCTGTCTTTCCCACCTCCGTGGGCTGGAGTGGCCGAACAAGTAGAGACCCTAGCCTTAGTGTATCCCCACTGGACTGTATGATGGTGTCCCTTTGTTGATTGGAACAAATGCTCATATGTTGGAAGGCTGGCACAGTTGTGTTATGAAAACAGGGTCAAAGACTAGTAGAGCTTTAAGAGTTCCGGCTTTAATTAAGAAGGCCTATGAGGCTGCAGAGATGCTGAAAAACAGAACCAGAGGAACCGGTCGGGAATTGTATGGAAGAAGGATCCTGAGTCTCTGATCCTGGCCAAATGCCCAGTGTACCTTACAGGGAGAGGTCCGTGATCAGAAAGGATGTTAAGAATAAAATATTAATGTTGGATGCACCAGGCGATGGAAAATTGCCAGAGGGACTGCTGGTCAAGCCTAGTATTTTGCCAGCTCCATGATTAACATGCCAGAAGAGTAATGGTCCAAGTTCATAGTGTCTGAAAAGAGACATTCGAGTAAACAGAGGTTGCATCCTGGCTAATGTGCATTGTGCGAACACTGCAGTGCTACCAGCAAGAGTTCAAGGAAAGAATGACAGAGTAACGCCTGACTTGTTTGATTTCGGCGACTCCGCTGCCAGCTGAATGGAAAGTGAGGATCAGTGAGAAGCCCAGAGAGACCAGGGTGTTTTCTTTAAAGGAATGGGATGTAGGATGCGTGCAAGGAGCTGAGCACAATATCCGGCTGCATGACGAAAGACCATTTACGTGAGAGGTCTCGGCATACAGGCACCTGCTGACATAGATGATGTGAGGCGGCATCTGCAAGAGATGTTAGCTGCTGGTGTAATACAAAGAATCCAGAAGCCCTATGCTTCCCCATTGTGGTAGTGAGGAAAAGAATGGAACAGTAAGGATGTGTGTGGATTATCGCACCTTAAACCGGCCGGACTATCCTGATCAGTACACAATGCCCGCATTCAGGATGCTTTGGACTGCCTAAACGAGAACAGAGTGGTTCTCTGTGCTGGATCTCCGCAGTAAATTTGCCTACCAGATCCCGATGGCCCCAGAGGACCGTGAGAAAACGGCCTTTATCTGTCCGCTTGGCTTCTATGAATTCATGAGGATGCCTCAAGGGATTTCAGGTGCCCCAGCCACTTTCAACGATTGATGGAGGCGTGCAGTGGGGACATAGAACTTACTAGAGTGCCTGGTATACCTAGATGATGTTATTGTGTTTGGCAGCTCACTGGAGGAACATGAGAGCAGATTATTTAAGGTATTGGACGACTGGAGGACTTTGGCCTTAAACTGTCCATTGATAAGTGTCAGTTCTTTCAAACATCAGTAAGTATAATGGGACACATAGTATCCACCGAGGAATAGAGACCCGACCCAAGTAAAGTTGAGGGCCTTGACCACCTGGCCCAGCCCAAAAATCTAAAAGAACTCCAAAAGATTCCTGGGATTCTGTGGTTATTATCGGTAGCTTCATCAGGACTATTCAAGAGTGATCCGCCCTTTTAACCTTACTCAAAGGCATCCCCCAACCCACAAAAAATACCAAAAGTCAGCGTCCCTCAAGACTGAAAAGTGTATTTTCATCCGAGTGAAGAATTTGGGGCCCGCTGGACTCCTGATTAGTGAGACTGCTTTTCATGAGATCATATATCAACACCCATGCTCCAGTGCTGGCCTATCCCGATCAAAGAAAACCTTACGTCCTGCACACTGATGCTAGCTTGCAAGGGTTGGGGCTGTGTTGTACCAAGAGCACGAGAATGGCCTGAGACCAGTGGCCTTTGCCAGTAAGCCTGACCTTGCCATCCGAAAAGAACTATCCTGTACATAAGTTAGGTTCCTAGCTTTGAAGTGGGCTATTGTTGACCAATTCATGGTACTTATATGGGAATAAAATACTAGTAAAGGCAATAATCCTTTGACCTATGTGCAGACCCTCAGCTAAGTTGGATGCCACTGGCCATAGGTGGCTTTCTGCATTATCTACATATGACTATGCTCTCGAATACCACGAGCAGGTCTGAACCACATAGATGCTGATGCTCTCTCCGGAGGCCTGTTCCCCAGAATGATTGGGTCCGATTGGCAGAACCTGACATTCGAGCACTCTGCCGGAAGTTTGAGAGGAGGAACAAATGTCCACGGACGCAGTGGACTGCATGGTGGTTGCTTGGGACCCTCTGAGATTGCATACCTGCTTGTGCCACTTTCTGCAATAGACATTGGTGCACTGCCTCAGCTGGACAATGACAGTACTCGGCGGGCAATCCCAGCGATCCCATGATCAAAGCAGCTTTAGAAGCCCTCTATGCAGGAAAAGATGTGTCAAATGACGCTCCACTGATTTGAGAACTGCACTGTTATACAAAGAAGGTCCTAAGTTGAGCAGATCAATAAACTGTTATACAGAGAAACAAGTAGACCGAGGGGACAAGTAGACAAACAACAACTAGTGCTGCCCACTACCTTTCGAGACTCAGTACTGAGGTCCTTGCACAACCACATAGGGCACCTTGGTATAGACAGAACACTTGACTTGAAGGATCCAGATTCCTATTGGCCTAAGATGAGGGGCTGATGTGGAGCAACACATTCCGAACTTGTAGTCGCTGCTTACAGAGGAAAGCTTTGCCCCAGAGGGCTGCCCCCTTTAACATCACCACCAGTGCACCCATGGAGCTGGTCTGTATTGATTTTCTGAGTTTGAGTCAGATCAAAATATCAGTAATGTGCTGGTGGTCACTGACCATTTCCACGAGATATGCCCAAGCTTTCCCCACCAAAGACCAGAAAGCATCCACTGTGGCCAAAGTACTTGTAGAAAACTTTTTGTTCACTATGGGGCTCCAAAGAATCCATTCTGATCAAGGGAGAGACTTTGAGAGTCGTCTGATCAAAGAGATGCTTTCTCTGTAGAGGTCTGAAGTCCAGAACCACTCCTTACCACCCCAGGGGACCCACAGCCTGAACGTTTCAACTGCACTTGCTAGATATGCTGGGCACCCTGCACCCAAAGGACAAGCCTAGATGGAGCCAACAATTAGCACCCTGGTACATGCTTATAACTGCACCAAAGTGATGCCACTGGATTCTCCCTACCGCCTGATGTTTGGAAGAAAGCTCGACTACCAGTAGATGTGTGTTTGGGGTCTCTCTGATGGGGTTCAAGCTGACAACTGTTTGCAGTATGTGCCAAAGTTAAAGGCCCAGCTAACTCATGCGTGCCAACTGGCTCAAACCATGGCTGCCAAAGAAATCTGGCCAACAAGAAGGTATGATAAGGTGGCTACAGGAACTCCAGGAGGGAGATCGGTATTGCTAAAACTCTGGGACTGCATGGCAAGCACAAGATTTGTGACAGATGTAACATCTCCCTCACATTGTAGTGGGCAAACTAGATGATCTGCCAGTGTACAAAGTAAGGCCTGAGAATAATTCAAAAGATGTAAAAACAATGCATAGAAATCATTTACTGCCCATTGGACAAATCTTAATTGAGTCTGAGCCCTAGAAGATGCCCCCTCTGGACCAGTGACTAGAGCTGCTGCTAAGAAAGATCAAGAAAGTCTGCACCTACAGAAGTAAGGTAAAGTGTCCCCTCCACAAGTCCCAGTTGAGCATGACTGTCAGTCCATATCGGAAGAAAGTGAGAGTGACTTTGAATACTATCCTTCTTCGAACTGAGTCAATTGTTCGGGCAATCCTAGTCAATACTGGAGACAAAGCTGGGCCTTCTGGACTGTCTAAGCCCCAGCTTCATCCCTGGAGCCATGCTCCCAGAAAGTGAAGTGCAAAGCATCAGATCAGATGAAATGGAATCATTGTGCATGGTTGAACTGTTTGAAAGCTTTCAGGGAGAAAATGATAGATTAGGGCAGACTGGTGATACACCGAACAAGTATTTTGAGTGCCCTGACAGTCCACTGCCAGTGTCGAAAGCTCTCCATGCAGGCCAAATGTTGTGGACTCAGAAACTGTAACTCCTGGAGCTGAAAAGTGCCCCAAGTTCTAGCCTCTCTACCCCATGGAGACTCCCCTGACAAGTGAGGACAATGCTGAAAATGAGGCTCAGGTGCAGAGACTATAACAGTTCCCCTAGAAAAACTGGTCGAGCTGTAAAGCCTGTGGTGCACCTCAGTTATGATTCACTTGGGAGGCCTGTGGACTTGCCTCTCAATGTTGTCCATAAAGGAGTGTATGTGTCCCCAGCTCATTGCCCAAACTGAGCATCAGCGCTACCTCAAGTTACTTGTGTTGCCCTCTAGAGTATGGTGCCTTGCCCCATCCAGCCCCAAGGTAACTGATAGGAAGGGCCCCTCTCTTCAGGTTTCATGTACAAGGTAAACTTGAGTTATGGTACAATGTGTGTAATACTGTGTAAAGAGTGACGTACTGCAATGTTTCAGAAATGTGTTCTTGGTAAAATGATATATTGACTGATGATTACATAGTGCGAGCTAATGCAAATGTATATGGTTGCAGTTGAAACTTATGGGGTACTTGCGGACGGACGTCAAGCTTTCCCAAACCAGGAAGGTGTAACCCCGCTGCAAATGGGGGTTCCCAAAGACTTCAGGAGCTTGCTTGAATGCTCCAAGCCTGAATGGTGTTTGGCATTTAAGCCATTTATCAGTGAGTGTTTTAGAGCCTCTGGTACTGTCTCTTTAAGAGCTGTCTGCTTGCAGACATAATTAGTTGTAAGAGGGGACTGTGTGCTTCTCTGGGTACCACTCAGGCTGCTGCAATTCACTTCATTTTGCAGTCACTAGGAGTGCAAAGGGAACCTATCTGAAAAGATGTAACTGTTTGCCAGAAATTATTTAGAGTAATAATGAAATTACAGTTTGTCTAACCTGCTTTCTTTGCAGTCAGAACTGTGTCTGCTAGTTCCCCATTCTAGTTTTGAACTGCTGAACTGGACCAATCAGTGTGGGGTAAGCTAAGCTCTAAAATGGTGCCTTGACGAATCAGAACTTGGACTCATAATCTGAGCCAGCCACAAGAGGATTGTATGGGCAGTGACTCTGGGAGATGTAGTTTAGACTTCGTGTGCCTTTTTGGACCAACAGCAGCAGTCTATTGTGTGACGCCAATCCAGTCAAGAACTGGGAGGAACTCAAAGGAAGTGCCGGTTTTGTCAGTTGGAGTTTGAGTTGAGCTTTGGCAGTGAAGAAGGAAGGAGCCCTGTGCTTTTTCAGTGTGCAGTTTTAGTCAAAAAACGTGTAAGGCCCAGAGTTCGGTCTGCAGCTTGTGTAACAGCTTGTTAGGACTGAATCCGTCCTGAAAGAATCAAGGATCTCTGAAGAGTAGAAACCAGGCTCACCTGTGAAGACTGGAGAAAGTATTGAATTGCTCGGTCTGTCAGGAACTGAATCTGCTGTATGTTCTCCGGGTATTGTGCAGTAATGCGATCGGGATAGAGAAGCAGCCTGCCTGGTATAGTACTCTTTTTTTTTTTTTCCATATAAATGTGTGAAGAGTCTGTTGGAGCTCAAGAGTAGCCCTGCTGACTATTGAAGGACCCTATCTTATTTGGAGGTCGTGAGTACTAATTCAGGTCGCTCCTGTTGAATTGCCACATTAAATCCAAATGGAATTACTGTACTGCTGACTGTTTAATTTTCCTTTTCTCTGTGTGAAGGGCCCTACCAGCTGCCACGGTTTGGACTAGCCACTAGGGCTTGGGTACCCAGGGACAGTAACTGATAGGGATAGGCCTGTGCACAGAGCCATAAATAGATTATTAGAGTGATAAGCTAATTAACCTGATTTCCCCTGTCCTTGTTATATCCCCTAAATAAATCAGAGCTGCTTGTTTCAGCAAAGTTATACTGCCTGAGGTATTTGTCTATGTTAAGTACTGTACTGTGATTGTTGCACTGTATCTCATTTCTAGGAGGTCCCAGTGCGGAACCAGACCTGGGGGTAAGTGTATACTGTGAAGGTAATTCTGATATATTGTGTGGGCCACTAGTGGGAAGAAAGGGGTTGCAGTGTCCCAGAGGGCTGTGACCAAGTTAGTTTAACTATTGCAAACCCTGACCTCTGGGTGGAGGCACCCGCCATTGGATCCAGGCCCCTCAACCTGTTAGTGGCAAATCAGGCAGGGGTAGTAGCCCCTGGGATAGCGCCATCTAGGGGTTACATTTGTATCGGCGTTGAGAGAGGTTTGCCCGCTCCGTTTCTCTTCAGTTTCAGTGGAGAAGACATGCTTCAAGTTTAATGATGTGGATGGATTTGGTTCCAGAGGGAGACGGACCAGAGAGATTAGGCAGCCATTACCCTGCTGACGTCACCGGAAGTCCAGGGGGAGTTTATTGTGAGTGACAGCCAGACCAGCCAACAGAATAGTGTGGAACTAAAGGAAATGCAGTGCTCTGGGACTGGAGAGCGCAGTGAAGAGACAAGGAGCTCTGTGCTTCTGCGGTGTATAGTTTAGCGCAGGAAGTGTGTGTGAGGCCCTGAGTTTCAGTCTGCAGCCTGTGCAGGCACCCGTTCAGACTGAATCTGACCTGTGAGGAGAGTCAAGGAGATCTGAAGAGCAGAAACCCAGCTCACCCTGTAGAAGACTGGAGAAATTGCTGAATCTCGCTCGGTCTGTCAGGAACTGAAGCTGCTGTGTATTCTCCCGGGTATCGTGCAGTTATTGCGGTCAGGATCAAGAAGCAGCCTGCCTGGTATAGTACTTTCCTTTTACATATAAATGTGTGTAGTGCTTGTGGGGGATCGCGTTTCAAATCCCCTGTACAGTGAATTGAGTGCATGAAGCTGGAAGTAAACCCATCTTAATCTGGACTATAGTCCATTTGCTATAAACTGCAGTGGAGTCCAGTCACAAGGGCCTTATCCTCATGTTCTGCTCCTTCTGGCAATCCAGGACAATCTGCCTTCCATCTAGTTCTCAGCATTGAGTTTGTGAGTACAAGCAGGGTAGCTCCCAGCCATCTGTTTATCGAATTGCAAATGTGTCATCTAATTGTTGTTTTTCATTTCTTCACGAACTGAGCCATCCGGCTCCAGATTACAATTGGGTATTGTGCAAGTGTTTTTTCCATCACAGGGCCCCAACCAGCTGCACCAATCCTGTCTAGCCCCTCCCCATCCTGGGTACCCAGTGAAAGTGACAATTTGGGACTCTGAATATGCGCACAGTACTGTTATTATTAATGTGTTTAACCTAATTAACCTGACTTCCTCCTTCCGTGCTACAGCTCCTTAAATAAATCAGATCTGTTTGTTTCAGCAAAGTTACACTGTCTGAGGTATTCATTTATGTTAAAGTATTGTACTGTGGCTTTTGCACTGTATCATCTTGTTTTACAGGGAGTCCTGAGAGTCCAGTCAACAGAGCCAGTCCTGGGGGTAAGTGTACATTGTGAAGATATTCCTGATGCACTGTGTGGGCCACTGGTGGGAAGAAAGGGGGGGTTACAGTGTCCCAGAGGGCTGTGATCAAGTTAGTTTAACTACTGCAAACCCTGACCTCTGGGTGGAGGCACTCGCCATTGGACCTAGGCCCCTTAACCTGTTAGCAGTTACGCAGGCAGGGGTAGTAGCCCTTGGGATAGCACCACCTAGGGGTTACATCTTGGAGGCACTGCTGGGATTAGCGTCCCCTAGTGGCCACATTTACGAATCACTGTTAAAAATAAATGGGTACCCTGACAGAAGTGGCTGTGCAGCGGCTGGTGGAGTGGTGTACTGGGGAGGAGATCGACCCCCAAAATGCCATGCTTATCCTGGACATCCCCCTGGGTATCAATATGGACACTGTACAGGGAGTACTTTCCAAGGTAAAAGGTTTACAAAAACTTGTGGTGGCGGGTCGACATGCTAATCTGCTCACCCAAGCTTTCATGGCCCTAGTAGAGTATAAGGATCCCATAGATAGCTCCAAAGTGCCACAGACTATTACCCCAGAGGGAGCCCTCACTGCCTGGAGAGTGATAACTAAGGACATTAAAGACCCAGGGGGAATGAACCCCCCTACTATCTGAAACTTTTGAGGGGAAATTTGCTAAATGGTTGCTGGAGGAAGGGAAAACTGTGGAGGACTTGAAGAAACTATTCTTGCCACCTGGGGGTGTTCCTCCCCCAACACCCTCTCCCACTCCAGTACCCGTTATGGTGGCTGAACCAATGCAGGCTCCTATTTCTGCACCTGCCATTAATCACGACTCTTACCGAACGTTGAGGATCTTCTCTGGCACCCTCCCCACCCCCCAAGGGGAGGATGACTGGGAGACCTGGATAGACTACGTTGCCCCTCAAGTGCTAGAATGACAATGCTGGGAAACCGAAAAGTGAAAGAGGGTTAGTTAGAGCCTCCGAGGTCCTGCCCTGGCTACCATCCATGCTAAACGGGCCAGTAACCCTGAAGCGACTGCACAGGACTATCTTGAGGCCTTGGAGAATGTGTATGGGAGCCCAGATTCAGATGAGGACCTGTGGTGGAGAGTAAGAAATGCACAACAGTACCAGTGGTAGGTGTTGTCTGTGTATGTATCTTGGCTGGAAAAATTGTTGCAAGAATGCCTCAGAAAGGGTAGTTTGCCAGCGCACGAATTGGACCGAACCAGGCTGGATAGGATCCTTAAGTCTGCCTCCTTCTCAGAACTGCTGTTGCTTCTGTTACACTTTGCCAATCAACTGGAATCCCCACCCTCCTATGATGAGCTAATGAGAGAAATTCGAGGAGTTGTGAAAAGGCGACCTCAGGAGGTACTTGCACCAATAGCTGCTGCTACGACCCAAGGTACTGAGGGTGACCCATCAAGTGAAGATCAGGGGCAGAGGTTGGCAGTTAATGAGTGCTCTGAGAAGGAAAATGTTATGCCCCAACGGGGCGAACTGCTGAGAGAGATTAGGAAAGTAACAGACAGTCCCATCATGAAGGCCGCTCCTACCAGTGTAGGCACTGACACTGGCCCGACCGCTTTTGCTATGGGGGTGGAGGTGCCTACCTAGGCACCTCATGTTGATAATAGTTCAAAACTCAATGTCTTGACCATGGAGGTGGGGAAATTGACGAGATGCCTCCAAATGCTTATCACGTCGCAGACAGACATGGCACCAAGGTGTCCAGTTAGTAGTACCCCCATCCTGGTTCCCAGTGTGATGCCTCGGCCAGCTAAAACTCCAGAAAGTATGTTTTGCTATAATTGTGGGAAGGATGGGCACATAAAGAGAGAATGACGGTCCCCAAAAGACACAGACAAAGTTGTATACAGGCTACAAGGAGAGCTTTAGAGAACAAATCACTGGTTAAGAGGTGCATGAAATGATCCCAGTGAGGGTCCTAAAAATGCTAACTCACATCCCTTTGTGGCAAGGTCAGTTGCCCAGACCCCTGCTACCGCCTCTCCAGATTGGTCCAGTATAGTGGGTCCCTCCATGGAGACCACTGTAAAGGTGAATGGAGTGTCTACAAGAGCTGTATTAGACAGTGGCTCCCAAGTGACAATTATGTTCCAGGATTGGTATCAGAAGCATTTGTCAGACATACCCTTACAACCATTAGAAGGACTGCATGTATGGGGGTAAAGAGAAAAGGCCTACCCCTATTCCGTGTATATCCGAATTTGGCTGTCTTTCCCCACCTCCGTGGCTGGAGTGGCAGAACAAGTGGAGACCCTGGCCTTAGTGTGTACCCCTACTGGACTGTATGATGGGGTTCCTCTACTAATTGGGACTAATGCACATATGTTTGGATGGCTGGCACAGTTGTGTTATGAAAAACAGGGGTCCCGGACTGGTAAAGCTCTAAGCATTCTGGCCTTGATCAGAAAGGCCTACGATGCTCAGAGAGATGCTGACAAAGTAGAACCAGAGGAACCGGTTGGAGTTGTTTGGAAAAAGGATCCTGAGTCTTTGATCCTGGTGCCAAATGCCCAGTGTACCTTACAGGAAGAGGTCTGTATCAGAAACGATGTCAAGATTAAAATATTAATGTTGGATGCACCAGGCGATGGGAAATTGCTGGAAGGACTGCTGGTCAAGCCAAGTATTTTGCCTGCTAGAGCCCATGCTTTTGCCAGACAGGTAATGGTTCAAGTTCATAATGTGTCTGATAGAGAGATTCAAGTAAATAGAGGTTGCACCCTGGCTAATGTACATTGTGTGGATACTGCAGTGCTACCCAGTAGCAAGAGTTCGGGGAAGAATGACAGAGTAACGCCTGACTTGTTTGATTTTGGTGACTCCCCGTTGCCAGCTGAATGGAAAGTGAGGATCAGTGAGAAGCTTGCCCAGAGAGACTAGGTGTTTTTTTTAAAAGAATAGGATGTAGGATGTGTGCAAGGAGGTGAGCACTGCATCTGGCTGCATGATGAAAGGCCATTTCCTGAGAGGTCTCAAGGCCTGGCACCTGCTGACATATATGATGTGAGACGGCATCTGCAAGAGATGCTTGCTGCTGGTGTAACAGAAGAATCCAGAAGCCCCTATGCTTCCCCCATTGTGGTAGTGAGAAAAAAGAATGGGACAGTAAGGATGTGCATGGATTATCGCACCTTAAACCGTCAGACTGTCCCTGATCAGTATACAATGACCCGCATCCAGGATGCTTTGGACTGCCTGAACGGTAGCAAATGGTTCTCTGTGCTGGATCTCCGCAGTGGGTACTACCAGATCCCGATGGCCCCAGAGGACCATGAGATGACAGCCTTCATCTGTCCGCTTGGCTTCTATGAATTCATGAGAATGCCTCAAGGAATTTCAGGCGCTTCAGCCACTTTTCAACAATTGATGGAGCGTGCAGTGGGGGACATGAACTTATTAGAGTGCCTGATATACCTAGATGATGTTATTGTGTTTGGAAGCTCACTGGAGGAACATGAGAGCAGATTGTTCAAGGTGTTGGACCGACTGGAAGACTTTGGCCTTAAACTGTCCATTGACAAGTGCCAATTCTTTCAAACATCAGTAAAGTATGTGGGACACATAGTATCCACTGAGGGAATAGAGACCGACCCAAGTAAAGTTGAGGCCTTGACCACCTGGCCCAGCCCAAAAATCTAAAAGAACTGCAAAGATTCCTGGGATTCTGTGGTTATTATTGGCATTTCATCGAGGACTATTCAAGAGTGATCCGCCCTTTACTTAACCTTACTCAAGGGTATCCCCCAACCCACAAAAGATACAAAAAGTCAGCGTCCCTTGAGACTGAAAGAGTGTATTTTCATCCAAGTGAAGTATTTGGGGCCCGCTAGACTCCTGGTTGTGAGACTGTTTTTCATGAGATCATATATCAACTTACCCACTTGACTTGGTGAGATCCAGATTCTATTGGCCTAAGATGGGGCCTGATGTGGAGCAACACATTCAAACTTGTAGTTGCTGCTTACAGAGGAAAGCTTTGCCCCAGAGGGCTTCCCCCCTTGTTAACATCATCACCAGTGCACCCATGGAGCTGGTCTGTATTGATTTTCTGAGTTTGGAGTCAGATCAAAGAAATATTAGTAATGTGCTGGTGGTCACTGACCATTTTACGAGATATGCCCAAGCTTTCCCCACCAAAGACCAGAAGGCATCCACTGTGGCAAAAGTACTTGTAGAAAACTTTTTGTTCACTATGGGACTCCACAAAGAATCCATTCTGATCAAGGGAGAGACTTTGAGAGTCGTCTGATCAAAGAGATGCTTTTTCTGTGAGGGTCACGAAAGTCCAGAACCACCCTTACCTCCCAGGGGACCCACAGCCTGAGCGTTTCAACCGCACTTTGCTAGATATGCTAGGCACCCTCCACCCAAAGGATAAGCCTAGATGGAGCCAACGAATTAGCACCCTGGTACATGCCTACAACTGCACCAAAAGTGATGCCACTGGGTTCTCCCCCTACCGCCTGATGTTTGGAAGAGAAGCTCGACTGCCGGTAGATGTGTGTGTTTTGGGGTCTCTCCTGATGGGGTTCAAGCTGACAACTATTTACAGTATGTGCAATAGTTAAAGGCCCAGCTAAATCATGCATACCAACTGGCTCAAACCATGGCTGCCAAAAGAAATCTGGCCAAGAAAGAAAGGTATGATAAAAGGTAAAAGCACAGGAACTCCAAGAGGGAGACCAGGTATTGCTAAGAAATTTGAGACTGCATGGCAAACATAAGATTGCTGACAGATGACACCATCTCCCTCACATTGTAGTGGGCAAACTAGATGATCTGCCTGTGTACAAAGTAAGGCCTGAGAATAATTCAAAAGATGTTAAAACAATGCATAGAAATTATTTACTGTCCGTTGGACAAATCTTGATTGAGTCTGAGCCCCCAGAAAATGCCCCCTCTAGACCAGTGACTAGAGCTGCTGTTAAGGAAAAATCAGGAAAGTCTGCACCTATAGAAGCTGAGTTAAAGTGCCCCCCTCCACCAGTCCTGGTTGAACACGACTGTCAGTCGTGTCAGAGGAAAGTGAGTGTGCTTTTGAATACTACCCTTCTTACGAACTGAGTCAATTGTTTCCGGGCAATCCTCTAGTCAATCCTGGAGATGAAGCTGGGCCTTCTGGACTGTCTAAGACCCCAGCTGTGTCCCTGGAGCCAATGCTCCCAGAAAGTGAAGTGCAAAGCATTAAGTCAGATGGTATGGAATCATTGTGTATGGTTGAGCTGTTTGAGCTTTCAGATGGGGAAATGATGGACTGGAATAGACTGGTGACATATCAGAACAAGAAGAGTATTTTGAGTGCCCTTATGGTCCACTGTCAGTGTCCGAAAGCTCTCCATGTGAGCCAAGTGTTGTGGACTCAAAGATTGTAACTCCTGGAGCTGAAAGTGCCCCAAGTTCTAGCCTCTCTACCCCAATGGAGACTCCCCTGACAAGTGAGGACAATGTTGAAAATGAGGCTCAGAGTGCAGAGACTGTAACAGTTCCCTCTAGAAAGACTGGTCTAGCTGTAAAGCCTGTGGTGCACCTCAGTTATGATTCCCCTGGGAGGCCTGTGGACTTGCCTCTCAATGTTGTCCATAAAGGAGTGTATGTGTCCCCGAGCTCATTGCCCAAACTGAACATCAGTGCTAACTCCAAGTTACTTGTGTTGCCTTCTAGGTATGGTGCCCCTGCCCCATCCAGCCCCAAGGTAGCTTATAGGGAAGGGCCCCCTCTCTTCAGGTTTCATGTACAAGAGGTAATAACCTGAGTTATGGTACAATGTGTGTGTAATACTGTGTAAAGAGTGACATACTGCAAAGTTTCAGAAATGTGCTCCTGGTAAAGTGATATATTGACTGATGCTTACATGTATGAGCCTAATGTGATACTGATGTAAATGTATATGGTTGTGTTGAAATTTATGGGGGTACTTGCTTGATGCAGATGCCAAGCTTTCCCAGGCCGGGAAGGGTGAAACTCCCCTTTCAAATGGGGGTTCCCAAAGAGTCTTCCAGGAGCTTGCTTGAATGCTCCGAGCCTGAATGGTGTTCGGCGTTTCATTCATTACATCCAACAGGAGATGGATGTAGAGGGCCTTTGGACTTTACAAAGGCTGCAGAGTGAGGGTCCAAGTCAGTTTTGTGCTTTACCAGTCCCTTGCTGGAATGAGTATAGCCTTGCAGTCACTGGCCTTCTAAAAGAATGACTTGTAGCAGAATGGGACATGATATATTGATATATATACTGATATATTGTGCCAGGGATTTTGTGCCCCATATGCATTATCTTGCACTTCTTTGCATTGAATTTCAACTGCCAAACCCCTGACCATTCTTCAAGTTTCTGAGCGACCTGCAGAAACTTGAAGAATGGTCAGGGTTTGTGCAGTTGAAATTCAATGCAAAGAAGCAAATACTGAAAACCTGCACAACTATATCAGTTGGAGTGAGGATATAGCATGCACCAAGCAGGAAAGGGATCTTGGGTTATCATCTCTGATGACCTCAAGGTAGGGAAACAGTGTGACAAGGCAGCAGGTAAAGCAAATAGGATGCTGGGATGTATAGGCAGGGCCATTACAGCAGGAAAAGGGAGGTCATAATTCAGCTATACAAGACACTAGTGAGGCCCCACCTGGAGTACAGTGTACAGTTCTGGAGACCATACCTACGTAAGGACATAGACAGGGTAGAGAAGGCTCAGAGGAGGCAACAAAGATGGTGCATGGATTGCATCACAAGTCCTATGAAGACAGGTTGAAGGAACTGAACATGTACTCCCTGGAGGAGAGGAGGGAGAGGGGATATGATAGAGACATACAAGTATCTTACAGGGAGGAACAGGGTGCAGGAAAACACTATTTTAAGCGAAAAGATGTTCCAGGACTAGAGGCATGGGATGAAGTTGGAGGGAGGACGATTCAGAGGAAACATGAGAAAGAATTTCTTCACGGAGCGGGTGGTGGACAAGTGGAACACCCTGCCAGAGGAAGTGGTGGGGGCTGAAACAATCACGGGATTTAAGAATGCATGGGATAGGCATAAAGGAATTCTGGAGGTCGGGGGTTAGGTGCAACAGACTTCTAGGAAAACAAACTGAACTTACAAGCTCAAATGGGCAGACTGGGTGGGCCATAGGCCCTTATCTGCCGACACTGTCTATGTATCTATGTATCTATGAATGGCAAGTACATGAGGTCTGGGGCCTAGTGACACATCTTTTGCCCTTCAGAGCCTTAGACTTTGTTCTTTTATACTTGATGGATGCTGCCTCCAGCACTGTGGCCAGAAGACCCAAGACTGAGTGTTTTAAGCAGGTTATCAGAAAAGAACTGTGCTGTATAAGCAAATGAGAGTTAACAGATGGATAGTCACTTAAAAACACTAAGCAGGGCCTTTCCACTGTGCAGTGCTCCGTACTATGTGTATTTGCATGTGCTAAGATGGTTGCTGGTGGAATCATGCATGCATGCATGGCCTGTAAAACAATAGCTAACACAAAAGAGTAGCTCAAGTAACCTCACCAAGATGGTGCCCGTTACACATGGTAAGCAGACACTTGGGATGTTGCACTGATGAAAAACTCTTCAAAGTCTCCAAATCGCCTGCTGAACAAAAACTACCCTGATTTTAACTGTGCTGAAGGTGGATGAGATGGATGGCATATTTATGTCTACCAGCTATGACAGGCTGTAAAAGACTGAGAGAGTGTGGGCAGGAGTGTGTCCTAAGACTTCTCTTAGACTGTAACAACATCCTTCAGCTACTAGGAGAGGACTGCTCCTAGGAGCTAATGCACAGCACAGTTTCTGCCACAGCCCTGTTGCCATGACAGCAGTCAATAAGTTCTGATTTGTTGGCCTCCAAACCAGTCAGTGATTTTCTAGACATGTGCAGTGCTGTCTATAATCTGGCTGCTGACCAATTCTGCAATAATAATTTTTATTAAATTTCAAATAATATAACAAAACAAACAAAAATAATACCTAAGCATACTGTCAACATATTTACAAAGAAACATGTGGTGATCCTGCCCCCGATCCTAAAAGCTGCTACCAATTAAAAAATGCTGCAGTGTAACTGACTGTTACACTATGTTGTTGCTCATTAACTGCAGTTCATGGAATGAAGCTGCTGGTTTACAGGAAGCTGCAATAAGCCCAGTTTACACTACCAGCTTTGCAGTGCATCAACTGATGCCTTCCAGTCGATGCACTGCAAAGCTGCCATTGTGGACACTCACCGTTGCGATATAAGTGCCGCTCCAACACCTTTTTTTCCACCGTCAATCCTGGGGACATGTACCAGCTTCATCGCTTTCCCCCGTGGTATAAACAGCTGCTGCACTCCATCTGCTACTCGTCCCTTACTTGTCCCTTGGTGAGTCAGTGCGCGACATCTGATTGATACCCACCTGCCCCACCGTGGCCACACCTCTCGGTGCAATCTGCGGCACTCAACTGCTGGGAGTATAAACACATGCATTCAGCAATCAATTATAGTGGATCCGATGGATGTGGTATGGTATGTACAGCACACTCATAGTGTAAACAGGGAAATAGAGATTCAAAAACCTGTAGAAATCTGTCATTACAAAAAAGTTAATGAAAAAGAACTGCAGATTTTAGCTAACAGTAACAAAGAAACATAGACAATGGCAGACAAAGACCAATGGTCTATCCAGTCTGTCCGTGGCACCCTATCTAACCCCAAGGCCAGGGTCCTAGTCCTCTCCATCCACCCCTCTACTCCCTTCCCAGTTTCTGTCATCCCAAGCAACCACTATATCCTTCCCTCTGCCCCTGCCCTGCTTGAAACAATTAATGGTTTTAGCACCCACCACATCAGCTAGTAAACTGCTCCTCATTTCCACCACCCTTTGTGTAAACTAATACTTCCTAATGTCCCTCCTGAACCTCCTATCCTGTTAGATTCTATTCATGCCCTCGTGACCTTGAACTGTTACTCATGCTAAATAATTCCCCACTGTAGTATAAAAGTACTGTCCCCTGGGATGAAAAATTAACCTCTGCTGGCAATAATGCACTCAGCTTGTGGTTCAGGAATTATAAGCCACTGTTGGTCACTGCTTGGTCTTGCTTACCTCTGTGATCTGCTGACCCCTCTTCTTGTGATATTAAAATTATTTTCACAGCAACAGATAATAATGTTGCAAGCAGAGGATTGTGATGTCAGGTGTAGCAGCCAAAGCTGATGAAGTCAATGGGAGAGTGATCCAGTCTCATGGTAACATGCATGATTAGAATAAAGGGGGGGGGAGCGGGGAAAAGAAAATAAATATAAACTTAAATGTGTCCAAACTGTAAAATTGTTTTAATGAGTCACTTGTGATGTCAGGGTTTCTTTATAGTTGTACTGTTTTATATAAATAGACACCTTTTGGATAGATAGATAGATAGATAGATAGATAGATAGATAGATAGATAGATAGATAGATAGATAGATAGAAAGACAGACAGAGAGATAGATAGGCAGAATTATAAACAAAGGAATGGTGTTGGGCTGATAAAATGCAAGATTTCTTTTTATTATATATGTGAGAACCACAGAGGGGATTGGATTGCAGATGCATAGGATTTGCACTGGCCATCTCTGGGTGGAGGAAAGAACTTTTGGGATTATTTGCTACCCTTTTATATGGATTCAGCCTGTGAAAGAATACCTATTATGGCCTGATAACTGATATTCAATATTCAAATCAGAAATATCGAGGCCAAATTCTCACTTTCTGCCTTGAGCTAATTGCATGAATATTTGCTGGAGGATAAAACAGAAGATCTTTGGTACATTTTTGAATAGCAAAAGGAAATGAAGATTTTCTAACTTAGTGACACAGAAATAATTCTGATCTGTAGTGATTTGTCATTATGTATTTGACATTTCCCTTAAAACAGTAGTCCTTAAGTTGCCCCAGATGCAGCCTCATCCACGGTGTACGCTATACCTTCTGCACAGTATTATTCAAATGAACATACAAACATATGAAGAACCAGCAGAATAAGGCCATTCAGTCTATCTAGTCTGCTCGTATAGCAGGGTTCAAAGCTTAAGCTACTTACTCTGCCTCCTCTTCCCAAACCTCCCATCCTTTCAATCTGTCCCTCCCATGACCCTTACATTCCTTTTAAGTCTATCGCAGCCTCTCTTGAAGCTGCCACATCTTCAACAAGACCACCTCTTTCAGCAGAGCATTTCAACTGGCCACCACCCTCTCCATGAAGAAATACTGCCTACCCTCCCCCAAACCCCCCCACTCCAACTTAAGACTGTGTCCTCTTGAGTTTCAGTTGCTGCTTTCTTAGAGACCCTTCTTATCTACCATATGTTTACCTTTCAAGTACCTGAAGATCTGCAATCACTGTTTCAGCTCAGTTCTGCCTTTACACAGCCTGCCTTCGCACTGATGTAGGTTGTGCCAGAAAGGGGCTATGGGGCTAGGTTGGGAACAGTGGAGGAGTCTGGGAGTGACTGCTTTTATTGGAGCAAGCGTTGCAATGCATTTACACTGCCACATAATACGCTTGATCTGATAAACTTACCCACTCATGTGCTGGTGCAGAAAATGGATCCAAAGAACTCCTAACAACCTCCAATGAGTGTCCACACTGGTGAATTTGCAGTGCATCAACCCGTGCATATGGGGTCATGCACTGTAAAAGCGGCAGTGTAAACATGGCTATAAACAACACCATTCAGGTCTAAAATGGTACTTACTAGTCAGTGTCAGTGGCTCAATAGGTAGCACACTCACCTCTGAGGCCAGGAGATCAGAGGGCTGTGGGTTCAGTTCCCACATATGGCACTTGGGTTAATATCCCAGTACTGACACTGTAGTGCAGCATGAGAGGGGTGCTGCACTTCTGAGGTGCCGTCTTTCGGATGAGATGTTATACCGAGGTCCCATCTGCCTGGATTGGTGGTAATTCAGGTGGATGTTAAAGATCCCATGGCACTTCTCGAAAAGAGTAGGGGAATTTCCCCGGTGTCCTGGCCAAACTGTCCCTCATTCACTAAAAATACCACCAACAGCTTAATCTGGTTCAAGGTCAGTTGGCATTCATCTGTAACCCCCTTCCCCAGGTCGTGCCTGAAAATAGGCAGGATTTGTCTAGTGCACTTACCCGATCAACAAAAATGAATTTGGAAAAAAAAGGAAAAATACTACCTATGTCTAAGTCTGAAATACTCATTAAGATAATTAAAAAGCATGTAGAGATGGAACAGTAACAGAACTGGTGTCAGTGTTTAAAAATCAGCTTTTACAGAGAAATAACTTACAGGTTCAGTGCAGTTATCCTTCAGGATTTGATATAACAGGTAGAACCCTAGAGCACTAATGCCCATTTTCAAGAAGGAGACATATAAAATACATAGATACAAATAAGACAATAGTTAGTTAACAAATGACAGGCAATTCACATGGGCACATTGCCTTCTTTTGCCTGGAATATTGCTATGTTCCTGAGGCTTTGATGATCTGACCGAAAATAGTTAAAAGCAGATGTTTTGATTGAGAACTGAGCAGGGGCATCACTAGGGGTGGGCATTAGGGGTTGGAGCTCCAAATCTTAATTCATTAGCCCAGAATACAAGATTCCCAGTTCCCAAAACTGACCCCATCCAAGTTGTTTTTTTTCACTTGGGGTGAGAAGTGGGGACTCAAGCCCCTAAGCTTTTCATTGTGGCTCAGTTGGTAGCACATCCGCCTCTGGGCCAGAAGGTTGTGGGTTCTGGTCCCACACTGGGTTTGGGCTCATACCTAAATGCTGGCACCCAAGTGCAGCATTGGGGGGGGCGCCATACTGTTGGGGTGTGCTGTCCTTTGGATGAGACATTAAACCATTACCCATCCTGTTGCTGTCCTGTTGGGTGTCCAGGTGGAAGTAAATGAATCCAAGGCACTCTTCACAAAGAGTAGGGGGCATTCCCGGTGTCCTGGTCAATATTCCGCTTCCACAAAACTGGTTCAAGCAACTGTCCAAGGTTGTGTATGTGTGTTGATGTGTGATATGGCTACCAGTACACATTCATTAATTTCACTACCATGCTAGCATTGCTTGTAAAGTGCTTTGGGATACAATGTGTATGACAAGTACTATATAAATGCTGATTTTTCTTTGTCTTCTTCTTCTTCTTCTAGAAACACCCCTGCAACTGAGAACTGGCCTACAGCATCTAAAGGGATAAAACCATTTTCAAAGCCTAAGTAATCCAATCAGCCAGATCCACAAAATTGCAAAAAGTCTTCTGCAAGTGTAGAGATGAAGCACTGCCTCTGTATATGAGAAGTAGTTTAGTCAACCACAGAAGTAGATGCATGTCATACATCTCCTCTGCACGTGGCCCCACTTGACCTACAACACAACATTGGCAAACATGTCTGGGGTGGGATCCATGCAATCTCTAGTACTTTGCACATGGTGCTGGTGGTGGGCACATAAACCGGGCCAGTTGGACCACAGCAGTAGTGCTTCATGCCCCCTGGCATGTCATCCCTGGATTGTTGGGAAGTCCGAATGACTCACCCACCTGTTGTTCACAGCCTTCCAATATGACACAGAGGGTGGGAGGTCCATAGTGCTCATTTGGGGTTTTATTTAAATAATTTTACATCCTTATGGGGATGTATCCCATAAATCCCCTACTCAACACAGAACTGGGTATCCTGTCTGGTGCTGACCTGAGAATCACATCGAGCCCAGCTGTGCCCCCTTCAAATCCAAAGGGAGGCAGTATAACGCAGTAGTTTAAGGCTCTGAGATACAAATCTGGAGACCTGGGTTTGAATCCCACAGCCCCCACTTGCATACTGTGTGACCCTGAGCAAGTCACTTAACCTTCCTGTGCTCCCAGGTTGCACCTGTAAACAAGCTTTTAGCTTTGTGTGTCTCACCTGGTTAAACAATTGGAAAAAAAATCACCCTTGGCCTGTATGTGGACCTCGGCACCCAGGTTCTGTGAATTCAGTCAAGTGTGACTGAGTCCAAGGATGTGGAGCTCCATGCTCCAGATATGCACAGTTTGCACGTATTCTGGGATTTCTGTGGATCAGGCCCTCAAAGGGAAAACATTTCTGCATGAAAAACTTTGTCATCCCTTAGATTTGGGTGCCTGCTAAATAACTGAGGGACACATTCCCCCCCCCCAAAAAACACACACACACACACACACACAAACACACTACATTTAGAAACCTCCCAACTATTCAGTGCACACCATTCCATTGTTCCTACCCCTGCTAGATTTTGGAGCCTCCCAAATATTCAGTGCATACCATTCCCTTGCCAGCCATTTGCAGACTCTAAGATATTCAGTGTGGATCATTCCCCTCCCCAACTTGATTTGGGGACTTCCCAAATATTCAGTGTGCACCATTTCTTCTTCTTTCTTATGGGAACGTCAGTAGTCCGTGTACAAGGGATTAATTCACAACTCATGGGTTAACAAGCATTTTCAGTTCAGTATCTCCTTAAGCACAATTTAATTATTCCTAACGGGATAACTTGTACCTTTCACCAAGGGGGGAGATGACCTCCCAGCTGCATAGTCTTTACATGCACAGTGCTAGGCTCCTAGCAAAGTACATTTCTTTAGAAAAAAGATCATTTAATTGTGCTTGGCATTTCCAATACAGCCAAAGTGTGGGCTTATATCCATGAGGGAAATAATCTTTCCAGGGCAAGCGCACAAATAAACTCACCGTCTCAGTGCTGGGTTGGCAGAAGGCAGGAGCATGATGGATGGTAGACATGTTACAAGAGTCAGTCATAGACACCCTCTGCCTAACTTCAGGTCCTAGCTCATTTATTAATAGTGCATTGGGTAAGGGACCAGGCAATAAAACTGCGGTTTCATCCATAGCTGATTTCCATTTAGAGCCCTGTCACGTTAATAGTGAAATAAATTGCTCTAATTGCCAGCAAACTTCATCAAATTCACATCTCTTCCTTATATAATTCAGTATTTATTAAACTCTGTGGTGTAATTTGTCCAGCTATGAAGGACCCTGCAAGGGAAGATGATTCTGAAATTCCACACTGTAATTTTTTTATCATTCTGATTTACCTTTTCCATTTTAAGTTTTTTTCCCATTCTCTCTATTAATGAGAACCCCCTAAAGAAATGAAATAAAACTCATATGTAATAAATCTGAATTCTTCACGCTCAAGAGGGATGTAGCTTGGAAATATGATACCAGCTGTGACTATAAAAAGATCTTTTGAGAAAATCAGGAGACAAAATGTGTACTCCCTTTCTAATACAGCCTTGCCATGACAATTGGTGGATTTAAATTCACAGAGCAATTTTCACACTTGCATTTCCTATTTGATCTCTGAAAGCCAGGGCTAACTAATTAAATGAGTTGTGTGTGTGCATTTGTGTGAATGTGGATAAGTGCAGTATAAGAGGATTTTGAGACCCCTCCCTTCAAGTAGAATGGTAAATCCATGGTTCTTATTCATTTATTACTTATCATTGCACTTTATTTGACAAATTGCAGTAGATTTCACTTGATAAAGCTGTAATTATTTAAATTTTATATCTATTTATTTATTGCAATTGTTTACCAGGAAGGGGCACTGAGCTGTGTAAGCGTGCATCTAGGTGCATCCTAGTGGGTGGGTTACACAGACCAATTTTTATTGACAGTGGGAATGTTAACCAGGACACCAGAGGAAATCCCTTGCTTTTATGATAAGTGCCATGGGATCTTTAGCTTCCACCAAGATATCTACCAGAGGCGGGCAGAAGGAACCTCGGGTTAACGTCTCAGCTGAAAGATAGCGACACCTCAATAGTGCAGCACCTCCTAGTGCAGAACTATAATGTCAGTTAGATATTGTGCAAATTACTGGTGTGGGACTAGAACCATGCCTTTCTGATCTTCTTGCCCCAGAAGCAAACATGTACCCTCCTATATGGAGCCCATTCATTTTACTTGAATGGTTGTATTAGCAGCTCCTTCTGCCCCCTGGACTTGCCCCATGCTGCCAACATATGCCACTAGGCTACTCAGTGTGCCTGCTCTTCCCTTTGGTCTAGGTTTATACAGCTCATGGAGGGTCCTCCTTCCCCCTAAGGCTACTGTAGGGGAGAGAGAACTGTCCTGATGTCTTGTAACCAAGGCTGGGGGAGCATGTGTGCCCCCATGGCAAGTTGGGTGGTGTGGGCACAGTCCTGTAGAGCTACCCAAACAGACTGGCTTTTCTGTTATTTTTCCCTATGGACAAGAATGCTGCGGCTCACATGGGTTAGTGCTCTATAACATGTGGCACCAGTTCTGTCAATGGCACTTCCATCATGCCTCTACCAGGCACCACTGCTAGGGTGTTCCAACACACACCAGCTGTGCTCAGTCATATGAGGTGGGGATGCAGGCAGATGAGGGTGGCTACCCACTAAATCATTCGTTCCAAATCCCTGAATACTGCTGCATTCCAGGAAATCAACAGATCCTGAGGGAGGTCAATTCCAAAAATGTATTCAGCACCATTTTAAAAGGATTACAAAACACAAGCTCTGATAGACTAAAATCTGGCACACAAATGCCAGGAGACTAACTCCAGCACCTCACCATTATGGCTTTGTCAGGGGACGCAAGTCTACTTGTGCATTACACACAAAGTCCCAAACTATGACATCACAGTTTAAATGCACAAATTATGTGAGTAAATTAGAAACATGATACAAAATGCAGTGTGTAAAAAAAGCATTACAACAAACACATTAAAGGATAGCTTGTGTCAAACTGATATAGAATCACACTATTGTGGAAAGCATACACTGCATGGCTAGGTGTTAAAAAGTGATTTATTTATTTATTTATTCATTACTTGGAGTTAATATCTATGAGCTAGAAGCTCATTTACATAGGTTCTATGTCAGAGACAAATACAGACAAAGTAACATTACAGTGATCAAGCAACAGAAATTAGCAAATACAAACCATAGAGTACTTTTAAATAGACCTTTCTGATTACATAGGTGATGTTGTTTTTATTTTTTCTTTATTTTTATTTAAACACAGTCCATAAAGTACAATTGGGTAATACGAGATATACATTAGGAATGAAGATAACTAGGTATACAAATGTAGAAGGTGACCATAAGGGGCTCATAGAGGGGAGTGGGGGAGGGAGGAAATATGAGAAAAGGAGTAAGGGTAGAAATCCTGAGGAGGGAGGGTGCAATGCAGTAGAGGGAATAGCACTGGGACTTAGAGGAGGCTGGATGGAGTGGTTGAGAGGGGGATATAGGTGGCCAGCAGCCTTGAAATGGAAGAAATTAGTAGGGGATGGTGAGAAGGGCAGTGACACAGACAGTTGGAGGGAAAGATTGGGATGGGGGGGTTAGCAGCACAGGGGCCTTGTCTAGGATGAAGGTAAGATAGGGTGGGAGGCAGTAGAAGGGGGGGACAGCCAGAGATTGACAGGGGTGGAGTTGGGTGAGGAGGGGAAATTGGTAAGGGAAGCGGATGTAAGGGGTGTTAAGTGCTCAAAAATAACTTGGGGGTATAGCAGGGGAATTCACTGGAAGCAACACATGGTCAGGGAGTGAGAAGAAGGATTAGCACCCACAATCACACTTCAAGTTGTTAACTGCTAAGTGGATTCTTAGAAAGGTTTTAAATTGACCAAGTTTGGTAAAGGATGCAAAATCAGTGCAAAGGGAGTTCATCCATTTAGGTGCAATTACCATTTCTAGTATTCCTGATGTTATTGCTGTTTAGGAGAATACCAAGTACTCCAGGGGTACCAAGGCCTAGAGTGGCCTTCTTGCCTACTAGGCAGACCTGGTACTGAATCCTGTTATCCAGGTTGAGCCATCCTGTCTGTGAGTAGAATTCACAGGGTGTGCATTAGTTTTCAGGCATCTAAGATCAGCCTGAAGGATTTATTTAGGGCTACCTTGACTCTGTGAAGGGCTGAATCAGACGCTGCCCCATAGACAACAGGCCCATCTTGAAAACAGGTCTTTGACCCAATGATGTAAAACATTTCTACCTGTTTAAAAATAAACCTTTACCTACCTACCTACTGTAGTCTATAGTCGACAGGACTGAGCTGGTTACAGTGAGTTTGAGGACTTCACCGGTAAGGCAATGCTTATGTTTGTGTAGCAGTCCAGTTCTGGTGTTTACAACCTTCACAAGCTGATCAATGTGATGCGAGTAGGAGAGGAAGCAGTCTATGGTGATCACTAGATATTTGAAAGTGTGGACCATTTCCAGTATTTCATTCTGGTTGTTGTGGATTTGCAGTTGATGTGATTTGTGTCTATTTTGTGGTGTAGTAAAGAGCATGGTCTTTGTTTTCTTGTAATTAAGAAGGAGCCTGTGATTTAGAAATCAGAGCTTGATAGCTGTGAAACAGGTCTGCATTTGTTCTTCTATGGAGGCTGGGTTGGAGTGACTTGAAAATAGCACTGCACCATCGGCGTACAGGAGAACTTGGTTAGTACATGCCTGCGGGAGATTATTTAGAAATAAACTGAAAAGTAGGGGCCCCAAGATAGAGCCTTGAGGTACTCCAGTTGTGACGTTACATGGTTCTGAAAGGGAGTGAAGGATTTTAACCTGTTGAGGCCGACTAGTTAGATAGCTACATAACCACTATACTGATTCTGGGGATAGACCTGTAAAGGACAGTTGGTGCAGAAGAAATTCGTGAGTCACTGTGTCAAACACCTTAGACAAGTTGATAAAGGTTGTGTTCTGCGATCAACCTTTTATGTGGGTTGATTCCTGGTCAGTATGCTGATCCACAGGTAAATCATGTAGCTCTTTCACAGGGTATACAAACAAGGAAGAGAAAAAGCTGACAATACCTAGAACAAAAACATAGCCACATTACTCAATTACATCAAAGTTGTTCCTCATCCTGCAATGATTTTTATAGGGCGGATGGGTGGTTTTGGAAAAAAGAACATTTTTAAATAATCTGAAAGAGTCTGCAACACAGACTTTCAACATAAGATTTGGGAAGCCATCAAAAGTTTCGCCTATCCTTGAGAAAAGGTTTTAGATTCCAATGTTCATTAACCCCCCCTGGGCTGACAGTCTTAAATCTAAAGATCCAGAAATGCTCCCATTTCAATAAAAGGTTCAGTCTGTCACCACCACTTCTGGACACTCTCACATGTTCCAAGCCCATACATTTTATTTGTCCTGGATCTCCCCGTGGTTCTCCAAAAAGTGTCTTGCCACTGGAGTATCAATTCTCCCATTTATCTCTGACCCGATATGTTCTTGTATTCTTTCTCTCAAGGTCCTAACTGTCCTCCATATGTAGCACAGGTTACATGGGCACCATAGGAGATAAATAATAAACTTTTGTCATACGTGAGATAAACTCCCTAATAGTACATTTTAAAGGTCTATTCTCATTCTTAAATGTCTTGCCCTAGATTCCATGCTTACAGACATTACATGTCTTGCACTGGTTGAATTCTTTTGGTTGTTGTAGTCAACCTATTTTATTCCTCCCTGGTATAAAAAAAAACTAATTACCAGTTTGTCCTTAAGGCTTGGAGCCTCTCTAAAGGAAACCCTTGGGGTATCTCCTACTGATTTCCCTACAGAGACATTACTCTGTAAAATATACCAATTCCTCTAGATTATGTTGCCAATTAGTCCTGCAAGATTGTTGTATTCAGTTGAAAAAGTCACAAGTCCCCAATTAGTTCCTCTTTCTCCAATTTTTCATTTCTAACCAATAACTCCTCTCTGTTTTTACCTCTCACTTCTTGGTATGCCTTTTCTAATATGTCTTCCCACATATCCCCTATCTAAAAATATTTTCTTCAGCTCCACTGACTGTTTATCAAAGTCCTGAAATTCTGAACAGTTTCTCCTTATCCTGAGGGACTGTCCATAGGGAATGGAGTCATTGAGGGCTTGCGAATGAGAGTCATCATATCTCAGCAGACTGTTGGTAGAGGTTTCTTTCCTATATCCTTTGGTGGTAACTTTTCCCCTCTCAGTATCTCCCTCCAAGACAATAACAAGAAAAGTCATTGAAACAGGACCAATTTTTCAACATCATTCTCATTGATCCATTTGAAAAATTCCAGTGCCTCTTCCGTGGCTCCTTCCCATACACATACACAGTCATCTATATATCTGTGCCAGCTTTTAAATTCACTATAAAAGGATTATTATAATAAGGGTCTCAGAAATGCTGCAATCTGATTGGCTGTTAGGATTCCAACAGCCTTACATTAATCCATGTTATACTGTCATGTACAGCCTGATCACCATGGCACATGAATTCTTTCTGTCAGCATTCCATCCTCTAGCCCTGCTGAATGTGTGGAATGATGCATTCTGATTTTGAACCAGCATTCTTAAACTGTTGGTGGAAGAACTATTTTTATTAAAATCTCCCTCTAAATGAGGAAAACTTGAAAAATATACTTTAAACTCTTTTCTTTTGGTGTGTTTTTTATAATAGCAATAAGCACTCCCAGGAGTTAGATTAAACAGTCAGTTAATCACCCCCGAGGGGCAATATGGCACTCGACTGCGCCTCATGCCACATTACACCCCTAGTGGGTGATTAACAGACTGTTAATCTAACCCCTGGTCATGCCTTATTGCTTAAATATCCTTGTTGAGAGCAGTTGTTTCCTTCCACAAACCTAGGAAGAAGTTCACATAAGCTGGCAACATTGAGGCCCCCATCACTATCCCACACACTTGAAGATAATACTAGTTATAGAACTAAAAAAAATGAAGAGTTAGGACAAACTTTGGAGACTTTCTGATAAAGCCCAGAGGCATACTCTTCTTTAAGAGGCTCCTCTTTAAAAAATTTTTTTTTTTTTGCTCATGCTCCCTTCCTTTCCATGGTTCACCTGACCCTCAGACTCACAGCCTGAAACTGGGCCCGGTCCTCAGCCCCCATCCTGTCTTGAATCACAACCTCAGGCTGGGAAGCAGGGAGGGGGAGGGACTGCTTCCCGTACTTATGCCACGTGTTGAGCCTCCAACTGACCTAGGCCATACCACACCTTCACCTGCCTGTCACCTGGCGAACCATGGGGCCATTTTCCATTTTTCTCCCTTAAGCCCCTGAGGATGCCGGCTGCCACGGAGGTCCATGGAGACATGCACACATAGATGCAGTGTTGCTCTGGACCCCAATCAATGTCCTCCCCGGCCACATGGTGCTCCCAACTGCACCATCACCTGTGTGCACCCAGGTGGTGGTGTTGCTGCAGGAATGGCATCCCTCCCTCCCTGGAGGAGGAGAGCACCCCTTGGACACTAAATCCTCCTCCCCCAGCTGACTCTCCAGCTCCCCGGGCTTGCTCCCGAACCCAGGTCACCAGCGTTGCAAGCGGTAGTGCTACCACTGCACCAGTGGGTGGTCCAAGGGGCTCATCTTATTTATTTATTTATTGAATTTTGATGACCGGGTAGGCCCACTGGGCCTGTGGAGGTCCCTTTTTCAGGGGCGACCCGGGTGCAACAACAACATACAGGTAACAGTTCAGTACAGCCTGGAGAGAGGAATAGTATTTTAAAAAATAGGAGTACATATCTTTGCAGGCGCCAAAGAATGGAAAACATGTAGGCTGTATGGACATGAAGGTAACAAATCATGAGCACGTTAAACTTTAAGCATCCTTACTAGTAGATTAGATACCAGGTCCACAGGAAATATTGAGCAGCGTCTGTAGACCTAGGGTTGGCTGATAAGTACACAGGGTTGGAAGGGGGATAAGTTAGGGACCTAAGTGCACCCCTTCAAAGAGAAGAGGACCAAATGTCCTGCCTAGATGGCTGTTGGGAGGACAAGTGAGCTGCTCAAGAGGCTGAGCTAGGTCAGGTACTGTTGTGGCATAGACATATACTCCTACTGAGCAGGTGTCCCTTCAGCAGCGTCGAAGCTAGAAAGAGTCTCCGCCTCCCGGACCTCCAAGGGAGGTTGTTCCAGGTGAAAGGGGCGGTGTCAAAGAGACCTAGACCCGGCTTTGGTCCTCATCTTTGGGACCTCGAGGAGAGATTGGCCTGATGGCGCAGGCACTGTGGGTTGCGTTTGCCCTGACGAGCCCAACCAGGCTAGGGGAGAGGGACCAAGTATCTTGTATGTAAGGCAGAGGAAGGGTAGGCTAGGCAGGCATCACGGCGGCCACCTGAGCCTGGATTGGGCCTCACAGTGGTGAGTCATAGGGTGAGACAAGGTGGCAAAGCAGACTATCTTATTGTACAGAGTCTGCAGCCTTCCTAATTCCATCGTGGCCACACCCTGGAGGATCAGGGCCCCGAATGTGAGCTTTGGGAGGAGTACGCTTGTGGCAATGGCTGCCCTGGCTTCAGGAATGATTTGGTCCTTTAGTCTATAAAGGATGCCTAATTTCGTATGGATGGCTTTTGTGATTTTATCTACATGATTCTTTAGATTAAAACCTTGGTCCAGGGTAAGGCCAAGGTATTTGGTAGAGGAGACCACCTCAAGTTTTGCACCCCCCCTGGACTGGAGTTGTAGGTGGTGTGACCTCTCTGTTCCCAGGGATCTAGGGACAAAGAGCATTACCTTCATTTTGCTAGTGTTTAGAACCATATGGTTCAGAGATAGCCAGTCCTCCATCAGGTGGATGTCTTCTTGGAGGGCTGTCTGCAACTCGGGTAAATTATGGGGAGGCTCTGTAAATGACTGCATCATCCACGTACTGAATGGCACTGCTACTACCGCAGTTTTTGTGCAGATCATTAATGAACAGTGTAAAGAGAAGGGGGCCAAGGATTGACCCTTGAGGTACCCCTTCTTTAAGTGGAGCTAGCTTAGAGACTTTATCCTCCCACTTTACCCTCTGGGTGCGTTCGGAGAGATAACTCTGGAACCATCCCAGTGAGTGAGAATCAAGACCAAGAGAACACATTTTTTGTAGAAGGAGGTTGTGGTTTACCAGGTCGAAGGCTTTGGATAGGTCAATGAAGACCGCCTTGTGCTGACCCTCCATCATTACTACTCAGTACTTCAGCTGAGAATTTAGTTAGCGCAGTGTCCGGCCTGGTTAGCCCTGAACCCGTGCTGAGATGGTGAGATTACCCGGTGAGTTTAGGTAGTCCCGGAGTTGAGAGTAAACAAGCTTCTCCTGTACCTTAGCTATGGAACACAGCAGGAGATAGGCCTGAAATTCTCAATGGGCTCTGCTGCTCCTCCCTTATGTAAGGGAATCACAAGAGCTTGTTTCCAGAGCTTGGGTACTGATCTCTCCGTTATGGACGAGTTGATCAGCCAAGTTAGGGGTTTAGCTAGGCTGGGGCTCCTCTTTAGGATTCTTGTTTGGATCCCATCAGGGCCCCCAGATCCTCTTAGGGGAAGGGATTTGAGGGTGGTAAGGACCTCTTTTTCCCTGACCAACCTCAAGTGAAACAAAGGGCGATCAAGGTCCTGGGGCCATTGTAAAACCGGGTTACTATTCGTGTCAGGAGGTCTCCGCTTATATGCCTCCAGGTTCGTGAAGTAGGTGTTAAGGGTCTCAGCAATATGAGATCCCTCATAGATTAGTTGCCCATTAGCCAGGATTGGGCTGGGTGGTGTTTGAATGTTCCCTTTGAGGAGTTCGTTAATGTGCATCCAGAAAAGCCTTGGATTGCCAAGGTTAGTTTTTTGGAGGTTGGTGATATAGGCTTTCTTTGCTAGCTTAATGGCCTTTTTACACTGATTTCTAAGGGCCCTGTAGGCCTCTAGGTCCCCCGATTGCCTTGAGTTCCGGTACTTATTCCAGGCCTTGTCCCGGGTGGACATCAGGGCTTTTAGAGAAGGCAGGATCCATTTGTAGCAGCTTTCCTTTACTCTGTGGGTTCTTAAAGGGGCTAGAAGGTCCATAATTCTCATGAGGGATGTCTGGAAGAAATTGACAGCATCCTCCAGACTGGGGAGGTGCCTTATATTGCTCCAGTCGATGCCATTTAAGTAGCGAATGAATTGGTCAGGGCAGAAGTTGGAGTAGTCCCTAGAGGTAAAAATCCTGGGCGGGAATTTATTCACACAATTCTTCCAGATGGCGAATACAGGCGAGTGATCACTCAATGCATCTGCCAAGGTCCCTGCCATTTTTACATTGTTAGGGGTAGAGGTCAGGACCCAATCAATTATAGTATGCCTTCCAGTGGCATGATTCATTCTGGTTGGTAAGGTAATGACTTGGGTGAGGTGGGAGTCATTTAGTTTAGCGTTGATGGTGGATTTCGCCTCAAGGGCCCAGTTTAGGTTGAAGTCACCCAGTAGGATGATCTCTGAAGCAGATTCTACTGCTGGGTTCTGCAGGAGGGCAGCAAGAGAGCTGAGAGCATTTGTGGGTGGGCTGTAAGCGCAGCCTATTGCGAGGTGCTTAGCGCCTCCTAGAGTGAGCCGAATGAGTATTGCTTCAGCTTCCGGGGACAGGCCAAGTGGCATACTAACAAGGGAGGACGTAATTGTATCCCTTACATATATCAAGACCCCACCCCCTCTTCTAGAGGGTCTGTCCTTTCTGTAGAAGGCATATCCAGCAGCAGCTACCTCATGATCCAGAATATGGGGCTTTAACCAGGTCTCCGAGACTGCTAGTATGTCTGGATTGTAGGCCGCTAGCCAAGGTTGGACTTCGTGTATCTTTGGTCTCAGGCTGCAGATGTTCATATGAACCAGCCTCAGGCCCTTGGCTACATCCCATGCCTTATCTGATGGAGAAGAAATAGAGACGTTAGGTGCCCCAGGACCAGGGTTAGGCTGGATGTCTCCTGCCAGTATTATCAGCGCTGCAAGCAGTCGACGAAGAGAGAGGGTTGGGGGGGTATGACCGCTGCTGATGGACATAGGGTTGAGCCCCAGGTGAGGATAAGGGATCGATATAGGATCCCTTTCCTAGAGAGTTCATACGCCTCATCTTTAAGAAATACATTCAGGACTCAATTCCATCTCTGTGTTGAATCAAGGTATAAAATAATTCTATATCTATGGTTAACCATAGCATGTCTTGTTGCCATTTCACTTCCCTGAATTTTTTCAGTGTATCCCCAGTACCTGTCAAGTAGGATGGAAGATTTTAGACACACTGTTTCAGAAAAAAGTCCAAAAAGGTGCATAAATGATCTACCAGTGAACCCAGCCCCAACACTATAGGTCTACCAGGTGAGTCCTGTAAGTTCTTATGTATTTTTGGGAGGATGTAGAACATGGGTATGGTTGGTGACTCACACTGCTGGTACTGGAACTCATCTTCTGTTATTTGTCCTGACTGTAAACCCTCTTGTAATGATTCCCAAAATTCCCTCTCAAAAATAGCTAGTGGGTTCTGGGGCAATTTCCTGTAACTCTCCTTATCATCAAGTAGTCTCACAATCACACTTCTGTAATGTTCCCTGTTCATGATAACTTTGTTGCCTCCCTTATCCGCTGGTTTTATTACCACTTCTGTGTTTTCTGAAAGAGACTTTAGCGCTGCTATTTCCTGAGGTTTCAGGTTTTTTGAGTTGTTGGTATTATGTTCTAATAGCTCATTCACCTGTTTTGTTGCCACCCTCTGAAATGCCTGGATGGCACTATTTATTACCGGGGGACAAAAATCTGATTGTTTTTTGAAGAGCTGTTTTCTAACTGCATCAAGCCCTAATGCAATATCATTGTTACCACATCCTCCCACATTCTCATTCAGTAGCCCTTCTAATGCTAATAAATTGTTGCAGACTGTTTTGGATTATTTAAAAATGTTCCTTTTTCCACTCCCCCCCCCAAATGAAATCCCTTACAGGATGAGGAGGTACTTTGATGCAACTGAATAATGTGGCTATGTTTTTGTTCTAGGTATTTTCAACTTTTTTCTCCTCCTTTTTTGTATATCCCGTAAAAGAGCCACATGATATACCTGTCGATCACCATACTGACTGGGAATCGACCCATTTAAAAAGGTTGATCGCAGAACATGAAAATGGCATCATATTGACAGTATCACTTTTTAACATCTAACCATGCAGTTTATACTTTCCACAATAGTGTGATTTTATATCAGTTTGACACAAACTATCCTTTAATGTGTTTGTTGTAATACTTTTTTACACACTGCATTTTGTACCATGTTTTAAATTAATTTAGTCACATCATTGGTGCAATGATGTCATAGTTTGGGACTTTATATGTGTGTAATGCATGAGGAGACTAGCCCTGACAAAGCCATAATAGCAAATTGTTGGGGTTAGTCTATTTGCGTTTGTGTGGCAGATTTTGGTCCATCAGAGATTGTGTTTTGTAATCCTTCTGAAGTGGTGTTGAATAAAGTTTGGGAATTGAGCTCTGTCTGGATCTGCTGAATTCCTGAAGTGCAGCAGTATTCTGGGAGCTGGAGCCACTGCTAGGGCACTGCGTCATCATCCAGAAGGAGAGCATCTGGACACTATGAGTCCATCTTGTCAGACTCTGTAACCGATGTTCCAGGTTCGGTTCATGAACAAAGGTCATGAGCATGCCACAGCAGCCCCCTCTCAGTCGATGCCAAGGAGCCAAAGAGGTAATTTAATTGTTTTATGGAGGTTACATTACAAGATAAAACAACACAATAGATTTCAAATATTTAGGAATCTGACTTGAAGTATCACTGACATACAGTAAACACATTGATTTCATCTTATCAAGTGTACGGTCCAAGTTCAACTTTCTCTACAGGCCCAAATGCTGTCTCAGTGCTGACGTAAGAAGGCAGGTAGTCTCCCACTTCCTGATCCCTTCTGTTGACTATGGAGACGTCATATGTAACTGTGCAAACAAAACCACTCTGCTGCCCCTGGATTGTTTGTACAAGATGTGTAGGTTCATCCTCTCCTGTGAAGGGTCTACTCATCACTGTCTGCTGTATGAGCAGCTTAAATGGACACGTTCCTTAAGGAGATGTGAGTACCAATGACTTTCTTTGTTGTACAACTGTGCACCAACAAAAGTCCATGAGTATCTCTTAGCCTTCCTCACACAGTTGAGCAGTGCCTACTCACTCCATTCAACAGCAGCACATACCTTCTCAATTCCCAGGATGAAGCATGAATTTGATAGAAAGGCCTTTACATTTGCAGCACTAGACACCTGGAGAAAACTCCCTCTACAGCTCAGGAATGCTTCTAGCTTGCAACTGTTTGAGTCCAATTTTTCCAGCCACCTTAGAACTTCCTGTATTTGTTTTGGTCCAGAATCCCCATCTAACTGACCATGATCATGTTGCATAACAGTGCTCATGCTCTTTGTTTTCAGTGATGCCACTTTGTTAGCTTGTTTTGATTACTGTTTGGATGTTCTTACCTTTAGAGATTGTTTTTCCCATGTACATTTTAACATGTATGTAACTACTCTGGCTGGACTATGTTAACCCACTGGCTGCTGCTATCTTTCCTGTGACCCCCCATGAAAACAAGATGCTACATCTTATGCAGTTATCCCTGCTGGAGTAATTTCAAATAAAAAACAGCAGTAACAACTCCATTGGATTGATATTGTATTTAATAATTTGTGTATGTATGGATCATATTGTTCTGGACCTAACTGTAAAAAGAGTACCTAGTGTGTTCACCCTGACTATATTGGTTACAAAAGTTTAATAAACTATAAATCATTTTATTAATTATTTGTTAACTGGTGCATGCCAACTGGGAACAGGCCCAATTACAGGGGCAACTAAAAAAACAAAACAGAATGCAGTACTTGATGCATCTCTTCTTTGAATTATCCTCAAGATGTTTTGGGAAAGCTCAACAACCTTCTGATTTTGGCCAGCATAGCCTCCAGTCACTACACCCAATATGTACAATTCTCACAAATGTCACTTAAAGAGTACCGTTTCTGGCTTTTTCATGCTAATTCAGTATTAACCCTTACCTCCCACAGGGTTCCTCGATACATAATCCATAATCTTCAGAGCCATGTTTTTTGGGAGGGAAGGGACTGTATTTTGGCTCTGTGGAGCTGAGCCACTGATCTCTTCTACTTCCTTATCTTGAGCTCCACTCCAGCACTAGCATGTTATGTGATGCAATTATATGATGAACATGGGATTGTGCTACACAGACTACCATAGGGGCTGAATTTAAAATAGTTTTCCACTGCTCAACAAACAAGATCTTAGTGAGACAAAGTTCAGTGCATTATGGGCTTAGGGTTAAATTAATAAAGGTACATCAATTCCTGGAGTGCCTTTATGATAATGACAAACTGCTTAAAACACTTTTTTTTAAAATAGTCTTATTACACATGAGGACTAGCAGTAACTAACATATTCATTAACAATGATGTTCCCAAACCAAAATTCACAATAAAAGCTATTATTTTATAACTGAGAATAACATATTCATTAAGAATGATGTTCCCCTACCAGAATTCCCAATTAAAAGCTATTGTTTTATAACTGAGAATAAAATATATCAGTACAGTCATAATAGTCACAGTATGGGGTGTCTGGAGCTTGGGCACTGATTTGCTTATCAGTATCAGTGTCCAGAGCATGGACACTGATTTACTTGTTGGTATTAGAGTTCAGAATGCAGGTACAGATTTGTTTATTCGTATCAGTGTCCAGAATACTGATGCTGATTTGCTGGTCGTTATCAGTGTCCAGCACGTGGGTACAGATTTGCTTGTTGAACTCAGTGTCCAGAATATGGGTATGGATTTGCTTGTTGGTGTCAGTGTTCAGAACACTGGGGCTGATTTGCTTGTTGGTATCAGTGTCCAGAACACTGTCACAGATTTGCTTGATGGTATCAGTGTCCAGAACATGGCTACTGATTTGTTTGTTGGTATCAGTGCTCAGAAGATGAGTAAGGCTTTGCTTGTTGGTATTGGTGTGTACAACACAAGCACTGATTCTCTTGTTGGTATTAGTGTCCAAAACATGGGTACTCGTTTGCTTGTTGGTATTAGTGTGCACAACAGAGGCACCGATTTGCCTGTTGGTATCAGGGATCAGAACATTGGCACTCATTTGATTGATATTATTAGTGTCCGGAACATGTGTAGTGCTTTGCTTGTTGGTATAGGTGTGTAGAACATGGGTACTGATTTGATTGTTGTTATCAGTGTCCAGAACATGGGTACTCGTTTACTTGCTGGTATCAGTGTGCACAACAGAGGCACCAACTTGCTTGTTGGTATCAGGAGCCAGAACATTGGCACTCATTTGCTTGTTAGTATCAGTGTCCAGAACATGGGTAGTAGTTTGCTTGTTAGTATAGGTGTCCAGAACATGGGAACTGATTTGCTCGTTGGTATCAGTGTCTAGAACATGGGTACTGGTTTGCTTATTGGTATAGGTGTTCCGAACATGGGTACTGGTTTACTTGTTGGTATCAGTGTGTACAACATGGGCACTAATTTGGTTGTTGGTATCACTGTCCAGAGCACTAGCACTAATTTGTTTTTTTGTATAGATGATAGAACATGGGAACTAATTTGCTTGCTGATGTCAGTGTCCAGAACATGGTACTGATTTGCTTGTTGGTATCAATGTCCAGAACATGGGTACTGTTTTGCATGTTGATGTCAGTGCCCAGAACATGGGTACTGATTTGCGTGTTGGTATCATTATCCAGAACATGGGTACTGATTTGCATGTTGGTATCATTATCCAGAACACACTTCTGGTTTGCTTGTTGGTATTATTTCCTTGTTCCCATCTATGTGTCAGGAAGTAAACAGGGCCATGTCCAAGAAACAAGAAGGACATAGCCTATGAATGTGCAGGCAGATCACTCCGAAATTTATTCCCTTACTAAAATTACACATTTTCTACTTATTAATTGGCCTCCGACCTTAGAAGAACTGCCACTGAACAACTTGAGGGAACTACAACCTGGTAAACCATTCTGTGCTACAGATACACTTCCTCCCCTTCTTGTTTGAATCATATGAACTATGCAGTGAACAGAAAGTGCCCTGACAGTGATTAACATGAGTTGGGTTAATCTCACATAATTGGTTAATTGGCAATTAAATTAGATTTCATGTATAAATTGAGCTCGGCTGCATTTGGCTTCTTCAAGTAAATGTATGAGGCTCATTCTAAATTGGGAAGACCTTGTAGTAGTTCTCTTACTATTTTTAAGGCTGCTTAGTAAAGTTAAAAAACAGACTACTTGTTTGCTAACTGTTGGATATGGCAAAAAGAAGATGGGTCAAAAATTTCCTTTTTTTGCTCCCTCTAAGGGATAGTAACTCAGCCAGAGATGACCCATAATGCAATGCTACAGAAGGTGCAGGATCTTTAACACTGCGCAGCAGGCAGTTTAGGAACTACTTGCAGAAAACATGCTGTTGGGAACTATAGTTTTTTCTGCAGTATCAGAGATCTAAGGGTCCCCAGTTTGTGATCTGTGCTGCTAGGTGGAATAAGGTGTCACAGGGCTTCATCATGTGTGTGCACCACAGAACAGCCTTGAAACTACTTCTCTAAAATATACTAACCTCGAAAAAAAGGAAATAGCTTCATAATATACTGAGATAACCCAGGGGGCATGGGGGGCGGAGTGCCCCTACAGAATAGTTTACATTAAAAATAAATTATATTGTGGAATCAATCATTTTGGGGAAAGGAAATAGCTTCATAATATACTGAGATAACCCAAGGGGTGAGGGGGGGGGTCAGAGCAACCCCCACAGAACAGTTTAAATAAAAAATAAAACATATTGTTGAATCAGTCATACTGGGGATGCTTGCATAAAAGCATATGTGTAACTCGGGGGGCATGGGGGGTGGAGCGCCCACACAGAAATGTTCAACTTGAGTTAACTGTCTACTAATGGCAGATATGCCAGGTGGTCAGACTTTAGCCTTTGGCGTGGTAATCTACGCATTTGTAGATTTTCACTATTTGTGTGGTAATGTCTGTGATGAAAAGGTTGTCTAATTACCTTTCTGTGCAATACATCTTTTTATTTCTGATTTTGCTTGCTAAGATGCATTTCTGTGCAATTAATTATTGTTCTTATATGTGGGTTTCAATGTTTAGGTGAGCACTGGTTGTTATGCTTCCTTTTAGCCACTAGATGCTCTGCTTCGGCATGACGTTCACGCCGGTGCCGTATTTCTTCAAAAAATTTTACTAGTGCACCGTGGCCCCTTAGATCTCCTACAACACCATTTTTTCCCTTTGCAACAAATTGCATAATATTAGTCAGATAACTGTTTGTCCCAGAACACTGCTTGTTTTTTCTACAAGGTGACTAAGCAATTCCATAGTGGACTGGATTTATTTCATTGTCCTGACAACTTTATTGCCAAAATTAAAGCCCCCTTTAAGTATCCAACAACCACAACTAAAGTTCCAATGCTCCATCTTTTGACTAGGACTTTTAGGACACATAGTCAAAAAAGCAAAACAAAGGAGGCTGGCTATCTCAGACACCATGCTACGGGCTAGTCCTCTTCAAACACACTCACAGAGCTCTACTCAGTGCCATCTCAAATTGTAGTGCAGTTTACACAGTCAGTGAGTTCCGGTTCTCACACTGAATTATTTTTGCTTTGCTTACCATAGTTCTTTCTAGGTTGTCTTTTATCCAAACCAGCAAGTAAGAACCTTACAAGATTTCCTGCAGGTTGCCATCTCCCAGTACATTATATCTCCTCATGTAAGAGCCCTTGCTGCCATAGGTACATTCCATAACCTTGTTGACTTGGTGGAAATCCAGGCATGCACATTCAGTTCATGCACTCTCACATATGTTTACATTTTTGTCATGCACTCCTCAGAGCTGCTCTGATTTCCATTGTCATGAAGATCCTTGACATTTTAATCAAGAAGGAGCTGGTCAACTTTCTAGAGTCCCATGGACTCCAAGACAGCAAGCAGCTTGACTTTGTAAAATTTAGGCCCTTTCTGATTAAACAGCTCTGAGAAAGGCATGATATACAAGCATGCGTGAGTTGAATGCACGCACCCGAATTGCACCCCACCCCCGAGTCAACAAGGATGCCGAATGCACCTGTGGCAGCAAAGAGTTTTACTTGAATGAATATAATGTATTGGAATATGGTAACTTGCAGGAAATCTTGTAAGGTTCTTACTTGCTGTTTTGAATAAAGGTGACTTACAAGGAACTATGGTAGGCAAAGCAAAAATAATTCAGTGTTAGAACCCAAAATCATTGACTGTGTAAAGTGCACTGCAGTTTGGGATCACCACCATCATTCAGTGCTCTGAGTGCCTTCTTTAAGTATGTCAAGGAAAGGAGAAAGAACAAAGGTGGAACACAGAGACTGAGAAAGGGTGAGAAATAGGTGGAGGAAGATGGGCAGAAAGTGAATAAATATTTCTGCTCAGTCTTCACAGTTAAGGAAGGGGGAGGCCACTGCTGAAGAGCAGCATCCAGACAGGGTGGGGAACAAATATGGAAATGGGTAGTATCACAGAGGAAAGGATGCATAAGGGTCTGAAAGGGTTACAGGTGGGTAAGTCTCTAGGACCACATGGTTTGCACCCATGGATACTCAGGGAGCTGGGGCAGGCTCTGGCACCACCCCTGGCAAAGCTATTCAAATGCTTAGCCAAGATACGTGTAGTCCCCAGGTACTGAAGGTTAGCAGGTGTCCTCTCCTTGCACAACAGTGGGAATGGGGGAACCAAGGGAAATACAGACCTGTTGGTCTGATTTCCATTGTAGGGAAGCTCCTTGACACTTTAATCAAAAAGCAGCTGGTCAACTTTCTGGAGTCCCATGGACTCCAAGACAGCAAGTAGTATGGCTCTGTAAAGGGCAGGTCATTTCAGATTAAACACATCGATTTGTTCTTCAGCGCTACATCACATGCATTGGATAAATACAGAGTACTTGATATCCATCACCTAGACCTTGGCAAGGCCTTGATTCTATGCCTCAAAGGAGGCTGGCAATGAAACTGGGGGACTTAGGTGATAAGGAAAAGTCACTAGATGGGTCACAAATTGACTATGGACTACTGTGCTGACCATGTTCACTTCAGGTAATGTGTTACCGTAAGGAAACTGTGGTAAGAGGGAAGCGCTGTTATGCAATACCTAATATGGTAAACTGTCCTTTGGTAAAGTGGCAGATTAGATGGCTGCCACTGTATGAATCTATGAATTACTGAAACTTTCAAGAGAACCATGCTTAACTTCCTTCTTAGGTCCTTCTATTGCTGAGAGAGAGAAAGAATGAGCTAATACGTCCAATCTATGATACTCTACTGATCATGCCTTCCACTACTCCTTTGTCAAGTCAAGTTATTTTTATTTTTAAAAAGCGCTTTTCAAAAAACCAAAGCACCTGTACATGAATAATAAAAACAAATCATCAATATCCAAGAATTAAAAATAACAATAATATTAATAATAACAGTGTAGCAAAATTTAACAAGCATCAGGAAATACTAAACTAAATAAATATGTTTTCATTGCAGATTTAAAATTCTCAGCGGTCAGGCACTCTCTAACCCAACAAGGTAGAGAGTTCCACAGAGTTGCGGCTACAAATGCAAATGCTCTGGCCCCCGAGGTCTTTAAACAGACCCTGGGAACCTCAAGCAATCCCTCATTGGTGGAACGGAGTGTGGATGGAGGGAGCAGTAGGGACAAAGGAGATCTTGCAAATGACCTGGTCCCTGTCTGTGTAGGGCCTTGAAGGTCAGCAAACCAACCTTGAAAGTGATCCTTCATCACACTGGCAGCCAGTGCAGTCTTCAGAGCACAGGTGAGGCATGGCTAGATCTAGATAAACCAGTCAATAACCTGGCTGCTGCATTCTGCACCAGCTGCAGGCAGCGGATGTGTGCACCCCTGGTAGCCCTAGGTATAGAGTATTGCAGTAATCAAGGCAGGAGATCACAAAGGCATGGACCAACATTGGAAGATCATCAGGTGGAATGAGGTGTTTTATCCAGGTGATATTCCTCAGATGGTAAAATGAGGTATTGACGATGGCCGACACCTGAGATTTAATCATCAGCCCACCATCAAGCATAACGCCCATCAAGCATAACTTCTCCCTAGTTATACTCTTGAGCTTCTATTACATCTAGGATAGACATGATTGGCTTGTATATACTGAGTTGCCCATTCACAATGGCTCTGACAGTAATGTATTAGGAGAGTACGCAAAAGTGATCAGGGATGTAAGGTATCAACTTATTCAAAAAAAGATAATCGTATATATTACCAAGTTCTGGAAATATTAAAGATAATGGTTCCTACTAAATCTGGCAGATGAACTTTCAGAACTATTGGCATTACTTTTTAACAAATCACTGAGGGAGGGCAAGGTTCTGAATGAACGGAAGGTTGCTCACATAACACCCATATATAAATCAGGTGACAAGTCTAAGGTGGAGAACTACCATCCAATCAGTATAACATCAGTGATAGGTAAACTCATGGAAAGTCTAGTTAGTGAAGGCTTGGGAAATACTCTAAAAGAACTAAATCTAACAGATGTAACACAACATGGGTTTGTACCTGGAAGATCTTGTGTTAGTAACCTGATGCACTTCTTTGAGCCAGTGAGCCAGGCACTGGATGCAGGCCTACCAGTCGATGTAGTATTCTTAGATTATAAAAAGGCCTTTGACTCTGTGTCTCATGACATATTAATTAAGACCTTATATACACTGGGGATTGGAAAGTACCTAAAAAGATGGACCACATCATGGCTGGAGAACAGAACCCAAAGAGTACATATAAGAGATTTTCTGTTAGATGAGGGAAAAGTCACGAGTGGTGTACTCCAGGGATCTATACTGGGACTGAGATGGTTTATCATCATGAGCTCTTCTATGCAGGTATCACATGGGGTGTGGCTCTGCAAATATGCAGATGACTCTAAAGTAGGAGCCATTGTAAATAACACAGAAGCTATAAAGAGATTTCAGATGCAGCTAAACAAGTTGGGTAACTGGGCTACTGAACAAAAACTAACTTTCAATGTAGAAAAATGCAAGGTGATGCATTTTGGTCAGAACAATCCTCTAGCAAAATACACCTTGAATAACAAACCCATAGCCCACACTGAAAATGAGAAGGACCTGGGTGTAGTTATATCTAGCAGTCTTAGTTCTGATAAACACAACCTTAATGAAGTCAAATGTGCTAACAGAATCATAGGGAATATATTGAAGAACGTTAAAAATAGAAAGAGGGAGGTACTTGTGCCCTGTACAGATCACTGGTCAGACCGATGCTAGAGTATGGGGCCCCTTTTAGTGCACCACAGAACACAGGAAGAAGTAAAAAGATAGAACAGGTCCAACATAGGTTCATGAAAAAGGTATATGCAGTTAAAGATGTGGAATATTAGATCAAATTAAAGCCCTTAGGGTTATATTCCATGACCTATAGAAAAATAAGAGGGGATCTCTGTTATGTATACAAAGCAAAAATGGATGATATACTATGGGAATCAGCAGGCTTGTGCTGGAAAGAGAGGACTGGTATAGTAACTAGGGGCCACCAGCTGCAGTTAAAGGGTGAGAGGTATAAAACCACCAAAAGGGGAAGGTGGTTCAACCAACGGGTTGTCAGAATGTGGAATGAACTACCTGCTCAGGTGGTGAGTGCAGATAGTCTGACAGCCTTTAAATGCCTACTAGATAAATACATGGGAGACAAAAAAAAAAAAACGGGAATTTGTCCACTGATCAGTGGCAGGTTCACACATGGCTCTAGTAGCTTATGAAACTGAAACCCACACTTATGAACCTATGATACAGTCCAACACTTGCTAGAGTTATCACACAGCTAGAGGATCCCTACCACACATACTATGGAGAGTTCAGAATTGCAACAGTTTTGGATACAGAATTTTGCTCAAAAGTGCTGAATCTGACTGTGCCATCAGAACCCAGACTCTGAAGCATAGGTAGCCGGGAAGGACAGAGTCCTCCTTGCTTACATAAGCTTAAAGTTCAATGGTTGACCCCAGCAGCTACAGAGACTAAAAGGCAAATGTTGTTGAAGCGCACCACAGCACCTATCACTGCTGACTGGCTGAGAGCTACGTCGCAATAATCATCCTATGAAAAAATGTCACTTGCCAGGCCAGATGAGATGCACAGGTATGAGAAAATATGGCTTCCTTTTGTAGTACATCAGAAATAAATACTGGATGTGCCACTGAAATATACATGAAATAATTGTTTCATAATGCCAATATGTATTGTTTTGATCGAATACTAGAAACTATACCACTGAATTAATTTAAAGTTGAGAATATGCATGTCATATGGCTGTGACAATGCATGTATAGCATATTAGTTAAATATGATGCAGTAGCTACTACAAGAAAAAGATGGAATTAACGGATGACAATGCAACAGATGTATTAGGAGTTTTAACCATCAATAAAAACATCAGAAAATCAAGTATGGTATAAGAACCTAAGGCTTGTGGGACTTCCTGATTCACTTGACAATGCTTTTGATTCACTTGGGATCTTGTGAAGGATTTTTATTGTTGTTTTTGACTAGCGGCAGAAAATCTTCCCTTCATCATGAAAGCATATAGTTTTATTAAAAGAGCAACTTTTTTTTTTTTTTTACAATTGTATTTATCCTTCTTGGCAGGTCGCCTGGTCGTCAGCCAACCTACCGGAGCTCAGGGTCGTTCGGGGGCTTGTGGCACCATGCATGCCCTGGCAGAACCTCACAGCCCAGCACAGAGGAATCATCCTTGGGTGGTCCCTGTCTTTCCTCCATTTTCTCCCCTAGGTGCCCTAATCCTGAGACCCCAGAGGCAGTGACGCATGTGTGTGGAGGTGTGCATGTGCACCGCAGCTCCAGTACCAGCCTCTTCCGCCCTCCCTCGGCCTAGTGCCAGTGTTCCTTGGAGCGATGCAGCCACTTCGGCCTCTACCGGGGCGGCCATGCTCCAAGGAGAGGAAATACTCCCTCCTGAGGTGGAGAACTGCCAGCCAGCAGCCATTCACATCCTCTCCCTCCCTCCCTGCCAACCTCTGATGACCCAGGCTCGATTCCCAAACCCAAGTCGCCAGCATGGTGCGAGGTGTGGCATCCAGTGCCTCAACTCTCTGCGCCACCAGGCCAGCCCTTAAAAGAGCATCTTCAATTAACATTTTGCAGTATCAACCAACTAGCCAATGCTCAATCTTGGTGCAAGACACAAAAACAACCAGCCTTCTCAGCTTTGTTTTCAAATCAGACTGTGACCTGTTGGTCAAGTTATCAAGGATAAAAGGTCAACTACACTGCAAAGCGCACTGTCAGTCTGTATATAGATATATAGATAGATAGATAAATAGATATATATAGATATATATATATATATATAGATATATATATATATATATATATATATATATATATATATGTAGACACACACACACACAAATTGCAGAAAAATAAAAAAAAACCTTTGTTAATGCATTAGTTAGGGTTCAAGTGACAAAAGTAGAGAAATGTGGCATTAGAGTTTTCAACCCTAACACTCCATTTCCACCTTGCAGGTAACAACAGGAGTGAAGTGTGCCTTGCGGTGCTTGTCAACCATAATACTCACCCCATTCTATGAGTAAGTAAGCTGATATGGATACAGTATATGAGAATGAGGTGAGCGTTAGGGTTGACAACTGCAAGGCACACCCCATGGTAGAGGATTATCAGGACAATCTGAGGAGATTCATTTTGTCAAATGGCAAAAGACTAAAGCTGTTCTCTGAAAATATCTACTTAGAGGGAAAAGTAGCAGCGTATCAGTGGTTTTATGGAATGATTTCCAAATGAAAATCCGGTGCAAAACTGGGTTTCTTATTTAGCATTCACTCCATTAAACCATCGCTACAGTATACTGCAATTTTTGCTTCCAGGTATTAATTTTTGTAGCGGACCTTTAGTCTTTTTCCAGTTTGCAAATGTCTGACATTGCTCCTCTTCTGCATGTCTCATAGTACCAGGCTAGCACCATTATTGCAGATGACAAGTTTTACTCCACTGGTTCAGAGAAGTGTGTTGAAGGGAAAAGAAAATCTTACAACAGTATTAGCAAGAAACAGGCACCACACATTGCTAAATCTAATCTCTACATTACTGGCAATGTGTGGTGCCAGGTTTTGCATCAGTATTGTGTAGCAATAGCATTATAAAGGACAGCGTGGCATATAAAGGCATGATGTTGTCGTAAAATATATCTGAACTGAACCTATTGCATGCGGCAAATAATTTTTTTAGAATACTCTGTTTTGGTAAAATGAATCCAGCTTTTTGCCAGCCCAATATTATTGTTCATTGGACATCTCACTATGAGAGTTTTAGACATACCTGTCACTAAAAATATTTCAGTAATCTTATGTGCAGCTCCTCCCTTCCCCAGCTCAGCAACCACATACTAGAAAGCTTAACATTTGTTCAGTAGAATATTATAATTACAGGACTAGAGAGCTGATGGCTTTCTTTTAGATGATCATAACTTGTTGAATATTTGTAGAGTTTGCATACTCCTTGTATTTTTTTCCTCCAGTGGTCATCAGCTAAGATAGTCTTATTGACAATATCATTGTTTTTTTTTTTTTACACTGCAGTCAGGCATCAAATTAAATAGAAAGTGCAAGATTATCAATGATACATAAAACTAGGAGGTTCCCTTATAGGTTTCCTGGCCACTTTAGCGGTAATTGGTAGAACTATAAATTTGCCATAGCTATGTAATATAGTGGGGAAACTTCATATTTAAAATCCATTTCAGATATATTCAGTCTGACACATGTTAACTCCCCACACTATACTATGGTATTCTGAATGCCATACGGGACTGGTTCCACCCCTCTCCCCTAAGCTCATATCCTACATGAATGAATTGTGAGGCTGCCAGTGGAGATAAAATCAATTAGTTAATTAATTACTCCATACCATCCTTGAGTTACAATATCACCAAGTTACCAGTTCAAGACCCCTGGGGATAGCATTCCATGCATACACCTTATTATTCTATCTTGCAATTAACTTTTAAGGCTTTGAATATCAATATATTTTTTACAGCACAAACATTCCATTGCTTTTATACAGACAGGCGACATAGACATAATGTCACCTATAATTATAACCTAATAATGCTAAATTTTCCTGTAATGCACATCATATAGTTAAATGTGAAGTGGTAATCAACTGAATCAAATGGGGGGGGGGAATAGCCAAAAATCATAAGATGTAAAAGTAGGGGTGATGGGACTCAGTAGTTAATGCTTGATAAATCACATCTGGTATTTATATATTCAGTGCTTATACACTGTTACCACATTGAAATTTGGCTCTATTCCACATTTCCCCACCGAACTGAAAGTAAGGTAATGAAGCACAACACTGGTATTTCAAGAATCATTGTATATACTTAAAACTGCTCACAGTTTTCCTTAATTTAAAGAATTTGTGATGGGTGTGTGTGTGAAAGAACAAGCCCGTCATCAATATCATGGATTACCAATGATACAGAAAACCAGGAGGTTCCCTTATAAGTTTCCTGGCCACTTTTGTGGTAATTAGAAAACCCTAAATCTGCCATAGCTATGTTATATAGAGGGAAAACGTCATTATTCCATCTGCTCTCCCCTAAGCTCATATACTAAACAAATGAATTCTGAGGCTTCCAGTGAAGATAAAATCTATTTTACATTTGGTTGTTAAAACTCCCCATTCTATACTAGCAAAATAACAAACAACCCTTACTGAGAACTGTGAAAGGGGCACTCAGAGAGCAGCTTCTTATTAGTATTTGTTCGATAGCAATATATATATAGATATATATATCTATATATATAATTTTTTTTTAAAGTGACTGCCCAAGCAAATACCAACCACTCAAGCAAAACCCTATTTCCCCTTGTACACTTGCTAAAGCCTACTCCCTCAGTGAAACCTACTCTGTCATTTCACATGCTCTCACCAGTCCTGCCCCTTCCTGATCTCCCACTCCCAGTCCTCTGACCTAGCATACTATGACCATGGGAGACTGGAATGGGCACCTCGAAGCCCTAGCAATTTATTGTTACTGTAGGCAGTAATCTCCATACTTAATTTTATACTTCCCTGGTGTCTAGTGGCTCCCCCAACACTCCGATCGCCATCCTGTAATAAATGCATTTTTCCCTGGTGTTTAGTGGCACTCCCCACCCTACGATCATAGCCCATTGACATTTTTTTCTTTACTTGGTGTCTAGTGGCACTCCTTGCCCTCTGATCACTATCCTGTCCTGCCTGTAATAAAGAGAACAGTCCCTCAACATCTTTTTCCTTTTAAACTGTAAAAAAGAAAATAGTTTCTCGCTGATCCAAACCCCACCACCTGGACATCATACTCAGCACTTGCCACCCTGCATCTCTCGCCCGCATTCTTACTCACCTGAAAAGGTCCCAGGGTGAAGATCCACTCTCTGATCAGAGACACATCTTGCAGGTGAAAACTTCCACTTCTAGTTGAGAAAGTAAGGTAAGTGCGGTTCAATGTATTTCAATGGGTTTTCAACTTTGGTGCATAACTTTGCCATGCTTGCAAATTTTTATACCAGATTTTCAACACAGCCCATTTGAGACCCCACTTCATTAACAGTGGTGGAATTACACAAATCCAGCCCAAAAAGTGATTTCTGTTGTTCCTTGGCAAAATCACCATTAAGGCAGGATTTGGAAGTTGTTACCACCGCTGTACATGAGGTGGGGTCATAAGAAGGCTATGTTGAAAATTTGGGTCAAAATATGTAAAAATGGCAAAGTTATGAACATCCATTGAAATTTTGCTACGCTCACTCTTAACTTTGGTAATTTTAAATATTTTGATCCCAAATTTTCAACATAGCCAGTTTTTTACACTACCTCATGAACCTGACAGCTATCATTTTCCAAATCCTACTGAAACTATCTTTTCACGGCTGTCTCGGAATCACATTTTGGCAGTTATTTGAACATTTTCAGTACCGGGTAGATATGGTGTGGTAATAAGAAGGCTATGCTGACAATTTGGTTGCTATTGTTCTACAGGGCCCTGTGCTTCCACAGCAGCATATATATTCACATCTATGAAGGAATGGGAGGGCCCTGTGCTCACATAGGCAAGTAAGGATACGATTATACTATCTTAAAAAGGAAGGAAATTCTTTGCAAAAAACTGCATTAATGCAGCATTTAGGGTTCAGACTAAAGTGAAAATGGTAGGCAAATGTGATTTTAGGGTTTTGAACTTTAAAACCCCACCCCCACACCTAAAACAAATCAGAGGTGCGGTCTTCTTTGGGTTGTCAACCCTAAATCTCACCACATTAGGTGTGTATGTCTCTACAGTGTATAGAATGCAGTGAGCTTTAGGGTTAACAACCCCAAGGAAAACTGCACCCTTGATTTGTTTTAGGAGTGATGGTGGGGTTTTAAAACCACATTTCACTACTTTTTTCACTTTAGCCTGAACCCTGAATTTTGCATTAATGTATCTTGTCTGCAAAGGAGATATATATGTATATGAGTGTATACGCACACACACACACACACACACACACACACACACACACACACACATATACAGACGTTTTTCCTTGTTTATCGACAAGAGGTTCTAGAGTTTTCAACTTTTCAACTATGGCCACTAGCAAAATTCTGGATTCAGTATAAAGCATAGCAACAGATATTTTTTGAAACAGAACAAGCTCAAGTTTCTCAGAGCACAGTATGAACCTGACTTTTCTCATGGGGGGAGTCTGCCATAGATTCTAATAGAGATATGTCTGGACTGGCTCAGAAGATGAAGGAAATGCAACAATAACTTGTTGAATAGCACTGCATATAAGCAGTCACTATAGTTACTATAGGTGTTTCATTTTTGTGAACTAATTATTAAGGCTATTTAGTGAGGAAACTAGCCCAAAAAGTTTAATGTAAAATACTGATTTACTTCTAAGTCAAGTCTTCAGGGATCCTCATTCTACTGGGGGGGGGGGTAAGTTTTTATTTTTTGGTAACAAAATTTACAGGTCTGGAAAAGCTAGAAATTTAATGCAAGCTACCAAATGAATTACATTTCTAAGTTGATTAATACATTTTCTTCTTGTTTCTATCCTCCAAGACATGGCCTAAATTTATCCTATACTGTACGTATAATTTTGAGTATTAAATTGATGAACTTCAATAAAATATGAGTTTAAAAAAAATAAAAACTTTTAAACAAAAAAATTTAATTTTCCATTGTATTTTAATATATGGATCTTGGATTTAATATGTCTGTAAAGCATACAAAAAACATTCGGTAATACCCTCAAACATTTACTGATAATACTACTGTCAATCACTTTTAATAGTATTGTTTAAGTGTGATAATACTATCATTGCACTCCTCACTGATAGTATTACCACAGTCACCACACAGCGCAAGCGCCCACAAAGATGCCTTCTGCCTCTCACACCATCCTAAGCATGCCTCCTGATTGGCAGTGTTTCATATGTGGGCAGGCACAACATTTTAAAAAAAACATGGTGGCTTGCTAGCTCGCTTAGCAAGACATGTAGTCCCTCGCAACATAAAATTTTTCTCCCCCTCAGAAAAATTAGAAACTGCAGCCAAAACAAGTAAAAAGGTAGGACTACCAACCACTTTTTTTTTACAAAGTGAATGAAGGCAGGAGAGGTGTAGCACAGCAGGCTACGATGAGAGCAGCAACAAGGAAGGCGGCAGTTGGCTATGACACAGCATCTGTGTCTGAAACTGCCGACTGCCAGCCAGAAAGAAAAAACAAAACATATTAAAAAAAATAATGAATAGGTGCCCGGTGTATTACCGGCAAGTACCATCTTGAGGTTCTGGACACGGGAACCTCTCAAGCTTCACTCTCGAGGTTCCTACATGTCCAGAACCTCTCGATGATATTACTCGCTGGTAATACACTGGCACCTATTCATACTTGTATCAGTGTGCAATGTAATTTGCTTTCTAAAGTATAACCATTCTGCTGCCATAATCCCCCAGACCCTGTTGTAAAATGGGTATTGCACCTAAACTGATGCTTGGTGTACTAAAATCTAATAAATAAAACAAAAAGCAAAGGAGTAGCATTTTCAGTGTACTTTGAACTGCTGCTACCACTAACTTTGGCTAACTAACGGATGTTTAATGCAATGATTGTATTCGTATCAGTTGTGCCTGGTGACTAATGCTTATTTATGCACAAGGATATTTAAAAATGGGTAGGGAAAATCCTGTATGTGAATAGGAAATTCTGATCACATGACCATGGTGAATCTTACAACAACCCATGTCCTGGAATTTAGCACTGTTCTTGTATTCTAGTCACAAAAGGCATTTTTATCCTTTTCTAAATGTTTTAAACTGGGATTTATTGTATAATTCCTATAAGGCATTCTAGGATGTGTCATTTTGTGATTACCCCCATTTCTTGGGTTAAGGTACTTGCCTTTGCATAATGCCGCAGTGCCCAAATAGTGGGAAAATTCTACTATGAGCCACACCCTGTTGTGCTTTGTTACTTAACTTATCATGACTTTAGACACCCAGTATAAAATAGTAAAATTATGTACTGTCAGGCCTGCTCAGTGGTGTGAAGGGCTGAGCCACCGAGTGCCTCACTTGATGCCATGCCGGTGATCCCAATTCGGCAACAGACAGCCAGGGCAGGAGAGGATACAGCATCTGGAGGACTACTCTCTTCTCCCAGAGAGGTAGTGTTACAGTGCATGGCATTAGCCTGGCCCCTAGCATTGGCTGGGGGTATGGCAGCCAGGAACTGTCAGGATTGGGGACTGAGTGGTGGCTGCCAGTGTCCCACATGTGGTAGCATGTGTGGAGATGTTGCAGTGGTATTACATGTCCACTCTGCCAAGGAAAGAATATAGAAAATAGATTTCTGGGCAACTGCTGACTTCCAGCCACCATGTAGCCCTGCACTTGAGGGACACCCAGGTCATGCTGCCTTTGCGCAGTGGTAAGTTCTGGTGGAAAATCAGGGAGACAGGGCTGGGGGGGGGGCTAGCATCCAGAGGGCTGCTTGGGACCAGGGGAGATAAAGAATTAACTCCAAAATTATAAATAAATAAATGATGTACTGTCACACAGACTGTACACATCTGCTTAGATTGAGCACCTGCAGCTTTAAGCTTACATAGTTTTCTGGTGATGACTAGAAGAGGTGGAAACAGTAATTTAAAGGGCGAGCCCCATCACCATCAAGCTGGCATCAGCCAAACCCATTTATAGATTATGCACACCAACGTTGGATTGTCAAGTCATTCTGTTTTTAGTTTATCAGGGATGGGAGAATCACAAAAGAGGTTTCGAGGTCCTCAGAGGTTTTGATAAGCCATAAAAGGTTTGATAGCCATCCAAGCCTTATCACAACCTTTTAAAGTACAAAAACTGTTTTAACCACCACTGAACACCCATAAGCTACTGTCAGTAAAAGAGAAGGAATCAGAAAACAACTTGGAGTGGTACTTCCTCCAGCCTCCTTTTAAGCAATAATGACTGAAGAGCTGGTCATTTCCTAGACATTAACGACTGGCTGGGGGGGGAAGGGTGGCACGAGGTGCAGCCAAGGGCCAACCCCACCCAGCCAGTCATTAATCTTGAGGAAATGACCAACTCTGAAGTCATTATTGCAATTATAAATCTAAGTGCAATAATTACATCTTTTAAAAGACATTTACTTAACGTTTTCTGTGGTAGCATTGGGAGCACAACAGCGGGAAGCACAGAACGGATGCCGCACCGGTCACTTCTTAGAGATTTCAGATCGATGCAGCAACCAATCATTGATGGCGCTGCCATAATGAATAATTAATTAGACTTATAACTGTGTCTTTCTACCACTACAATACCCTTCTTACTAGATAAAAACCTGCTCTGTGAGTATATTAAGCTCCAAAATCAATTTTGTAAAAATCATCAGAGCCTAATAAAAGGTTCTGATAAAGTTAATTTCAGAAAATGGCATATGTTCCTGAAGTTCAGATCTAATCTGAACTGGTTCTCCTATCCCTGGATTTTACTAAAGACATCTACATGAAAACCGGATCTTTGTTCCCTGTATATCCTTAACAGCTCAGATGTATTAAGGAACTGTAGTGCTTGCTTATGACATCATTATCTATTACTGTGGAAATGACTGACATCACAAATGGGGAAATATGGTTTCAGCACCCGAATAAGCCTTAGCTTAAATGTACATGACTACATGGAACAAAGCTCTTTCATAGAAATACCCTCAGAAATGAAAAATGGAACAGATCAGAAGTTAAGTTTTTTTTTACTGTATTTATTTTGGACGATGGCAACTGTGATTCTTTGCCAGTCAGACACCTTCTTGAAAATTATCCAAGTGAATCAGGAGCAGACAGAAACTTGAGGAGGTACAGAGTTATTGGGCCAGATTCTCAAACAGCACTTAGATTACCACAAGGTGCAGTGATCTAGGGCTGTGGCAGATCCAGGAGTGCCAGGGACACGGTGCCCGATTCTTGATTGGGTAGGGTCCTGGCGTCAAGGTCCTGTGGCTTGTGGCAACTGTAGCAGTATGCTGAACAGAGGGTGCACCAGGGCATGGTGCCACAAGTTGTGGCCAACCATTTGGCACTGTCCCCAGATATTTCCTGGTGGACCAGCAGACTCCCTCCCCAAAGTCCCCATGAACTATTTATTTACCATACGTCCTTGGTGATCTGGTGGACCCCCCTCCCTGAGTACCCCTCATAGAAACAAATAGTGGTACAAACTTCCTCCCTGGTAGAGTAGCAGACCCCCTTCCCAATGTCTCCATGGATTAATTAACATAAATCCCTGGTGGTCTAGCAGACCCCCCTCCCCGATCCCCGATGTCCCATTGATGTATTAAGGTATAAAATTCCCTGGTGATCTAGTGGTACCCCCCCAGGCCCCGATCCCCCATACTGCCATATTATGAACAAGTCAGTGGTATAGTGGCACTCCACTCCACCGGTAGGCAGTGTCCCCCCATCCCATTCCCCCTAATCCTGAAATTGAACCAGCGACTGGCACAGTCCACTGCTCAGCACCATTTCCAGCCGCTGACTGAGCTCTGAAGGAACTCTGAATGGCAGCTTTCACTGAGCACGTACTGTATACAGTATGTGCTCCTTCAAAGCTCAGTTGGTGGCTGGCCATGGTGGTGAGCAGTGGTCTGTGCCAGTCACCAGCTCGATGTGGGAGCAGGGTGGGGGGGACACTGCCTTCTGGGGTGGGGGCCACCATACCACCGGTCTGTTCATAATATGACATAACAGGGGATTGGGCTTGGTGGGGGAGGTACCGTTAGATCACCAGGGACTTTTATACATTAATACATCATGGGGACATTGGGGATCAGGGAGGGGGTCCACTATACCACCAGGGATTTATAAATATTAATCCTTGGGGACATCAGGGAAGGAGTCCACTAGTCCACCAGGGAGGGGGGTTGGATTACTATTTGTTTCAATGGGGGCACTCGGGGAAGGGGGTCCACTAGGCTATCAGGGATTTATAATTATTTGGGGACATCAGGGAGGGGGACCATGTCACATTGCCACTGCTAGGTCAACTCCCCCAGTGGTGACATTTCTAAGTACCCTTAGACCAGCTATGGCTGGTCTAATGGTACATAGAAATATGCCCTCTGCTGGAGTTTTGTGAATCCCATTGTAGGGGTGTTGGAAGCCTACATCTGCTGCAAGCCCCTGGTGCCATGCCACAACCCAGTGTGTGGTGCAAAGGCAGCACAAGCCCCATTTGGTGCAGGCTGCCTGCAGTAGACACAAGCTGCCTTTATGAATCACTCCTGGGGCATCATTTGGTGCAAGGGGCACTTTGTGTCTGTCAATGGGATGCAAGCCCCTTGCGCTGCCCCTGGATTTTTGAGAATCGGGCCCATTGTCTCCCTAAACTTTAGAATATTTCAACACCTCTCACAGACCTGGAAAAGGACAACAGGGGTACACTACTGTACCCTGCATGAAGTTTTAAGTGCTACTGCAATGCTAAGAAAAATGTACCATTTGTAAGGCATACATGTGACACTAATTATCAATGAGTAGCAAAAGTGTAGATCAGTATGTGACTGCAGTAAAGCTTTTTGAGTTCTTTAAGGAGTACTACAGTCAAAATTGTTTTACTTTCTGTTTTTTGTCCAAGAGTGTCCTTCCCTTTGTTAGTTAGGATTGTTTTCTCAATTTGCCTGCTAGTTTTATTGCCTGTCCTACTAGTTTTATGGCCTCTGGGCATCTTCATATTACCATGGTTTATTGCTCTTATTTTTCCCTTCAATGCCTTCTGTGACCTAAGTGCTTTTACACTGGCAGCTTTGTAACGGAATGAGTGAGATGGAAAGACCTTACCATTCTATCTCATGCTGTGTAAAAGCAATTTATTCCATTTTGAAAATGAACGGTCACCCAAACCGCACTCCATGGTTTGTGTGGTTTGTCCCGAAATATTCCATTGTGCACCGCTGTGTAAAGTGTCCGTTCCGGCACCTCAGTGTGGCACAAGTAGCTCTCGCGTGACAGCAACTGTTGTTGACGTTCTACCATTCGCACCCTCCCCCCTTTTCCGGGAAATCTCGCAAGTAGGACTGCACCGGTAGGGATGGCTGGATCTTTTGAGTGCTTTTGTACCGAAAGATGGCATGCGTGTAACCAGAAGGTATAGCAGAACAGACTGTAGCGGCGCTACACAGGTAATGCTTATTTGGCAGAGGAGCGTGTGTGTAAAAGTGCCTATAGATTCAGTAAGTACTTATCCAGTGGGTGCTGAAGGCTACATTTACAACTTAGCAATCACTTGAAGTCTAATTGAGTTGGTATTCTGTAAGAAACCAGCTAGAGTCTTTACTAATTATAGCACTGACCTAGGGTGATGTGTGCACTTTTTATGGCTGAGTTCAGTTTGACAAAATTAAAAGCGTTAAAGGCAAAACATTTACTTGTGTTAACTAGACCTAGACAAACATACAGAAAACTAAAATACTGAATTAAAGTGACTTGGTGGAAGCCAGAACTTCAGGTTCTTGTCTTCAGATTGCTGCTTCAGTACATTTCCTCACTGAATCAGTGGTCCTGGATGCATACTGTCATATAAGACAGCATGCATTGTAGGACAAAGAAGAGCAATAAGCTTTTCTAACATGGAAATACCCAGAGGCCATAAAATTAGTAGGCAAGTTTAGAAAAAATTCCTAATAGTGGACAAAGGGAAAGACACACCAGGAGTAAACACACAAATCAACACACTCTGCACAACATACGTATGTTTTTACAAATTCTGACCATAGCACTCCTTTAATATAACAAACTGTGTTTTCAGGATGCAGTCAAATGAAGTCTGAGCTAGACAGTAAAAATCAGTTCTACATAATGCTCTAGGGTATGAGTGGAGCTATAGAAATTGTGAAGCCAGTGTCCTCTTTGGTTTTCCTTTTTCCTTACAGGTCCTTGTACAGGGAGGCTATTGTGATGACCTTTGAGCACAACAGGCTGTGTTCCTCATTGCTGGATTTAGTATGCAATAGCACTATGTCATAAAATACCTTGAAGCATATACCTTTATGTGTATGAAACCTGTAAATGTTGAAAATACCATGGCACTAGGCATTTTTGATAAAGGTAATAAAGTAGTAGATGACTCTATTATAGAAATTAAGTTACCGAGGTAGATATATCAGAAACCCCCCTGCTTTGTTGTTAAAGCATGTAAATTGCAAATTGTTTGAGAGGCCCTTTTGGTACCATGCGTTCCTGCTGTAAACTGAGCCAGTCTGAAATGTCATGGTGATATGCATATACATCATATGACGCTTTGCATTCTGGCAGCATGTGTGATGTTGTGCTTCTTTGAAACTTGGCTTATTGCCAATGCCCTTTGGGGTAACTCTTGCTTCAGTGCTTCTGCATTGAGGTTCTTTGTCTTTAATTTTTTTTTTGTTTTTATTTGAGCCCCCCCCCACCACCATCCATGCACACAAAACAAACATCGGGATGAAGTGGTTTTCACTAAAAAGTTAGATCAGTGGGTCAGTAGGTGCTGACTAAGTGCAGAGGAAGGACATGCATAGTCTGTTGCTGCAAACTGAAGTATTGAAGAAGGGATATGCCATTGCTGAATGTTATATTTTGTATTTTAAATAAACCACACAGAGATGGTGTGTTGAACCTGAAGTTCTGCATCTGGTCTGTCTGTTATCCCACAAGTCCTCCACATTCACCAAAATCAGGCAGTGAGGAACATCAGGATCACCATAATAAGAGCAAAAGCCCAAACTAACAAAGCAGAAAGAACTTTACTGAAATGCCGAACAGTAAACACGACTCAATGTGGTACTGCTTTGCATTTGGACAGATGAGCTGGAAGTGTAACAGAAAAAAATGATTTTGAATACAATGACAGGGCCAGGATGGTACTGTGTAACCATGCAAACAGGATTAGTTCCAATGACAGCCTGTAAATGTGGCCAGAGCTTTTTTTTGACAGCACAGTTTGCATGGTACTAATCTGTTAGCACAAAAGTGCTAATGGCAACCAGGTACCCATGTAAGCGAGGTTTGCCTCCATGAATACTGGATGCACTGTTATTTTTAATGCTTACTGGAAATGCTAACAGGCTACCAGCACAGTATTAGTCCATGATTCCAGGAAGCATGTTTTAATGGCCTGCAAACAGTATAACAACACTTCTCACCTTTGTTTAAAAAAAAAAAATCAGTAGTCCAGTGGACCCCCCCTTCCCAATCCAGATCTCCCTGGTGTTTGGCAAACCTTCCATTATCAACCCCTGTCCCTGAGACAGCAGCCAGCACTTACCAACCACTCACCTGTACTGCAGGCCACAATTTAAATCCTGCAAATACACGCTTATTATAAAGTCAATATATCAATATTGTGCTTTTGAGATTACAATATTCATTATTCTAGCTTGAACAGTAGGATTTTAAAAGGGCGACAATAATTCAAACTCATGTTTAAAACTGGTGCATCTGAGCTGGGGGGTGATGTGTGCAAGGTCTATGGTTGGGCATATAGGCCCACAAACTCAAGAGATCATCTCGACGTTATAGGCTGGGCCACAAACCTAGAGCTTGTTGCTAGAACAAGACCTGGCTGGACAGGGGCCAGTTGTAGGGAAGCCTGCAGCTGAACTAGCTTAGCATTTCCATGCAGAAGCAAAACATGGCATCATGAGATATTAAGGAGAGGCAAACATTAATGCCATCGTAGACACTAAGGTAAAAAAAAAAAAGGAAAGTGCATGGAAGTGGTGCAGTGCTACTGGCATGGACCTGCAGTCTTTTGGGACACTTTCTGGGGACTGAGGTGCTGCCCCATTTACACTCACCTCTCTGGATTGAGGGTAGAGGTTGCTGGACTCCAGGCTGAACTGACAAGGGTACAGAGAACCTTCTTCCCTACCCAGGGGACACTAAGTCTGCTGCTGCTCCCCCAGAGGATGCCTAGATAGAGGCAGAGCAGTTAGACCTTGGTGCACTCTGGGAGGGTGAGGTGGCAGGAAAGGTACACACTCCTCAGCTTGTACCACTGCATAATTCCTTTGCTACACTGGCAAGACAAGGCAGCTGGGAGGAGGCACCCATCGCAGTAGGAAGGATGGAGGTGGGGGTCATCAGAAGGGGAGGCCCCAAGGAGGGAAAATGAGGCCCCCAGCCAAGAAGGAGGCAGATGCTGGTAGGGGACTGTTTGGGGGATAGACTTAGGAGTTGAGGAAGGAAGGGAGAAGGAAGGTGAAGCACCTGAGAGGTGCTCTGGCTTGGAGTGCTGGAGAGTGGATACAGAGGATTTCTAGGGCAGCAGGAGATGGGAAGGAACCAGATGTCTTTGTCCACCTAGGACAAATGACCTGGCAATGGACAGGGAAATTTCAGGGAGCTGGGGAGAGGTTTCAAGCAGGTGGCATGCATGGTGGTTTTCACTGAGGTACCACCTGTATATGGCTGGGGAGAGGAAAGAGCATGCCACACCAGGGTATTTAACAATTGGTTGAAAGAATGGTTCATGGAGGAGGGCTTCTACTACATTAGGGAATGGGGCATACCTGGCAGGATATGGTCCACTAAAGGGAGACAAACTGCACCCTTCCAGGAAGGGGACCACAGACCTTAATGGTAGGTTTAACTACTACTTGGTCAAGCATTTAAAGTAGCCAGGGAGGCCGGCCTGGTGGTGCTGAGGGTTGAGGCGCTGGATGCCACACCTCACACCACACCAGCGACCCAGGTTCAGGAATGGACTCAGGCTGCCAGTGGTCAGTAGGGGAGGGAAGGTATTAAGCATCTGGAGGACTGCTCTCCCTTCCCAGGGAGGGTTCCAGGGGTATGCTTCGCTTCTGGGCAGCCCCTGATGGTAGTCGGGGGAAGATTAAGGAACTTGCAGCACAGGCAGATGCAGGGGCAGAGCTGTGGCTGATGTCAGCATGTAAGTGCCACTGACATCATTGCAGATCCACGCTCCAGGGGCAACCAGCAAGAGAACCCCCCCCTTGGTCTAGGGAGGCAACAAGGGATCCAGTGGACTTCGCCCACATCCCCAGCATTGGGCAGCCTCCCTGATGGCTGGCCGAGCGCCTCACCAGATGGACCCTCTAATCTCAGGAAAGCCGCTGGGAAGGAGAGGTGGGCCCTCCCAGGGGGGTGATCTTGGGGGGGCTGGGAAGACTGATTGGGGGGATGCTGGAGCGGAGTATGCTTCTGGCAGGGGAGTAGAGGTGTCAGGCCAAGAGATCACCTCCGAGAGATGCCCTGGCCATGGGTGCATAAAGAGAATTCACAAAAAAAAAAAAAAAAGTAGTTGGGGTGGAAGGCTGTAAAACCAAGGAAGGCAACAACTGCCCCAGATGATTGAGCAGCGGGGAGGAGGGAGGCCCAGGAGTAAACTCCCTAGGACAGAGGTACAGGAAGACAAAGGTGAGGGATAAGGCAAAGGATAAATGGGTATATATCAGGAAAACAAGAATAGATGAGTAAAGAAGACAGGGAATGAAATGTTAACAAGAAAGAGGTAGGTCAGGGGAACATTAGAGAAGAGCATGGGCAGGAGGGGGAAGCAGGGAAACAGGCAGGGAGGAAATAAGGTAAAGAGAACCATGTGAACCTATGCAAGGAGTCCAGGAAAAAAATTCTGGATTGGGAGGCCAACATGGCAGAGGCCAGCCTGGATTTGATGGCCATAACACAATAGAGTGCATGACAGCCATGACTGGGACATCGCCATATTGAGCTACCCTCTGCTCAGGAAAGATAGGTAAGAAAGGAGGGGAAGAGGGGTCGGACTACAATATATGCAAGGGAGGGAATCAAGGCCATGGAAGTGCAGGGTCACCCAGAGGAAAAGGAAGGGGTAGAGGGCAGTGGATCATCTTGGAGAAAAGTTATTGAGTCACTATCAGTACAGGTGTGGTATACTGATCTCTAGAACAGGGAGCAGAGATGGATAAGGTACTTGGGGAAGTCATCATCAGTGTGGCAAGTAAGAGGGAGTTGCTGCTAGTTGATGACTTCAGTATGCCATATGCAGACTGGAGCCTTTCCACTGCACCTTTGACAAGGAGCAGGCCCAGTCTTGACTCCCTATAAGGGGCTTTTCTGAGGCAGCTACTCAATGCTAGTCACTAGGGCTGGAGCAGTGCTGGACCTGGTACTTATAAACAGGGATGGCACTGCAGACATAGAGTGGGCAGTCTCTTAGATACCAGTGGTTATTGTACATTGTGATTTAACATTGTAATGTAACAGAGGCAAACCACATGAGGATGTGGAAGCTGAACTGTAGGAGGACAGACTTTAAAGAAATGGGAGACTGCCTCAGAAACTACCTCATTGGGGGGGGATAGCCAGTGAGGGATAGAGGTAAAGTGGGGAAAAATAAGTGTGGGGGGGTCATAATTAAGCAACCAGCCTCCGTGTGAAGGAAATGAGTAAAAGCAGAAGGGATTAGAGTTCTCTAGGGAAATGGCTAAGGTAGTGAATGAAAAAAGGGGTGGCATTCAGGAGGTATAAGGAAAGGCAGAGTGAGGAAGCCAGGGAGGTGTACCAAATAGAACAGAGAGAAGTAGGAAAGGCAATGAGATGAGAAAAGGCACAGACAGAGGAAAAGATAGCCAAAGGGGTAGCTAAAGCAGATGAAACTTTCTTCAGGTACATAAGTGAGAAGAGGAAAGCAAGGTGAGGGATAGTGAGGATAAAGACAGCAGCAGAGGGGACTGTACAGAATGGAATCAAGAAGAAGCAGATATTCTGAACAGGTACTTCTGCTTAGTTTTCACAATGGAGGGAGGTGGGATGAACCACCAGAGAGCAGCAGGAACATAGGAGGGGACACAAGTCCATTTGCAGGGGAAAGAGTCATGAAGAGAACTGCAGTTCTGAAAGTGGATGAGGCTATGGGACTGGCTGGGATACCCCAAAGGATATAAAAGGAACTCAGGAAGCTGCTAGCTGGTCTGCTAATGGCCTTATTCAACACCTCTGTGGAAACAGAATGGTTCTGGGGGACAGGAGGAAAGCAGACGTCGTCCCTTTACATAAGTGCGGCAGCAAGGAGGAGGCTAGCAGATATAGGTTTGTCCATCTCACCTCAGTGGTGGTGAAATTAATGGAAATCCTGTTGAAAGAAAGGTTGGCAGAGTGTCTTAAATTAGCTGCAAAACTGCAGGCAGCATGGATCCATTGGGGGGGGATGTCATGCCAGACAAACCTGATTGATTTCTTTAACTTATGGCCAGAAAATACATCAGGGGAGGGTAGTGGATGTGCCCCATCTGTACTTTAGCATGGCCTTTGACACTATGCCAAACAAGAGACTGATAAGGAAATTAAGCCACCTAGGGTTGGGATCCAAAGTGGTGAACTGAGTTAGAAACTTAACGGATAGGAGACAGCGGGTGTTGGTTAATTGTAGTCACTCTAATAATGTGAGAGTGACCAGTGGGGTGTTGCAGGGCTCAGTACTGGGACCAGTCCTCGTCAGTGTCTTCATAAGTGACACTGCAGAAGAACAAGAAGGGAAAGTATGCCTTTTTGCAGATGACACCAAAATCTGTAATAAGGTTGACACTCAGCAGGAGGTGGAGAAAATGCATAGGGATATTGGAAAACTTGAGGAGAGGTTAAGAGCATAGTAATATGGATTCAGTTCTGAAAAATACAAAATCATGGACATAGGAACCCAGGAGCGGAGTACAGAATGGCGGGGAGGGGGAACTGACAGTCACTAAGCAGAAAATATGACCTTAAAGTGGCAGGGCAGTGTGAAAATGCAGTGGTTATGGCCAATGCCACTGATTTACGGTGATTAAAACAATTAAATTCCGTTTTCAAGACTTAAGATTCTGGAATTTCACCAGTGATTGTTACTCTAATTTCCGGATTTTACCGGGATTCTGTTATCATTCTTTTAGTATGTGCATAAATAATCAGAATGAAAGAAGGCTTAATATACAGAGCATTAAATAAAGCAAACTGAAAATAGTACAGGAAGGAATTAAAAGAAAAACAGACTTTTTTATAGATTTACTGATCTGATAGAAAATGCCAGATTCCATGAAATCTTCATTTTTACCGGTTTTCAGGCAGCCCTAATTCCGGAATTTTACCGGATTTTCCGGTAAAAACCGAAAAACAGTGGCCTTGGTTATGGCAAGTGGGATGCTGTATGCATAAGGAGAGGTATCTCCAGCATGATGATGGAGGTGGTGTTGTCACTATATTGGTTGCTGGTGAGACCACACCTGGAATACTGTGTCCAGTCTGGGAGGCTACACCTCAAAAAGGACACTGACAGGGTGGAAGCAGTCCAGAGGAAGGCAGCTAAAATGGTGTAAGGGTTGCAGCAACAGACCTATGAGGAGAGACTGAGGGATCTCAACATGTGTGTCCTTGAAAACAGGAGTGCATGATGGGATATGATAATGGCCTACCAGTACCTCACAAGGGTAAACAGGGCGCAGGAGGGGAGTCTCTTTCAAATGAGAAAGAGCACGAGGACAAGACTGCGTGCAATGAAGATGGGAGGGTGGAGTTTAAGAGGGGGTGTGAGGAAATACTATTTCACTGAAAGAGTTGTAGATGCTTGGAACAGACTGCCAGTGGAAGTAGAGGAGGTGAAAACAGTAGGGGGCTTCAAACATGTGAGAGATAGACATAAGGGAATATTAATAAATAGGCAGGGGAGAGGGAGGGTCTGCAGAGACATTCTACGCAGGCACCATCTGGACAGACTGTCTGTGCAAAGTGGTTCTTTCCTGTCAAAAAAGTCTTTATTTCCATGTTCAGTTTAAAAGGAATAACCTCTCACCACATGCACACAAACACACACAACTATCAAATGGGTATATAATTAATTCTCAAACACTAAAGTGTAAACAATTAATTAGCACACTAACATGCTTTAAAAACTGTTTGGGTTTGCTGGTAATGAAAAAACAGTAGATACATCAAAGCTGGGTCCAAGTGATTATATTGCTCCAACCAGTTAGTTATGATCTTTGGCCAGATCTTCAAAGCAGATCAGTATGCCAGCATAAATTATTATCAACATTAATTCCTTTGTTCCATTCCCCCTTCCGAACAGATGCAGCAACCATGCCTTTAGACACAAGCAATATTTCTAATTGTATAATGGAGGCCGACACTGAATTAATTAATGGCTCTAAGTTCACTGCGAAATCTAAGCTAATTTGTAAAGGCTGCCTATGGCTGGAGGTCCCTTGTGGATTCGGGGACTTGTCATGGCACTTGTTTAAGCCATACAGACAATTAAAAAACAAGTTACTCCACTTGCCAACAGTTAGAGTAGTACAATTGCAAAGCTGTTAATGATTTAATAGCTTTGAAGACGATTTGCATCACATATAAAAAATGCATGAAGTAATACTGCATAAAACGAAAACAGGTTTTTTTTTGTATTTTGCAAGTGTAGGTAATGTCTGAAGTTAATTTTTTCGTTTTCATACTATTGCTGTAAGAACTGCTTTGAGGTGCAAACTAAGAAGTTAGAAGACAAATGGAATAGAACAGAATAGACTGGAATAGAACAGAATAGCATATTGGCCAGGACACTGAGAATAACTTAAAAACTTTTTCAGAAGGAACCTGGGTAAATTTTTTCTATTGAAACCATTAGGCTTTAATAAAGACTTGGACATTGTTCAATTTTTATGAATGATCATTTTTGTTCCTCATTGTTAACAGTTTTGTCTTGTTATAGTTATTATTTATTATCATAATTTTTTTTTGGCTATCTTATTTGAGGCCATGTCATCTGTCAGGCCTCTACTTTTTCCCCTTCAGATGTTAGTAATCCCTATATTCAGTCTGGGATGCCACTCATATATGGCTATTAAATCACAATTTATACTTAATTCCAAACTATAAGCTTTTAATGGCTCGCAAGTGTTCTCGTTGCTAAGGTTTAGACATAGTGTGACAGTAGACAAAAGATAGTGGTAAATCTTTTGAATTAACTAGGCTGACTCTTGTATCTTTGAGGAAGACTGAAATCATTAATCCACAAACTACTCACAAACCTGACTACAAATTTTATTTGTGACTCTGGAAGAATTGTCTCCTCTTTTCTCCACCATTTTTCAGAATTCACCAACAGAGTGTTGCGAAGGTCAAAGGGACCTTGCAACTCCATCAGTGCAACAACCCCTCTGCGCACACACACACACACACACACACACACACACACACTCTCTCTCTCTCTCTCTCTAACCAACTTACAGAATGACATCTTGTGTTTTAGGTTGAAATTCTTCAGCAAATATTTGATTATGTTCATCAGACAACATCTGCTTTTATGGTAGTGCCCCTTTAGTTAGGGTTGAGTAGAGAGTTCAATGTTTAACCCATAACTTTTCATCTTAATAGCTTTGGCCCCATTTGATGAAATCAGTGCAGATTTTGCATGTGTTGTCTAGTAGGCAAGATGTAAATCTGTGGAAAGGTTTGTGATGGCAACTTGTACAGTTTCTGAGATCAACATATGTCTTTTTTCAGTAGAGGTCTAATTTTTCTTACATTAACACAGGATTTTTTTGCTCTCTCTACAGCCTACATGAAATGGAATTCTTCCCCCAAAATTTCAGGGTACAGGTATGATGTGAAAGGTAGTGCCTTTGACAGGTTTCATGAAAAAAAATATTAAATTGTTCCAGAGTTATAAAGCTTTAATGTTTTGTGTTTTTCTGTTCTGAGCATGCTCAGTAGGGTTCTTGGGATAACGTTCTGATACAACACCAACAATTTTGTGTCACATGGCTGTTTTTGGTTTTTCACCAGTTGCTTCTCACAGCACAAAGCATTTTTTTGTGCCATGAGACCCACCATCTTATTTGTCTTCTCCTCGGATTCATAAGTATGGACATTACATAAAAATGCCATCACTTAAAAAAACAAACATCAGAACCTAGCCAAATGGAATCCGTTTAGCTAGATTATGATGTTTGTTTCTTTAGTTAATGGCCAGAAATACTTTTTCTGGGCATCCCAAAATCTTGGGTGCCCAGCTTAGTGAGAGGAGCTGCTGACCCATGTTCTTTGTATGAGAACAGAGGGCCTTTCTTAAGTTCTGAAGCTGCAGCTGGAACTTGTGCTGCAGGCTACTCTGAGAACAGTCAGCTGCCATTTCCCTGGTGTCTAGTGGTGCCCCATCCATTGCCATCCCCTTATGTATGTAATGTTTCCCTTGTGTTTAGTGGTGCCACCCACCCTCTGATTGCCATCCCATTAAGTATGTTACGTATTCCTGGTGTCTAGTGGCACCCCCCAATCTCCGATCACTGTCCCTTTATTTATATAAATGCGTATATTTATATATTACAGTTTTCATCCCTTTGGTTCATCTACAAAATTACCTTCCTCTTCATTCCCCCCATCTGAGTGACTTACTGAAACGTAAACCCTCTCCACATTTATTCAGGCACTCCTCGGCCATTCTGCTGAATACTCCATATCCCTTCCTGGTGATTGGCAAGCGATCACTTGCCTACTCTGCACCCACCACTTGGAATGCACTCCCCTTATATACCCTCTCCCTCTCCTCTCTTGCTATATTCAAACGCTCCCTCTCTGTGCACCAGTTGCAGCCTAGGCCTTGTACCTGCTTTGCCTAATCATTGAGACACACAGCTTAATTGAGGGAATCTGCTTTTGTAGCCTTATTATTTGCAGTTGCTTGCTTCCTTTGACTATTTTTGTTAAGAGTACCATGGACCATCCATGGTCAACTGTTTTGGGCTATGTATGTTCAAGTGTTGGTTCTCCACCTACTGAATAACTGAGATTAAGTTTTGATCTACTCTGATCTGCTCTGTATGGAATATTTATTGCACCTTTCACTGAGGTCACGATGTACCAATATACTTATGTTGTATATTTTTTTCTTCTTCTGCTTTGTACTAATGTGCATATTTTTTCTTGTATACATTTTTTGTTCTCACTTAGTTTGTACAATTATTAGCACATATTTTAAATGCTTTGTAACCTTGACTCGGGTTGCCCCTGAAAAAGGGACTGCATTGTCTCAGTGGGCCTACCCGGATACCAAAATTAAATAAATAAATGTAATGTTTCCCTTTTGCCTAATGGCACCCCTACCCTCCCATTGCTGTCTCTCTTATGTAATTATAATGTTTCTGTGGTGTCTACTGGTGCCCCCCACCCTTCAATTGCAGTCCCCTTATTGTATGTTTTTTTCCCCTGGTGTCTAGTGGCACCCCCCACTCTGCAATTGCCATCCCCTTGTTGTATGTTTTTTTCCCCTGGTGTCTAGTGGCACCTCCAACCTCTGACTGCTGAACCCACATTAATATTATCTGTAATAAAGAAAACCATCCCTCAATGTGTTTTTTTGGTTTTGGTTAAACCTGTAAAAAAGGAAACGCCCTCTCCAATCCACCCCCCACCTCGACCTCCCACTGAGCACCCACCTCCGCTACAGACCCCATACACCCTCACTCACCTGAACAAATCCCAGGGTGAAGATCCACTCTCCAGTCAAAGACATGTCTTGCTGCTGGAACTGCCGACTGCAATATGAGAAAACCAAGGTAAGTGTGATTCATTGTATTTCAATGTGGTTTCTAACTTTGATGCATAACTTAGTAATTTTTGCAGGTTTTGACCCCACATTTTCAACATGGCCATTTTGGGATCCCACCTCATGACCAATTGTGGTGGAATTATGCAAATCAGGCCCAATAAAGTGAGTTTGCTGTTGGGTGGTGAAATCACCTTACAGACGGAATTTGGAAATTGTCCCCATGAGGCGGGGTCATAAGAAGGCTATGTTGAAAATCTGGGGTCAAAATATGTAAAAATTATAAAGTTATGTGCATACCTTGACATTTTTCTATGCTCGCTCATAACTTGGGTAATTTAAAATATTTTGACCCCAAATTCTTAACATAGCCATTTTTTTCACACCACCTAATGAATGTGGTAGCTTTCATTTTTTAAATCCTGGCCAAATGAGTTTTCACACCTGTGAGTACAGAAAGACATTTGGTGGATTTGAAAATCTTCTTACTAGGTTCATGAAGTGGAGTAGTAAGCAGGCTATGCCGAAAAGAGAATTACCAGCAGATGAAGAGACGGGTGTTACAACTGTATCAATCATTGGTGAGACCCTCCTGGAGTACTGTGTCCAGTTCTGGAAACCACATCTCAGGAAGGACATAGACATGGTAGAGGCTGTCCAGTGAAGGGCAACTAAAGTGGTGCAGGGTCTGCATCATAAGCCCTATGAGGGGAGACTGGGGGATCTCAACATGTACACCCCAGAAGAAAGGAGGGAGTGGGAGGAACATGATAAAGACCTATAAGTACTTCACAGGGGTTAATAAGAAGAGGAGGGGAGTATTTTTCAGAAGAGAAGGTGCATGAGAGCAAGGGAGCCTTGCAATGAAGCTGGAATGGGGAAAATTTAGGAGGGATGTGAGGAAGTATTTCATTGAAAGAGTGGTGGGCACCTGGAACAGTTTTCCTGGAAAGGGTGTGGGGGCAAAAACTATGGTGGGCTTCAAGCATGCATGGGATAGGCACAAAGGAATACAGGTAGAAAAGCAGGGGGGCTGAGTAGCTAGAGGTCAGGTAAGGTCTGCGGTGACAGCATAGGTAGGGAGAAAAAGAGCAAACAGGGTTGGCCAAGTGGCACTTGTCTGCTGATAAATTCTTTTTTACTTAAATACCACTGATTTTTTAAAATCCGGGTTTCAAAACTTCTAATCATGTCATAACTAGTTATTCTTCCCATACTCTGGCTAATATTCAGTTAGTTGTAGTATACTCAGAATAACTAGCTTCTGTGGTTATTTATATGCCTCAACTTTTGGCCTCAGCCATTTACCACCCACATTAGCTGATTATTCCATTGTATACTCCAGCTAACTGAATGTTATCACTTTAGTATATGGGGCCCAGAGTCAATTTAATCTGTTGTTACGAGCAGCAATCAGACAATGCTAACAAGACTGAATATTTCTACTGGTATTAAAAAAAATAGTCAATGTGATAGAATATGTTTTATAACAGTGATATTTTAAACTGTAAGTAAAAGATTGGACTATGGGAATGTAACGTTCTAGAAATGTTAAATGTTTATCCTTTATCGACAGTATGTAGTGTAACTCAAAAAAATTAGGGTAGTCATGTATTAAGTCTTTATTTGTATTGTTACCTTTATGGTGAGCTTGAAATGACACAAGCCTTGCTCACTTGGTTTATGATGTTACGATAACCCCTCAATGGAATTATAGCCATGCAATACATGGATGTGTGTCTATTATTCTATATGTCATTGCAATAACTTCAAGTAGTTCAAAAGTCTAATAAAAGTTCATAGTTAAAATACTCCTCTGTAGCTCTTAATTAGTTCATCTGGTATATTTTATAGCTTTAAAGGTTCCTTTACTAGCCTTGTAAAAAGCTATTGCTAAATGTATTTCAGAGAACACAAACCTGCCAAATTTCCTTCACATTATCAATAACTTTGCCCTAGTACGTTCACTGAAAATTGAAATACTCCTTCTCCTTTAACCGAAACACATCTCAAAGACTGAAATACATGCAAATTGCTTAGCATAGGTTAGGTGCCAACTGTCTTTTGTGTGTACAGCACTACAAGAAAATAAATGCAGAGTACACAGAGAACATCTTCCAGTGTTCTCCCTACTGCAGAAGTGCATAATAGCACAATGCATGACTTATGATTCAATATGTCCCAAATGAGATACTAAAGCATCTTTCCCAATGAGAACTACGACGAGAAAGCCCCTATTTTGCAGTCTAGCTCAACATAACCTGCTCAGTTGGTCATGTACCCCCAAATACACAAGCTGCTGTTTTAGCTCACTGACAAACTTATTGTCATTGTGGTTAGTCAATCAGCTAGTACTGCTAGCACGTCATCACCAACTCATTCAATGTTAATGAGCTGCTGAAGATGTTAAACAGAGAGAGTGGTCACTGCTATGGGTGACTTTTTCTGTTTTACAGGTATACATTACTAAGTTGAAGAAGAGAAGTCATTGTGCAGCATATCCTTTAGGTGATGAGCGGGCTGGGTACCATTAGGTGTGCATGGTGGGTTGATAATTGTTTTTCAGAATCAGCGGAGTGAAATAATTGTTTGGAAATTGGTGCTGTGCTTTGTCTGGGGTGGGGAAGGGCTATTTATTATTAAGGATGTTCCTTGTGTTTCAAATCCCCATTTTTCTAATGCACCCAAAATGTTTCAAGGCTGTTTACTAGCACAAATACATCTTAAAAGCATAGTAAGATGGGTAAACACCAACAAGCAGCTGTACATAGAAAAATGGTAGTTTACTCACCAGGTAAAGGTGATTGTGGGGGAATACATCTCTGAGGCACTCTTCAGTCATTACAGCATGGGTTGTGTTCACCAGAAACAAAAGTATGCTCGGTATGTCTGCATTCTTCAGATATATCTGTCTTTGTTCGCACCACTTAGCAAAAATGTTCCAGTGTCTCTGGTATATCATGGTTGTTGAATCTCTTCTAGATTTTTGTATGGTGTCTATCACCACTGGGTGATATCCCTGTTCTAGCTGTCTCTCCCTTTCAGGAGCCAGGCTGTTAGTTTTAGAGCATGCGGGTTCGGATGTATCATCGGGCCTTGCATTGGTATGTCGTGTCTGAATGGGAGGATCAATGGGTGCTCTAGAGGCATTGCTGCCACTATGGCAAACCATGCTCTCCTGGGCCAGTATGGGGTGATCAATATTACACTCGCTCTGGATATTCAAATCTTTTTCAGGACCTGAGGTATGATGGGGAATGGGGTGAAGATGTATGCCACATCAAATGTCCATCTGTGTGATAACGCATCTGACCCCTTGGCTTGGCTGTCTCTGTATTGGGAATAGAATTGCACTGAGAATTCTTGCTGGTTATCATAAGGTCCATCTCTACCAGTCCCCATTTCCTGTTGATGATTGGGAAGATGTGTTGGTGTAAACTCCATTTCCCCAGGTGGATCTGTTGGCTGCTTGGCCAATCCATTGTTGTATTCAGCTTGCCTGCCAGATGTACTGCTGATATGCTGGCCATGTGTTTCTCTGCCCATGGTATTAGTTTTTCAGCCTCCCTTTGCATCATGTGGCCCCCCCCCCATTTGTTGATGTATGCTACTGTGACTTGGTTGTCCGATATGATCAGTACATGCTTTCCTATTATTATCTGTTTGAAATGTAGTAGAGCCAGGAAAATGCTTGCATCTCTAATATACTGATTGGTAATTTTGACTCCTTGGCATCCCATCTGTCTTGTGTCATCTTTGTCTCCATGGATGCTCCCCAGCCTGATAGGCTTGCATCTGTGTTTATTGTTATATTGTGCTGGACATCTAGAGGTATTCCTCTGTTGATATTTTCTCTTTTGTCAACCACTTTAGGGACTGTTTGATCTTTTCTGGGATGTGGACTGCTCTGGTGAAGTCAGGTCATAAGTTGGACCCTGCTTGATCAGGAACTGTAATAGTAGTCTTATATGCCATCTTGCCCAGGGTACTATGTCTAGGCAAGATGACATCAGACCCAGTACTTGAGATATCATTTCCAGTGATGGTTGTCTTCTCTGCTGTAAGATGTGTACTGCTGATATCAGAGTGTTGATACATTCCTCCGATGGAAATATCATCCCTAACGAGATGTATATCACAGTGCCTAGGTGCTCAATTGACTGGCTTGGGTTAGGCAACTTTTGGCATGGTTTATGACCCAGTCATGACTCTAGGCATCTTGGGACTGCTTGTGTGTCCTTGATCGATTGCTGAATTAAGCGTTCTTGAATGAGCCAGTCGTCCAGATAAGGGATACCTTGAATGCCCTGTTCCGTGGTTTGCTGCCAGGACTACTGACACCTTGCTGAATACTCTGGGGCCAATGGAGGCTGATTGGGAGTACCTGGTATTGGTAGTGGTTTCCAGTATGTGAAACTGGAGGAATTTGAAATGTGCAGGTCTTATGGGGTATGAAGATAAGCATCATTTAGGTCTATGGATGTTAGACGTCCCTGGATGTATTGTCCTTATTGTTGATCTGATTGTTTCCATTTTGAATGGTCTGTATTTTCTACAGATTTGTTCAGTGACTTTAGATCCAGGACTGGTTTCACTCCTGTTTTCTTTGGTACTGGAAGAACACCAAAAATCCCTTGTCCCTCCTGACATTGGGACTTCTGCTATTGCTCTGTTGTGTAACAGATCTCCCAGAGCCTGTCATATCTTGGCAACTTTTGTTTTGTCTTTGGAAACTGGGGACGGAAACAGTCTGTAGTTTGAGAATCTGTGTTAGATCTATCGCATACTTTTGTGATGATTTCTAGTACATTTGTCTTGAGTTGAGTTTTCCCAGACCTCTGCAAAATGCATGAGACATGCCAACAGGGGATGTCTGGGTAAATCTTGTAGTATGGATAGTCACTGTTTGCGTGGGCTCTCCAGACATATGTGCTGTGCCCTCTACTTCTGTGGGCACCTCCTGCCTCTCTACTTCTTGTGGGAGTGGCTATGGGCATAGAGCACAGTAGCTGTTGCCTCTGTACTTGTATCAGCCATTTCTTTTGTCCCAAAAGGGTGAGAGTGGGATTTATGTCTTGCTGGCAGATAAGTGGATCTGTTAGCTTGATCCTTGCCAGGGCCTTGCCCTCTTCCTTACCTCTGAGATATTTCTCTAGCCCTTCTCTGAAAATTAGTGTTCCCTTGAAGGAAAGCTTGTGCAGCATGGTGGACTTGGATTTGTTGTCCGCATCCCATACTGCAGCTTTATCCAGCGTGCTTGTCTAGCTCTGTTGATTAGAACTGTTGCCCTAGCATTTATCTTTAGAGAGTCCACGGCCATATCTGCCAGATACTTGGATGAAAGTATAGCGTTTTCTAACAGTTGACTCTCCATGGGACTTGACAATGTGGATTTTGCTAATTCGTGTAGCCATGCCACTTGTGCTCTAGTGGCATAAATGGCCGTTGAGACTGCTCTTGCCCCTAGGCCTGCTAATTCAGCATTTTTTTTTAGTATATCCTTGAACTTTCTGTCTAGAGGATCCTTTAGGGCTGAAGCTGTCTCCACAGGAAAAAAATATTTTCTTGTTGAGGAAGGTTATTTGTGGATCTACTGTGGGAGGACTGCACCACAATGCCAGTTTGTCCACCTGTAGGGGATACATTTTATCCCATGATCTCCTTTATGGAATGCTGGTTGGGTCAGATGAGTCCCATTCCTTATTAATGAGCTCATTGATTGATTCACAGACCAGAAATGTATCTGCCTTCTTGGTCGATGGCTGCACGGAGGGTAGGAGCTTTGATTGAGGTGGTGGGTCTGGTGCATCAAAGCCCACTGTGACCATAATGTTAGGTATCAGTGCAGGGATCTGGTCTGGGAAACACCACTTTGCAGTTAATGATTGTGGGTCTACCTCCACATCGCCTTCTCCCTCTGAGTTATCCCCAGAGCTGGGTGGGGGAGAACGTGGTCTTGGGGCAGGAAGAGGAGTGCTTGGTGTGGGAACCGAAACGTCATGTATTTTGTTATCTGTGAGGTCATCTGAGGTAGAGGGGCTGGTGACTTGGGTCCCACTATCTCTGATAATTTTAGTAGCATGGCTTCTATTAATTGTTGCTGTGTCTGCATAACCCTTTGGTTTTGTAGTAAAATGGCAGCCATGTCTGAATTTTGATTCTGTGGCAGGTTGGGGTTAGATGTTTGATCCGTGTTGATCTCACTATTACTGGTGCCCTCCCCCGGGTCTTCCTCACCATTAAAATCTGAGGGCTCTTCCATGCATGAGGAGCACAGCCTTCCTATCTGGCCCATTGTTATAGCAACATTGCATTACTTGCAGCTCCTTGTCTTGACCATGATCGTATCCTGATGAGAAAGGGGAGAGAAGGATACATGTGTCGGGGTGGATAAGGGCGATGTAAATTGTAATGTATACAAGTAACTTATTGTTTCAATCTAGACATTAACTGGGGATGATGGACATTTGTCCCCAGTAGTGTAGTGCCTACTGACACATTAGGGGCCTGTGTGCAGCCACTTGCCACTAGTATTCCCAGTATTAGGACTGTACTTATTATACAGTATCTTAAGAGCGAGGAACTGTGTCTTTAACTGTGGTAGAAATAGATTAATGTCGTGCCCCAGGTACCCATTATTGCCTGTTGCCAAGTGTGACTACTGTATCTTAATAGCAGCCAGCATAAATAGGAGCACTGCCCTTTAAGGTTGGAGCGATTACTGTCTTTAAAGGCAATCAGGGTTGTTTGATCTCTGTCACTGTGCAGCCTTTTGCTGCATCACCCTTGCAAACAGTTATATACTGCCAGGCCCTGAGTAGGGTGAATGAGTCTCCAGACTACTGTACGAGGGGTTATTTTATTTCTTTATGCCCCTCTCCACCCATTTTTCCACTTTTGTTGACTGCAATGGATCAGTGCCGTGAGGAAGATGGCCATCCCGCATTGCACATGTGCCATTTATCTGATAGCCATATCCCAGATGGTGGCTACATGAACATGCATGCGTGAGGATGCCAAAGTCCCATGTAGGGAAGTCTGGCCATGGCGGGAGCTTGAATGCACAAAAGAAGTGCCAGATTCCCTACAGAGGTGCAAAACTGGTCACACCATCTTTAAAAACTCGGACATTGCCTAGAGGAGCAGGAGGTGGCTGGGAAGGGCGAGCCCGACACTACCGCAAAAGTAATGGTTGGATGCCCTAGCAATCAGAGAGTGGAAACAAAGTGGGAACTGACTGGTATTTAAAGCTGCAATCCAGATACCATAGGTGCTACTAGACCACCACAGGCATATCAGAGGTGAGCTTAATGGGTTGGCTTTGGGATTGCTAGCAGTGATCCCAGCTGCCCATACCTTGCTAATTACAATATATAGTACCCCTAAGAGCAGGATGAGAGGCACAGATAAGCCAAGACACTGCCAATTATTTCACACTTGTATTCTTTTTATTTTTCTGCTCATTTAGGTCTGCCTAGGGTCACTAGCAGGAACCTCAGGATACCTGAGTATAAAGGCTCAGCTCCTTGCAGCAATGACCACTGTAGATATACAGGTAGTAAGAAGAGAAACTGATCTTTCTAGGGATCTTGGTACGTCTAAATAATTCCATCCGTCGCACCAATCACGTTTCTAGCTAGGATAATCATGTAATACCAACTGTTAAACATTTCTGCTAATATTGCAGTTATTATGCTCTCAATTGGTTTTAAATTTATTAAAAAGGGATATCTAGGATGCTGTTTGCACAGACTCTAGCTCTTACCTTATAATGATTGCAATTGTAGTACTTTACTTCAGGAGACTATTGAAGTGATGCAACCTCTTTAGATGCACATTTTGAACTGGAGATTCTAGGGAAGAGCCACAGAGACAGGGGTTGGACTTCTTTGAAGTCACATGTCCATCAAGCAACCTATCAGGTGAACATAACCCATGATGTAATGACTGTGGAGTGCCTCAGAGATTATCCTCCACAATGTGTAGTCTTGCATTTTGACAAGAATAATGGTATGCAAGAATATCAAGTAAACGTGACTAAAATGAAATCTGTGACCCCTGAGAAGGATTTGGGTATCATTGAAAGTAATGATCTTAAGTCCAGTGCCCTCTGTAGACAGGTGGTATCCAAAATGGGACACCTATTAAACTGCGTATTTAGGTCCTTTTCTTCTAGATCAAGTTCAGTTCTATTACCCCCTTTTAGGATCTATATTAGACCCCATATGGACTATTACTCCCAAGTGTGGAGTACATGCCTCAAAAAGGATATGGAGATGATTGAAAAAGTACAAAGGAGATTTCATCAAACTTTTCCTGGTTGTAAGGATTTGCTATTCGAACAACGTTTAAGGTACTTGGGCCTATGGGACCTAAGCCTAAGGAGAACTGGGGGGGGGCATGTTACTCCTATTCAAAGTCTTAGAGGACCCAGTTTTAAATTCAGATCTGGGATTGGTTTAGAAAGACATCAAATATTATCTCAGAGGCCACAAGTATCAACTTATCAAATCATTTCCTAAATCAGAACTTAGGAAAAATGCATTCATTCTGAGGGCTATTAGACTATGGAATCAGCTCCATGGGCATTTAGTAATTGTATCAAACCTGTTGAAATTCAAACAAGGGTTGGATGCTTTCATCCAGGAGTGTAATGTAGGTAACTTCCACTGAGTAGTGGGGGCAGCATTTATGGGCCTCTGCCTTCTGTTGCCCAATGACCAAAGTATTAAATATATGGAAGCATTATTAGAATAATGATTCATCTTATTCTGTCATGCCCAGGTAAGAATATATACAGGATGGCAACAAGAAATTAATTCCCATGACGTCAGCTGTTGACATCATTCAAGGTGTTTATGTACACGTCCATCTGTCTTTGGTTACCTTTTTTTATGAAGTCTTTGTCATTCTGCATGTACCTTTGAATTGTTTGAATAGCCTTCTGGCAAATTATTGTGATTTTAATTATTTTTGCCCTGAGCTGACATCTCTAACTGCAACTTTAAAAGCAGATATAATCAAATAAAAAAATGACAATCCCTATATTTCTTTCTTTTGCTATATTCACAACCATATTCTACATCTATCAAAAAGAAAATCACATGGGACTGAATTGGTTTTATGCATAAAAACATACAAACATTTTCCCCATTTTTGGGAATGTTAGTTCAATAGGGTGTCATAGTATTGGTAATTTACTCTTTATTTTTGCATTTGTTGAAAAAATTAAGAAAACATCATGACAAATGATGTTCCCTTGTTTCACATTTCTTTCCCACTTATGTTGACACCTAAAACATTCATGTTATAACTAAAAATAAAAATCTGACCACTTACATATTTTGTACATAAAGAGGGAGTAAGTCTCACCAGGTAACTTAAAAACATGCATGGCAAACCCATGTTTTTTGTTGTGGATTCTACATTTTTAGATAGCCATCACATACTGGGCAAAAAATTATGAATCTGACATGGAGCTGATAGGGAACATCCTTAATTACTTAGAAACTTCACTGGACACTTAGGGAGGAGGGAGGTGGATGCTTGAGGGACGGTGTGTGAAGGAACAGGATTTTTGTGTGGGTGGAGGGGGGTGTTATTCTTAGACAAAGAAGCTTTTTTTTTCCAAGATAAAGAACTTCACCCTGCAGGAAAAGTTCAAAAGTTATGCACACAGGGGTCAGGAACCTGAAGACAGAATACTGAACAGAAGATGTAGAAAATGAACAGCAGACAACTTAAATTAGCCAGCACAGTGCAAAAGAATATTGTAGAAGTAAATAGGATGCATAGGTAGAGTGATCAGCAGCAGAAGAAAGGAGGGGATCCTGCCCCAGTACAGATCTCTGGTGTGCCTGCATTTGGTGTATGGCATCCAGTTCTGGAGTCTGCACTTGAAAAGGACGTGGATACTGGCGAGGTGGTACTGATGAGGACAACAAAGATGATTCAAGGGCAGCAAGAGAAGCCCTACAAGGCTCAACAAGCAATAGGCAAGATGAGGTGCGGGTTATGGCCTGATAAGAGCACACCCCAGGTGCATTATGAGGCACAAGGTGCTTGTGCCGAGTGCCTTTAGCACCTGGAAAGTGCTCTGTCAGGTCATAACCCACCTTGGGGTGTCTTATTGCACTTATAAAATGCCCCCATAAAGTAGTTAATTTTAAAAAATGCACATAAAAAGTGTACATAAAAAGCAGTGAAAAATATTTTATCAGTAGAAAACAAGAAAATGTAGTCCTTGTTATTCTCTTGGAATGTGGAGTCACTACAGGAGGTTGGTGTCTCTTTGTGTGTCTACTACCCACCCACTCATTACACAAACACTCAAATATATGTTTATTTTTTTGGCTTGTTTGTTTTTTGGTGTCTTTAATATTTCTTACTTTGCTGACACACTTTCAGTTACAGCCAGCGGAAAGCGAGTACATGCCATATTGGCTGAAGTATCAGCTGTGATGCTTCTTAGCCTCCCCCCTGCCAAGATACAGAAACATTTCTTTTTTTTTGGAGGGGTGGTATTTTATTATTTTTTTTAACCTTTGTGTTTTTAAATCACTTTTTTGCTTTGGTTTAGATTTAAACGGCTGGCTGAATGGGAGCAATTGTGTCCCTCAGCAGCTGCAGTACACAGTTACTTCCTGATTCACATTTGTGAAACTGTAAGTTACTGATGCTCAAAAGGAAGGTTCGCTGACTTTTGTGCTGACAGTAAAATGTAATTCAAATGGGAGCCATAGCAAACCACAAGTTTCTCATTTAAAGTGCAGTGCTTTTTAAAGCTGCTGTCTTGTTCACTGCATCGCAATCAAAGGAGCACTGGTAAATGTATAGTGAGATTTTAAATCGACAACTTGTGCTTTGCTCTATTCATTGTGGTATGGTTTAATAAGAGCACAGGTCAGACTTTACTTTATTAAAGAGAGTATCAATAAACTTGTTCATAGGTATGTTTAGTAACAGGTCTCTGTGGGTGAGGGTGGGGGTGGCAGTGTTTTCCACCTCATGTAGGCTGCTGATACTACACTGACACTGACAGTAGTACCAGTTGTAAGGTTATGCCCTGATAAGGACATGGCTGAAAACCTGTTTCAGCCAATTAAGATTCAAGTTTTTTTCCCCATTTTATAAAAGACCTTAACATCTATACACTGGAGATGAGCAGGGAGAGGGGAACATGATTGAAACTTTCAAGATTCTTCATGGGATAAACAAGGTGGACACAAGAAGACTCTTCACAATGTGCAGAAACAGAAACACAAGAAGGCACTCAAAGAAGTGGGACGGAGGGACTCTCACGGAGAACGTCAGAAAGTATTTTTACAGAGAGGGGTGGATAAGTGGGAAAGACTACTGGAGGTGGTATTCTGTAACAGCTCAGTGAAGGGGTGTCAAGCGAGGTGGGACACACATGGGGCTGGTGAAGATAGCAGGAAGTATGACACGGGAGGGAAGTGAATGGCCACTAAGGCAGTCACATCATATTGAAGGTGGGCCCAGCAGACTGGATACATAGATACATAGACAGTGTCAGCAGATAAGGGCCTATGGCCCGCCATCTGCCCATTTGAGCTCGTAAGTTCAGTTTATGTTTTCCTAGAAGTCTGTTGCCCCTTACCCCTGACCTCCAGAATTCCTTTATGTCTATCCCATGCATTCTTAAATCCCGTGATTGTTTCAGCCCCCACCACTTCCTCTGGCAGGGTATTCCACTTGTCCACCACCCATTCTGTGAAGAAATTCTTCCTCATGTTTCCTCTGAATCGTCCTCCCTCCAACTTCATCCCATGCCCTCTAGTCCTGGAACATCTTTTTCACTTAAAAGTAGTGTATTCCTGCACCCTGTTCCTCCCTGTAAGATACTTGTATGTCTCTATCACATCCTCTCTCCTCCTCTCCTCCAGGAGTACATGTTCAGTTCCTTCAACCTGTCTTCATAGGACTTGTGATGCAATCCATGCACCATCTTTGTTGCCCTCCTCTGAACCTTCTCTACCCTGTCTATGTCCTTACGTAGGTATGGTCTCCAGAACTGTACACTGTACTCCAGGTGGGGCCTCACTAGTGTCTTGTATAGTGGAATTATGACCTCCCTTTTCCTGCTGGTGATGCCCCTGCCTATACATCCCAGCATCCTATTTGCTTTACCTGCTGCCTTACACTGTTTCCCTACCTTGAGGTCATCAGGATGATAACCCCAAAGATCCTTTCCTGCTTGGTGCATGCTATATCCTCACCCCCAACTGATATATTGTGCCAGAGTTTTTGTGCCCTATATGCATTATCTTGCACTTCCTTGCATTGAATTTCAACTCCCAAACCCCTGACCATTCTTCAAGTTACTGCAGGTCCCTTCTTATTCTGTCTACACCCTCTGGTGTGTCTACTCTGTTACAGAGCTTTGTGACATCAGCGAACAGTGAAATTCTGCCTTCTTGGTCCTGCGCAATGTCACTGATGAAGATGTTGAATGGACCGGTCCCAGCACTGATCCCTGTGGTACCCCACTGGTCACTCTTCCCTCTGTGGAGTGACAGCCATTTACCACCACCCTCTGTGTTCTGCCACCCAGCCAGTTACCTACCCACCACACTACTGTCCTGCCCACACCCATATTCCCCAGTTTGTGTAATAGTCTTCTATGTGGCACAGTGTCAAAGGCCTTGCTGAAGTCCAGATAGGCCATGTCCACTGTCCTCCCCTGATCCACCTCCCTAGTCACCCAGTCAAAAAATTCAATGAGGTTGGTCTGACATGACCTCCCCCTGGTGAAACCATGCTGCCTTGGGTCCTGTAGTCCATTGACAACCAGATGTTCCACCAATCTCTCCTTCAGTAGTGCTTCCATGATCTTCCCCACTACTGAGGTGAGGCTGACTAGTCTGTAGTTCCCTGCTTCCTCTTTGTTCCCACTTTTGTATAAGGGGACTACATCTGCTGTCCTCCAGTCTTTGGGTACCTCCCCTGTTTCCAGTGATCGGCTAAACAGGATAGCCAGAGGTTCAGCCACCACCTCTCTTAGTTCTTTAAGGACCCTTGGGTGCACCCCATCTGGCCCCATTGCTTTATCAACTCTTATTAATTCCTGTTCCTTCAGGACCCTTTCTCGTGTAAAGGGACTTGTGTCCATTTCTGTACCATTGTCACCCCTTGTACTCCCTTCAGACCCATTACCCTCCTCTTCCTCAGTAAAGACTGAGCAGAAATACCTGTTCAGTATGTCAGCTTTACTGTTGTCATCCTCCACGTGGCTCCCATCCTCCCCCTTCAGTCTCACTATCCCTCCCTTTGTCTTTCTTTTTCACTTATGTACCTGTAAAGGTTTGTCCCCTCTACCCACTGATTTTGCAATGTGTTCTTCTGTCTGAGCTTTGGCTTCCCTTACTGACCTCCCTGCCTCCCTTTGCTTCTCCTGGTACTTCTCCCTATCCCCTTCTGCCTGTGTGCAATCTTTTTGGCTTTCACTTTCTTTGCTACCTCTTTGGAAAACCATAATGGTCTCCTCTTCCTTTTCCTCTTGCTAACCTGCTTAATGCATAATTCTGTTGTTCTTGTAATCCCCATTTTAAATACTGCCCACTGTTCCTCAACCCAATTCCTGTCCCATTCCCCTTAATGCCTCTTTCTAGTATCTCCCCATTTTCCCAAAGTCTACCCCCTAAAATCCAGGATACGTGTTTTTGTGTGGTTTGGTTCTGCTCTTTCTGTGATTTCAAACCACAATGACTGGTGGTCACTGTTCCCCAGGTGCTCCCCCACTGTTACCCCATCACACTGTCCCTGTTTGTGAGCACAAGGTCCAGTATTGCCTTCTGCTGAGTTGGTTCCATGACCAGTTGCTTGAGGAAGGCACCCTGAAGGGAGTCCAGGATAAATCTGCTCCTAGTTGATGCTGCTGCTGGGATGCTCCAGTCCACGTCTGGAATATTGAAGTCTCCAACCAGTACTACCTCACCCTTGTCTGCCATCCTTTGGATGGCTAGCATCAGCTCCCTATCTATTTCTTCCTCCTGGGCTGGTGGTCTAACTGGATGGGCCAGTGGGCCTTTTTCTGCCATCAATTGCTATATTTCCTTTCAAGCAGTTGACTAGGATCATGAAGTTTCATCATGGCCCACGCCATTTGCCACTCAAAAGCATGCTAGTTCCACTGCACCATTAATTCAGTTTTGCCTGCAGAACTAACGTGAGGGAAATCCCCAGTACTGCTGCTGCAGCTAAACTGTTGAGGTTCTGAGTATGAAATCTTGGCCTTGTCCTACAACATCTTTAGTTTAGATTGGGCATATACAGTTTAGTCTTGAACATTCTCTGCCAGGCTAACTGAAAGTGCCTAGGTTACCAGCATATGTTATCTCCACAACAGACTGCTTGCTTCAACTAATTAACTAACTGCAGTTGGAATATCGTTTGGTCTACATCCACTGAATCATTTTTCTATCAGTACTACACCATTCCTCCAAGAGGCAGGCTTGCAATGTTCTTTCATAAATGTGTGCACATACAGACTATGGGAGCTTTCCTAAGGCCTTTGGGGACTGGTGTGTCAGTTGGATGGGGGTAGTGTTTGGAAGGGCATATATTGTGCATGGAGAGTGAGGGGATTGAAACTCGTGACCGGCTGTTACAATGTGCCTTACCTGCCTTATACCTGTTTTACTTCCAGAACTCTGTTCCTCCTTAATAAGCACTTTCTTGTTTGTGCTACAATTACAGTGCCATCACTGCAATGTGTGTTATTACAGTACAGTATTACTACATTTTGTTTGTTGGGTATTGTATTACAAGGTATTAGACCCCTGTTATCATCCACGGGATGGCTATATATATTTTCTTGTGGAACAGCTCCTGGCAGCTTAGATTGATCAATAGGATCCCACAACTGGAGGCACTGTGCCACCCAGATTTCCTGTTACATTACTTAATCCAAGATGGTACACCCATTGAAAGGCTTATAGACTCAGCCATCCATTAATGTACCAGCTGCATTAGTCACCTTGTAGGTAAAGGTGACTACACAAGATAAGGAATATGCAGGTCACATCAGATGAGCATATGGACATACTTTGTGCCCAGACAAAAGCTGCTCCTTCTTTCACAGGGGCTATTCAGTTTGCTGTCAAAGTACCCACTACAAGCAGGATTGTCTGAAAATGTATTTCTACTATGCTATTGCACTTTCATGAAATTCTAAAAGAAGCGTAAAGTGCATAATCTGCTGCTTTTCCACAAAAAGGGGCCAATTTGCATAAAATATGTTTACATTTAATTTCTCAGTTTTTTCCAAGTAGGAGAATTGAGACTTAGTCCCTGTAAATCAGAGGTTTGAGGGTGGGGTCATATTTGTTACTTTTTCACTATCACAAATTTTGTAGTTTCTCAACAATCTGTAAACTTTGCAAAGGTGACACTTACAAATTTTGCACAGCAGTAAAAGCATCTACCGGTGTCAATTGCTCAATCTTCCTTGTTTAACCCAAACTGGGTTGCATTAAGTACTGTACTACAGCCAAGTACATAGCTTTCTTATTCTGCTAACGAAAAGTGAGGCATGCAAACAAAGGGGTCCAACTGGAGGGATGCAAGGATGGGACAGACTGATAACTGAAATGTTCTGATGCTGATTTAATCATTGCTTTACTCATGGATGCCCAATCGCTTTGCTGCATCCACCTTTAGGCTGTATCTCCATCATGCTTCCATCCTCTGTTGCTCTGCTACAAATGTTCATCTGTTCCAGAGATTGGCATGATAGAGAGAGACATTCTGCACTTCACAGTGTACATTGAATAAAGTTCCATTAGGTCCCACTGCTTGGAATATAAGAAAGACTTTACTGTCTGTAGCAGAACTCAGGATCTTATTAAGAGGCTTCCATAGTGTTGAACTAACTATTATTTACATGCACTCTATACTCTGTGTGTGTGTGTGTGTGTGTGTGTGTGTGTGTGTGTTATGTGAATGTGTTCAGGGTTTTTGTTCATTTTTACTTTTCTAGCACAGTTTTGGAGGTCACAACCTTACTGCTTGTACCACTAATTTATTTTCAGTGTTGCAATCTATTTACCCTGGGAAGTCTGGCTAAAATGCAGCATCTCATTTTCAGTGGGTCCTGCTTTTGCTTATTTATACAGCTTGATAAACTGAAGCACTGAGAGGTTAATTCACTTGCTCAGCATTTGAAAGTGAGTCAGAGGCTCCTGTAGGATTTCAATCCAGGTCTCCTGGTTCCTGAGACTGTGCTTTAGCCACTTGACCATACTACCTCAAAATATAGATAAAGTATACATCTAAATAAAACAAAATATAGTGATTATATATCTTTACTGTCTTTCCATACCAAGGAAAGCTACTGCATTGGGACCACACTCATATATGTCATTATGTTGACTCTGCAGTTTACCCAGTGTGTCCTTGGCAAGTGAGCAGCAAATGTATGTTTTCCTCATCAATCTTCCTCAGTTGTGGGCATGTCGAGCTTTGTGGCAAGCCTCACTCACATCTAAACAGGCTTTACAGGTGAATTTACTCAGGAATCCTAAATGGTTGTATTTATGTTGCAAATCACCATTTCGTGGTTGCACCCAGATTGCCCTGGCATTCTGATGAAAGTGGTTTGTCAATAAAATGCTGATTGAAATTACTCATTCGAAGCACAGACTCAACTGACAGTCCTCAGAGTAGACCAAGTATGCTTATCCTTACAAAATCACATATTCTTAAGTAAGAAAAAAAAAGCTTACTTGTTTTATTCTATTTTAAGAACTGTATTTCTAAGCCATCTTTCCAGAGAAGGAGAACTGAACAGGAACACTGACCACTAGTCTCAAGTTCTGGTTAGGATCAAAAGAGCTGCTAATTGATTAGCTAGTTGGGATGTGGAACTATACTGTAAAATTGCATTTGTTTCCACGGGCATCTTTTCAATTAGGCTATTTTTTTATTTTATTTTTTTGCAGGGCATGCCTTTTTTTCTTTCTGTGTGACTGCTTTTATAATCCCTCCCCATGAGCTATACCTATACCAACAATATATCTATATTATAGGGGCACAGTCATGCCCCCATAGTTAGGGTTGAGCAGGCACTTTAATGTTAAACCTCAAATTTGGCGCTTTAATAACTTTACAACCTTATAACGGATTTGCACACAATTTTGCATGCTCAGTCTCACGGGGTAGATCTCTTGAAGTGCCAACTTGCGTTCCAGTCAGATGTGTGGATTCTGAGATCCGGATAGTGCAAAAATATTAAAATGTGGCCTTTTACACATTTTTTTCTTCTTCATCACCTCAGCCAGTAGATCGGTCGTAATTAGCAATTTGTACTAGCTTCATAATATATTGTTTCCCAGAGATCTTTGATTCCCACATCCTTAGCCCATCTATATACAGTCAGTACTCATTTATCTGCCTCTCACTTATCCATAACACTTGTTTTTCAGCCATGTGGCTGAGCTAACTTTTGCTGTGTTTGTCATAAAATCCACACCCAGATAACTGTCACACTCAGATATCCATCTAAGACTATAGAAAGCCATGGGACCAGATATCTGAGTGCTGACTGTAGTTTCCTTTTGGTTCATGTTACATCCAGGAACTTCTGGTTTAACCATGCTGGTTTATTTCAATTTCTAGTATACTTTTTCCTGTCAGGAATATACTTATTTTCCCATTAACTTTCCCATATGCCATACTGTATTGGGAGGAGGCTTCAGACTGTTTTTTTCATTATAACCCCTGGATTTCTTTCCTCCTTTAAAGGATCTATCATGACCCCACAGATGCAATATTTTATCTGTGGATTTTTGCTTGCATTAATTTGCATTTTTTCACACTGAATTTTAAATTCCTTATTGTAGGCCACAACTCTAGCTTATCTACATTTCTTGTTACACTACAAATCCCCTTATCAACCCTCTGGTGCAATTTTGTGTTGCCTGCAAACACACTCGCTTTGCCCTGTAACCCCACCCTGATGTCACTGATGTACATGTTAAAGAGCACCATACCAAAGACAGACCATCATGACATTAAATTCTAACCTTCCTGAAAGAATGTACCCATTAGGACCAATGTATCCTATTTTACACACAGTTTCCAATACACATAGTTAGTCCTCCCCCTAGTCAAATGTACCATGCCTTCTTAAGCCTCCAATGTTGCACAGAATCAAAGGCTTTACAGATGACCAGGTGCAGAATGTTAACTGCATAGCCCTTCTCTGTCATCTGTGTCACTGAGTTGACTAAATCAACTAAGTTCATTTGACATGTTCTGCCCCTCATGGAGTTATTCTGATTTCTATCTATTAGACTGTTTTTTTCTCCAAGAAGTCAACTATATGTTTGTTTATAATTGACTTCATTAACTTGTCTATTGACATAAAGCTCACTGACCTACAGTTACTCAGATTTTTCTATTCAAACTCTTGTAGAGCAGAACCAGATTAGCTAACCTTCAATCCATCGGCACATCCCTTGCAGCCAGTGATTCATTAAGTAGCTCTGCTAAGGCAGTTGCTAAGGTCTGGGTAGCCAGCACAGATGACACTATCAACAGCATAGAGATGTATATTGATATTTGAGTTTTAATAGGTGGAAAGAAAATACAGTATAAACAGACCGAAAAGCAATAGTCGCAGTATGAATACTTGTGGTATTGTGAGACTAAGTATCTTTGGAAAAGATATCTCACTGTCAGCTTTGACTAGTTGTGTCCTATTTAACAGGCAGTCTTTTATGCAGTTTAGCATGTCCTGCGATAGCCTAACATTCAGTGGGTTGGAGAGTAAGAAGATGTAATTTACTGCATTAAAGGCCTTAATTTATTTATTAGCTTTTGGTAACTGGGTAAGTGCGCGCTAGGCAACAGACCTGCTTATTTTCAGGCACAGAGATGTATATTGATATTTGAGTTTTAACAGATGAAGTGAATAAAAATTTCTCCGGTAAAGTACTCTGAAGCTAGTGGAATTGATATGCTGTTTGTGATCTTCAGAAGTGCTGTGCTTATGGGTGGTTTTATTGAAAACAATATTGGGCATCTGATACAGTGAGATATAATATTGTAATTCAGTATGCTCCATTAATTGCCTTTGCACATTCTCTAGAAACTAGCTGACAGTGGATATAGAATGATCTATAATTCTTTGGACCAGAGCTGGGTACTGTTTTGTGCAAGGGTTACAATGGCTTTTTCCAGGTTACTGGCGATTGCCCAGTGCAATAAGAGAGAGAGAGAGAGATGATTAAAGAGGGTTGTTATAGGCACAGTTATGTATTCAGCAACTAATTTTAGTATTTTCAGTTCAACCCAATTGGTACCAGCACATTCAGCAACATTACATTCAGTTGTTCTTTTTGAACTTTGCCCCTTCTCAACTTCTGAAAGGTAATAAACATAGAAACACAGAAACTTTACAGGCAGAAAAATATTGAGTTCATTGAGTCTGTTCTGATTCTACCCAAAAAACACTACAGCCTACTGCACATGGTAAAGCCCTGTACTGGGCCCTTTACTGTGAGCTTGGTGTGCTTGGTATCGTCTTAAATTATGTGGGAGAAAATTATTATCTTAATTGTGCATTTCTAACAAAGACCCACAGGTCTATAATTTTAATGATAGACTGTCTTTGAAAGTTACAGGTGGGTGTGATTTTCACATTGCCACATATGAATAACAAACCAAAAAGTAAAGGGTGGGGAAGTATTGCTGGAGACTTATTTATGAGGCAATCCTTCTTAAACAAAGCAATCTTTCTTAATAGTTAGCTAAATTATTCTACTACTACTATACCACACATATACACATATACCCTTTTAAAGAAACTCCTTCTTTAGAAAAGTAATATTATCTAACATCCTTGACCTCATGAGTAAGGCCCTGGAGTAAGCTGCCAATTCATTAGAAACTAATGTTGCTAATCTGCTAGGTTACAGATATTTGATAGAAACTGCACAGCTGGACCTAATGTATATTGTTTAGACATTCAGTTATGATCTATGGTAGTCATGTCACTCAATGGAAGGTAATAAAATAACTGCTTCCTGGAAAGAGTCTTTGCTTGGGTTGCATGAAGAACACTTGGGTTGCTGTGGAATAGTGGTAGGATGAAGTTCAGGTGACTGAAGTGCATATTGGCTAAAGTTTGATCACTAGTCTGCCATTGTTGTCCAGGTGAGTGGCAGGTTGGGAGGTGCTTGCCTAGCTGGGTATTGATGCCTGCCCAGAGATTTTTTATTTTAGGGCAACTTGTCATATATCTCCAAATGCTCAGAATACCATAGTTTGTGTTAATGTGGTTTGACTTGACTCATAGGCCAAATGTAAACATTAATAATTTCTATATGAAACATTTTATTAAAGAAAACAAAAGTACACAAAGGCATACAAATAAACCCCAATTAACTGCCAAATCACAGAATAGCTCCATATAGTTTTTGACAAATCTTCAGCTTATTATTTTCTTGCAAAAGTGGAAAAATAACTGTTATTGTATGGACACTTACATTTCAAAACTAATCTGAGATTTGGAGCTAATAGCAAACCCTGATATTTTCCATGTTCAGAATGCTGAGCTACTGTATAACTTGTGTTACTGTATATGCTCACCAAGCATACAAAAAAAAGAGTTTTAATGTAAAAGAACATATAAACCCTAGCTATGGGATTGCCATAGTGATCTCATAATTAGTTTTGATGTATAATAAGATAAATGTAGAAAATAAAACATGTTACTTTAAATATATCGCCTCTGTCAAAATAACATGCTATTGCCACAGTACTGACATCATTGATATGTTCTCTTGCCTGTTGTGACCTCATCAGAAAATTTGAGAGACTGTGAGCCGGATCTCTATCTAAAACTGACCATTCAATATGACAGCTATAGATGCCAACCTATGACCCAGCAACAACAAGAAGATTAAGCAATGATTTGAGCCTGGAGTTGAGTGAGTGCATTGGTTATTCCTTCCAGTGTGCCCCATTACTCAGTCTCACTGTGGGTCAGATTCTTTGTTTAAACCTCCAATGATGTGTGAACACAACAAAGAATATCAGCTGAGGATCTACCTTTTTAAGCTGCATCTGATCCTATTGCTCCCATGCCACATGATCTTCATAGATCAGGAGACAACTCTAATTTGATGACCTTTCTGTCAACCTCAGCCTTTCCGGTTTTACAAGGGACTCCATGATGTAACACTACTACATTCTCAATGACATTATAATAGACTGTCCTCCATCAAGAGGCAGCAAGTAACAACTAGAAATACCATAGTGAAAACTAAACATCATGCTTTTTTGACAGCTCATGGAATGTGCAGTTTGAAGATAGATAGCTAAAATAACATCTCAGTCTTTGCAATCACTCATTTCAGATGGTTTGTGGAAACAGAAACACATAAAGGTGCTGGCAGAAAAATAACTGTAGTCTATCTGTATGCCCATTTTCCTACATGCACTACACCAACCTACCACTGGACATGCCTAAGCCAAATGTCGCAGTGGTAATTCAACTTACTTACCCACCCACCTGTTCATTAACCACTGTAGTTCAAATATTTCCCCTTCCCCGAGGGAGATAAGGACTAATGCTCTAAATCCACTGGGTCACTCCACACCACTGAAGTTGTAGATGGGATTGGCAGGTGATCACTATAAAGGAACAAGATAATCATAGCCACATTATTACCAGTTGGTTCACAAGGGACTTGCAAGAAAGTGGGTCTAATGGAATAGGAGAAGGGTGTGGGGGTTAGGAAGGATTATGGGGATAATCAAGGAAAAAAGAAAATCATTTTACCTTTCTTTCTCATATTTCTAGTTCATGTAATGTAAAGAACTGGACTCAAAGTTGGAAAGCCTCAGTGGTTGTTGTTGTTGTCCTGGCTGGTGAGTGAGGCTATCATTATCTTCCTCTGTGACGCTTGTGAGCCCTCTGCAAACCATCATTACTGATTTTAGCAAATGATGTAGATGATCTGCTAAGTGACAGGGATGCCATGAGTATAAGAATGGTTACCAAAGTCAACCAAAGCAGCAGGCTTTCAGTTGTGTGACCTGCCAGACCAAACACATGACCAGTAGCATATGTTCCTCATGACAAGGTTGTGTGACCAAGAAAAATTTGGAAACATAGATCTTTACACAGAAACAGACCACTACCAAGTGTTACCTTTGAGCAAATAAGTGCACAATGTTAAATCACAGTTTATTTGAGAATATTGTTATGTAATGTTAGCATCCATGTTGAACTTTTTCCAGTTTCAGTTCTAATCTGCATTTCTCCTTCAGTCCATTACATGAGCATTGTGTATTCCCCTGTTGCCTATAACTTTGGCATTTTTTTAAATCCTTTTATACATTACAATGTATGCTTCAGTTATTAATCTCCAGTACCTTTGCTTGCAATCTTTTTGTTTGTGCTAATGCTTTCCTTGCAATGTGCATAACAATGCTACGATTTCAGTTCAGTTTATTTTTGAAGGCATAACTGCCATTGAGAAAGCTCATTTGCAAGGTGGTCCCTTGTACATAAACCATAACATCAACAATTACGGAACAACACATAAATGGTTACAAGGTTAGGGCACATAACACAATTATAATATGCATATTTAACAGCCAACTAAATATTAGCAGAACAAATATTGACCATAGCTGGGTACATACAAAAGTGCATAATGGATAAGTGTGATTTTACATTTATTTTATTTACTACCATAGAAAGAGGGGAAAGAAGGTGAAATCAAAATATGGATGACAACAGAGCTAGGGTAAGGATAGGAGAGAAGGTTAATAGTGCAGAAGTTGGCAGTAATTTTATCAATAAGCAATCTGAATGCACTTAGCGTGATCAAGTCTGTTCCAGGCTGTGGGAAGAACATAGTTCATGGCTGACTTACAAAAGTGAGTGCAAATTTTGGGTACCTCCAGTGAGCTGTAAGTACATTTCTTTAGAGCATAGGAGCTGTGGGAATGGTGGAGGAGAGAAGTGATGTAAGGGAGCAACTTGCTTATCAGTGCTTTGTAAACCCAGATATATACGTGTATATGAAAAAGTCTTCTGATTGCCAGGAAGGTCCAGTTTAGCTCCTTATACAAGGACCAGAGGTGGATTTTGGCTGGAGCATTGGTAATGAACCAAATAGGATGGTGATAGAGGGTGCCCAGCTTTCAAAGATTGGTTATTGAACAGGTCGCATATATAATATCTGCGTAGTCCAATAGGGGCATGAAGGTGGCCTGAACAAGTCTGATTCTAGAGTCTAGAGAGAATAGCAATTTTTTTCTGAAAAAGAACCCAAGTCTCTGCCTCAGTTTTTTGGATAATACCTCAATGTGGGAGGTAAAGGACAAATGAGAACCAAGCAAAAACCTTAAGTGTTTGAAGTTATCCTCTGACTCAAGCTTATCGCCTAAGAGTGAGGTAATGGGATTGAAAGTGCTAAGGTTAAAAGAAGCAGTAGGTGAATGGGGTGGGTGAAAGAACATTACCTTAGTTTTTTTAGCATTAAACAGTATTTACAACACTATTAGAGTCTGCTGAAGCTGGTTAAAGTCCATCTGGAGTGTTGTACAGACTTGGGCGAGGGAGGAGGAGTTTTGTGGTACATAGAACAGTGCCATCATCAAATAAGTGGATGTGAGAGTTAGTGATGTTATTGTTTAAAGGGACACTGTCAGCTTTACCTCTTGTTTTTGAAAATTTACCATCACTAGCTTGCTATGCATATGACTGTTGCATGGTTACTGTAGAATGCATATGAGTGAAGCACAAAGGATTCCGCTTACCAGTTTTCACTAAATATGAATTAGTTGTACTCCTGCTGTCCCAACTGAAAGTCTCCATGCACCGGAAGTGAGTTCATATAGAGAAGGTGCTGGGAACGTGTGTCTACCTGTAGCGCTGTCCCAGTGTGCATATTTTAGCATGGCCATTGTAAACAAAACAAAAACTCTGTTAGCGCTAGTTCCTCTAAACTTCTATAGGTATCTGATACCCAAAACTGAGGGCTAATTCTTGTGTAAAACACTTTTAAACACTGGTGCCCAAATCCCGTGCATGCGCAGCAGTGACCAGATTAAAGATCCCGTGCATGTGCGATAATGTGCCGCTACTCTGCATGCAAGGGATTTAGGTGCCAGTGTTTAAAAGTGTTTTGCACAAGAACAAGCCCTTGGTTTTGGGTATCAGACACTAAGACAAATTTGAAGACAGCGCTAACAAGATATATTTACAATAACCATACTAAAATACTCATACGAAACAGCGCTGCACAACCAGATAGTTCCGACGCCTTCATGAACTCGCTACGAGCCATGAGCCTCGGGACAACAGGGTACAACTGGTCGCGAAACAGTGGCGGATCCCTGTGCTCACTGCCTGCTGTAACGGCGGGCAACCGTAATGCATAACAAACCAATGAAAATTTCAAACAGTGTAAACTGACAGTCACCAGATATTGACATAAATCAGATGAGCAGTGGACCCAGAATGGAGCCCTGAGGGACCCTTCTTAGCAAGGAGAGTAAAGATAAGAGTACCATTGGCATTTATCTGTTGATATCTATCCCCAGATAACAGGCAAACCAGTTTAATATGGAATTATCAAAGCCCAGTTGTTTAAGGCTATCAAGGACAAGAAGATGATCCACTGTATCAAATGACTTACTCAGATACCGGAAAACAGTCCCTGTGATTATTTTTTTTGTTCATGGCCTTTAACCAGTCACTTGTAACTTTGGATAGTGCTGATATTGTGCTATGTAGTGGTCTGAAATGAGAGTGCAAGGAATTGATTAACTGGTGCTTGTCCAGGAATGTTCTGACTTGATGCTGACTAACTTTCTAAAAATGTTGCGAGGACTGGCAGGATTGAAATAGGCCTATAATTATTTAGGTTGCTACGATCCCCAGTCATGTGGTATGGTCCCCTCTGCTAATGACAGGTTAAAGAGGTGGGCAATTGGGGCTGTAAGGTAGTGGTAGCCTAGTTTTTAGAAAGAAGGGCTCAAAACTGTCTGCCCCAGCACCTTTTTTAGTGTCAAGTTTAAGCAATTAATCTTCAACCTGTTTATAAGTAGGTTGTATTTGATTCATTGTCTTCATGTAGCAGCTTTGTGAAATCTGCTTGTGGGGCCAATTATTTTTTCTTTTACTTTATTTGTGTTTGTTTTCTGAAAATGTAATGTTAACACCTAAACACACTTGTACCTGATCTCTTCATGCAAGTGTGAGCTTTACATGCACTGTGGCCACAAATGTATGCAAACTCCTAAGACATGTTACAGATTTTTAGAAATGTTTTCAATTTGCACTAGATTAGTTGGACCTCAGTTGGTCTGAGCTCAGTCCCTGAAGCATCGCAACACTACGACAGCTCCAAGTGTTCTGAAAGATCCAGACAGACACACCCAGTTCTTAAAGACAATCAAACAGAGCTGTGCGGAATGCAAAATTAAGCCAGTGGAATTTGTACAGAATGGTCATTTTCTAATTTTGAAATGCTTTTTTGGAATTTCTATTTCATTTCTGCTGAATTTTGAAAAACATTTTTATGTAAACCGTCGAATAACTTTCTGCAGATTAAGTAAACCATGGAATACTGTAATTTTTTGCAAACTGCAGTAAACAAATCCATAGTTTATGTGAACTGTGGATAACTTATCTGTGGAAAGCACTTCAATTTCGAAATTTCAGAATTTTACTACTAATAGAATGCTGTAGAATCAGACAGGATTTTCTGAAATTCCACTGAATTCCATTCTATTGTAATATGAAAATTCCACACACCACTACAACCAGACCCTTAGGAAAATGTCATTTCTGACCTTTATAATCAAAAGAAATTTCCCTTAAAAAAAAAACAGTTTAGAACACTTGCAGTAAGAAGAAAAATGAATGGTTGGTTGGTATATAATAGACATAAAATGTATGCACAGTTAGGTTTCAAAAACAAAAACTCCAGCTGCCTGTGACACAGTGCTAAACAGAGTAAAGCTGATCTATAATAAGACATGTCGCTTTGCACTAGGTGCAGATAACTGCACTCGTAGTTGTACACTTTACAAAATCACTATCTGGTTACTTTACCCTGAAAAATAAAGCTCTGGACCAGTTCTGCTAGCCAAAAAGGTGCTGTTGGGCCTAACGCCTCTGCTTTAATGAATTGCGTCCATACCGTCTGCAACCAAAACGACACAAAGAATATGGCCAAGAATGCCCTTGCTCCTTAAGCCTCCTTTCCAGCATACTCAACTGGTCAAGTGGTGATTTGCTGTCAGGGCTGCTAACTGTTAAATGAACTGCTGGATACTCAGCTGATGCTCCCCAAGATTAATCAGTTTAAGAAGTCTTTGCAGTCTGCCCTTGCAGCCCAATGCAACTGTAACTGTTAAACTGTTTTATTTGGTTTCTCTCTGTACATGTCCTGTGACTTTTTCTAAAACAATCTATTTGGATTTATTCTAAACTGTGTGTAATTGATCTGTCTTAAATGGTTTGAACCTGACTCGAATGCATTTCCTTTGGAAATGTTTACCGTCTTTGTAAAGGTTTTAGTGACTACTGTATGTGTTGGACATAGAAACATAGAATTTGATGGCAGATAAGGACCGCTTGGCCCATCTAGTCTGCCCATTTCCCTACCTAACGGATAAGCTGCAGATTCTTGTTAACCAACAGCCTACTTCCTCCTATCCCGCACTAGAATTGTCTTATGTCTGTCCCATGCATTCTTGAATTCCCCCACTGTTTTTGACTCTACAACCTCCTCAGGAAGGCTGTTCCATGTATCCACAACCCTCTCTGTGAAGAAATACTTCCTCACATTACCTCTGAGCCGTCCTCCCTCTATTTTCAAATTGTGCCCCCTTGTTTTTGCACATCTCATTTTCTGAAAGATGCTACCCTCTTGGACTTTGTCGATTCCCTTGAGGTATTTGAAAGTTTCTATCTGCCCCCTTCCCCTTTTCTCAAGGCTATACAGCGTTAGTTCCTTTAGTCTTTCTTCATATGTCTTCTGATGCAGACCCTGCATCATTTTGGTTGCCCTTCTCTGGACAGCCTCCACCCTGTCTATGTCTTTGTGGAGATGGGGTCTCCAGAACTGTACACAGTACTCCAGATGTGGTCTTACCAACTGTCTGTACAGAGGGCCAACAACTTCCTGTTTTCTACTGGTAATGCCTCTCCCTATGCATCCCAGTATCCCCCCAGCCCTCCTTACTGCCTTCTCACATTGCTGGCCCACCTATAGGTCATCTGATATGACTACCCCCAGGTCCATTTCCATTTTTGTTGTTGTCAGTATCTCACCCCCACTGTGTATTCTTTCCCTGGGTTTTTGTTTCCCAGGTGCATTACTTTGCACTTTTGCATTGAATCTAAGCTGCCATACATTTGACCATTCCTCCAACCTTGCCAAGTCCCTTTTCATCCTTTCCACCCCACCTTGTGTATCAACCCTGTTGCAGATCTTTGTGTCATCTGCAAAGAGACATACTTTCCCTTCCAGTCCCTCTGCAATGTCACTTATAAAGACATTAAAAAGGACCGGCCCCAGTATTGAACCGTGCGGCACCCCCCTAGTAACCCTCCTTTCTTCACTGTGGACTCCATTTACTATTACCTGCTGTGTCCTGTTGTCCAACCAGTGTTTTTCCCAGGCTACCAGCCTAGGACCCACTTCCAGGCTGGCTAATTTGTTTATTAATCTTTTGTGCGGGACTATGTCAAATGCCTTGCTAAAGTCTAGGTAGGCCATGTCCACAGCCCCTCCCTGGTCTACTGCTTTGGTCACCCAGTCAAAGAAATCAACTAGTTTTGTGTGACACAACCTTCCCGCTGTGAATCCATGCAGCCTTGGGTCCTGTGCCCCACTGACCTCTAGGTACTCAACAATTCTTTCCTTCAGAAATGATGCCATCATTTTCCCTACCACTGAGGTCAAACTGACAGGTCTGTAGTTTCCTGCCTCTGTCTTGCTCCCACTTTTGTGAAGGGGAATCACATCTGCCCTCCTCCAGTCCTCAGGTACCACCTCATCCTCCCATGACTTATTAAAAGGGTAGTCATTGGTGTTACTAGTTCTTCCTTAGTTCTTTTAAAATCCTGGGTGAATCCATCAGTCCCCATTGCTTTATCCACCTTCAGTTTTTAAGAGTTCTTTCAGAACCCTTTCTTCTGTGAAAGGACTAATATCAATCCCCTATCCAGAGTGCTTCTATTGACCGGATTAAATATTTCCCACTGCTTTTCCATTGTGAATACTGAGCAGAAGTATTCGTTCAGTATCCCTGTTTTTTCACTGTCGCTCTCTGCCCAACCACCTTCCTCTTTGTTCAGCCTCAGTATCCCTACCTTGGTCTTTCTTTGCTCCCTAATATACCTGTAAAAGGTTTTATCCCCCTTCTTAATGGAGTTGGCCATCTTTTCCTCAGTTTGGGCCTTTGCTATTCTGACTGCCTTACCCGCTTCTTTCTGCTTTAACTGGTACAGTTCTCTGTCCTGCTCCTTCTGTGTTTCCTTATACTTCCTGATTGCTATCTTTTTTTCCCTTACTTTCCTGCCACTTCTTTTGAGAACCATAGTGTTTTTTTCTTTCATTTTGATTTGTTTATTTGCTTCACACAAAGACTTGTTGCCTCTGTGATGGCAGTTTTGATGTTTCCCCATTGTTGCTCCACCCCACCTTCTTGCCTGTTTGCTAGTGCTTTTCTGAGGCACTCTCCCATTTTGACAAAATCAGCCCTCCTGAAGTCCAGTACCTTCACTTTTGTGTGGCTTGACTCTACAGCTAAGTTTATCATGAACCACACTGTTTGGTGGTCACTTGTTCCCAGATCGCTACCCACTTCAAGCACTCCAGAAGAAATGAACTGCCAGCACCCCTTGGTTGGCACCTTCTCTGTGTGTAGACAATGGACCAACTTTAAGTAAGTCCATTGTCCACACACAACAGCGAAGGTGCCAAACTGATTTGATGGGGTTCTTCAGTTAATCAAAACTGCTCTATTTAGGAACAGCCTAACAGCCTCAGTCAGGGTATAAAAATGTGATTTTTTTCAGGTACATTCTTTTGTGGATGTGCAATGGATTACAATGAGGGAACCGTATTCAGAAGGCCCATGAGTTGACTTCAAAAACTATAGGATTTGGATATTTTGACTTTCAACATTTGTCTATCAGAGATATTTTGACTTCCAAAAATTCACAGCTGGAAGTATTTTGACTCCAGTAAAACTAAAATGTCTTCCAAAGTTCAACCCATGGAAGTATTTGACTTCCACCCAAAAAAGATTATCTGAAGGCCTGGTCACAAATGGTAAATTTCCTATTAAATAGAAGAACTTCATGAAATGATCCACAGAGGTGAAATTGGTGACTTCACTGGAACTTCACCAGTGAATTAAAACTCTGCAATATCTCTACATGGGGGTGACCGAAGTGAGTGACCATGGCTTTCTGAGAATCAGGTACCCAGAAATAGAAGTGCTGCCATTACAAGCTCTATCTCTCTGGGTACCACTTTGCCACTCAGTCAGCAACACCTACAGTGGATCAAGGAAGATTGGATATATGCGTCCTCACTTCCTGTGTAGGGGATGGTTGTTAATGGAACCATTGGGTGGGAAACTGGGGAGATGGGAACATGCCTACCAATGCTGCAAGTAACTGTGCAGTGCTGATCACTCCCAAGATAGAAAGGAGAAAAGGTAAAGGCTGGACACAGAATGATGTCCACCATCTGGAACCTGGCCCCCCCAACCCCCACAACTGAATGTGTGTATTTTCTCCATATGCTGTGTAGAGAACTCTACCATGGGAGGTAAGGGGTGGATCATGGGAACTGGGTTTCAGGCATCTAAAAAGGGTTATAATCGGAAGCACAAAATTATGGATTAAAAATTAAAATGATGATGATGCTACAGCAAAACAATTTTAGAACACTCACAAACAATCCTTGTTTATTTCAAGAAGCAGGAACAATTTGTTTTACAATCTACTACCCTAAACACTGAGGCAAATGAACAGAACCAGATAGAAAACTCTGTTGTGAAATTATATCCTCAACTATGCTTGATGCTGAATTATAAAATATTGTGAAATGGATTGATGGAGTTCAGTAATGCTGTAATAACATTTGAAAATGCACCAAGCCAGGGGAAACAAGCTGAAATTCATTCTAGAAATCTATTAGCACAATAATAAAAGAAAGGCTACAAATGTTTTTTCTTCCTCAGATTCACAGCTTTTTAAACCGTAACCATGCATTTCATCTCCCAGTGGTAACCACAAATGAAATCGCGTTGGAGTTTGATATAATTGTCCAACTTTGCCAAAGGCATTTTAGACTGGTGTCTGAATCCTAGAATTATACTGCCACCTTAATCTGTTTCATGCTAAAGCTGAAAGTGTCTTTGTCAATCAAAGCAGAGGTGGTGGAAAAGAAGTAGGTTCTCCCCTGGGTTTTATCCGACTATCGATACAACTTGCTCTGACTGTCTCTTAGTGTATTCTGGGCTTCTTTAAAGAAAGCACAATAGCTCACCTACTGAAAAAGCACAGTACATTACTACTGTTATTACTTCTCATAACTGTGCTCCCTGAAGAGTTTTATATGATAGGTAAAGCCTCAAGTATAAAATAAGAGCAAATGAAGTTATTGCCATTGTGGAGAAAGGGTAGTTTCTATGCCGTTTCTCCTTTACCAGAAAACTTGAAAAATGTTGCACAGATTTTATTTAATGCCTGTATTTTCTTTGACCTGCATAGTTAGGGACTATGTTTCATAGTATATTGATACATTGACTTTAGAACTACAGGAATATTTCATTTATAAATTTTATATAGCAAATGCAGTGATACAAAACTTAGTCTGAGAAGCAATAGGAAAAATTATCCACATTATTTTGTAGGAACCACTGTGTGAATCAGCTGACCACATTTGGACAAAATGTGATGCATAGCAAGGCAGTGTGATACAAAACAACTCTGCAGCAGTCAGCTGAAACTGAGTTTTTGTTGTGCCATACCAGGTTAAATGTCCCCTGCTTGGGCATGGGTTCAGGTTCAGGTCTGAATGCAATTTCCCAAAAGCTTTTCTGTCCAATTGCTATAAAAGATTACACAATGAGTTCATTCAGTCTCAAACAGGTCTGTGTTGACAAATGCTTACTGAACTACAAGCATCTAGAGCTAGTTCCATGGTGACTATCGGTGAAGTGCCCACTTGGCACGCTGGCAACCAGGAATCAAACACTGAGCCTGGAACATCAGGAGTGGAAGATGGCATAGAGCCTGCAAGTGAATGCTTTCCCACCAGGGAGAGATTGAGCCCTGTCCACTCTTGGAGACACTCCTGGTGGTTGGCTTGCAGAAGTGTAGGTGAAATGAGTGACCACACATTACATGTACACCCATTCAAGACACTGTGGTGAATGCACCTTCAGAGGTGAATGGGTCCATAAAGGAACATGTAAAAGGCTAGCTTGGCTGCTCTAGATGATGGCCTCCATAAGCCCAAATCCCCATGCCACCAGACATTATTTAGCAGCATGCACACTACCCACCCACGATCTCATGGCTCAAGGCACTTCTGTCAGCTCACCACCACCAGAGGGGTTGGGTCCCCCTGGGAAAGGGATAGACCTGAACCCAGAGACTAGAAACACAAGCTGGGAGTCAGGTGGCATGAGTTGGTACCAGATGTAAATCTAGTGGGTACAGGTCAAGGAGATAGCAGACTCAAAGGAGGAGAGCACCATGGGACATACGAAGGTGGCAGAAATGGAAAAAAAAAGCATGTAGAATTAACCCAGATTTAACACCAACATTTCTGGGATTATAGTATGACAAAAACATTTTCAAAAGAAATCAGTAAGAATCCAAGCCAAAGAAAACCACTGTGGCTTTCAGTCTGACACTGTCACAGTGAGCTACCTGTATAGATAGCTTAAAATGAACACTTTAGACCTCATATCATATTCACAGCATGCAGGGTCTCCATCAGGGAGGTTTTATTAGATGAAAATAAGTCTGTTGTAAAAGATTTCCTTGCAATTACTCCGCTACCATTATCCCAGACCCATGCTCTTGCAGCTTCTCAAATTAATACGCTTAGTTTTCTGAGCGGGTGATCAGAGTAGTGGAATTCTATGGGGAACTCAATTACCAAAGAAAATGATCGCTCAAGCATTTGAGAGATTGGGACTACATCTAATTGTGAATAGTGGATTATTATCAGTATTACAGAAGACACTTGGAACAAAATGTTCAGATATACGAATCCTCTAGACCAGTTTTTTTAACTTCCAAAGAGGGCAACAGGAAGCATGCAGAACAGCAGGCCTTTCCAACATCTGTGGAAACCCAGCTTCTTGAGAGTTCTGAGTAATGCTATCTGAGGACTACTAATTTGTAACTGGGGGGGGGCACACAAAAGCATCCCATGGCCAAGTGTCTAGCAAACACAGCATTAACTAGCCAAATGGCAAACTAATCTAACACAGCACAGCTCTGCAACATGGTCCCCTAAAAGGGGAACACTCTTACCTTAGACCTCAGATAAACTGAATTGCACACTACTTTCAAACTGCAAGAGAAACAATACTTACAAGCATGAGTGTACTGTACCTATTTATAATGACTTTTCATTTCATTAATTGTAATAGAAATTGTAAATAAGCTTGTCTTATTGTTGTATGTGATACATGTCCAGGTTGCACCTGTAAAAAGGGACTAGTTCCCTAGCAAGTATACATGGTTAACAAAAATAAAAAATAAATAAATGCTCCTTGTCACAAAAATTTGCATAGCATTTCACTTTGACCCATCTCAGAACTTTCTTTTTATGTTGCAGATGGTTTTCAACAAAATCAGCACCCTTCAAAATTCAGTATTCAGCTGAAACTTGTATCATTATATTATTTTAAAAAGCACACATTGATTTTGTTCATACTTTTGGTTATCTATTTTATTTATTATTGTTTGATGGGGTTGGTACACTGGCACCAGGTGCCTTTTCTGGCATGGCCAGGTACTAAGAGTACATTACGTAATACAGCACTATAATACATAGGGATGAGAAAAATACATTATATAATACATTGATGTGGTGTGATGGCAGAGAGCATACAATATATGGCACAGTAAAATGATATGTAAGCATACATTGTGCAAGAGCAGTACATAAGGTTAGATATATGTGGTAACAATGCTAGTTTCGGTACTTGAGAAGGGGAATGGTAGATGTGCGGAACATAGATGCAGATTAGTATGCAGTGTAGTATGGAGAGTGAGGGCTGATGAAGAAAGAGCAAAATTAACTTTTTGCAGATGGTCCTTCATTCTGAGTGCAAACACTTTGTGAGAAGGGGACAGTCTGATGAGGATGCAGAAGGTTCCACACCTATTATATTCACCCAAAAGCTGTTAGACAAGCTGGTCGGACCATCACCTAATGGGACGCGATATGTGATAAAATGGGCACATCGGGACTTGCGCCCTAGACGTCCAGCTGGCACACCTCCTCCGCCCCTTATTTTACATCTCCTAAACTACCTTGACAAACAACATGTGTTGGCTAAGATCAGGGACATTTAATCTATCACCTGGGAAGGTTATAAACTCCAGATTTCACAAGATCTCCCAGCTACAGTTAGACAAAAGAGGGCATCTTTTCACCCAACCATTTCTCAGCTTATATCAGCTGAGATAAAATTTCGAATGTTATATCCTGCCCAGTTGCAAGTTTGCCTGCAGGATACCTGGCACACATTTCAGGACTCTGCTCATGCCTCCAAGGAGCTTTAGTCCCTCCTTCCGGACTTGTTTAAAGCTGGCTGATGCATATTTCACGTCATAACTACATGCCTGTCAGTTAACCTAAGTAGTGCGACATCGGCTGCTGAATTGCTACGTCTTGGTTTTCTTCCCAGAACTTTATTTCTTTGGAACTCTGATGGCAGTTCATGGTTTCTACGTGTCTCTTCTGGAACTAGAATTACAAGTGGCAAAAATTTTATTTTCTTTCCAGGGATGTCTTCATGGACTTTTGGGTGATCTCAACCCTGTAACCCTATACTGAGTTATTCCTTTAGTACGGGGGTTCTCAAATGGTGAGGCCAGCCTCCCTGGGGAGGCCCCAACCTGTTCCAAGGGAGGCTCAAGCAAGTCTTGAAAAAGTGTCATAGTTAAATTTTGAACTTTATAGATTTTGTGTGAAGGGATAAGGCAAACTGAAAGAGGATAACAGGTGAATTTATGTATTTATTCACAAGTCTGTGACCAGGGAAGGTACTGTACACTGAGCCATGGCTTATTTCAGGTGTACCCAGGTAAGGGTAGTGAGAGAATACAATTCAAAATGTAACTGCAAAACACTCAATCAATACAAAATGAATACAAGTGCAAACAAATTAAGAACAATACACTAACAATGCCAGGAACAATTGATCAATTAGACTGGCAGCAGAACTGTCCAAATACAGAGAGTCAACCATACAGGCACTAGGAATAAGAGCAGGAGGGAGCAAAATGATCCCTGAGAAGTTGCTTAAGAGCAGGGGAAAGGGGAGAGGCAGAGGTTGGCAGGATTGTTATTCCAGTTACAGAAACAAGCATGAGTCTAACCCATGAAGGTATGGCAGTAAGGGGCAACAATGGTTCAAGAGTCAAAAAATATCGGAGCAAGTAGGTTGTCCTGGTTTTTTTGGGGTTACAATAAACTTAATAACATGAGAGCCAGCTATGCAAAGAGGTTTCAATTTATTCCTGATGTACTGTGAAAAGTAGGCTATTTTTCTATGGGGAGGCCCAAAAATATTTCAGTATTTTGGGGGAGGCTCAAGATCATTTCCATGGCTTAGGGGAGGCTCACTATGACAAAGTTTGAGAACTGTTGCTTTAGTAGATGTCCCTTATTTTGCCTTTCTCTGTTGCTTTTCCTGCATTCCTCATATGGAGTGATGACAGACCTTCAGGACCCAGAGCCAATAGAAATTGTTCTCAAGTTATCGACCGGCACAAACGATTAATTAATTTTTTTTTTTTTTTTACTTGCCGTGGGCTCCTTCCTGCATCAGCAAACCTAAATCTTTCACTACTACATAGATGCAGGACCTCAACAGGGTCTCCTTTCATCTATGTTTTACATATGTTTCCCTATTGCACTCCAATGCCTTTGATTTGCAAGGCAACTTGTATTACATTGTGTACTGATTCTGTAACCCCAATTGGTTGCAACTGTTAATTTATTTCTTATTTTTAATTGAGGGGTTATGAGCTCAAGACTGTTTAGAGGTTTGGAGCACCAGACACAATTTCATTTTTTGGTAACTCTAGTTGTTTACCTAGAGCTCATTACCTTGTCATATTTATGTTCAACTGATATTTACTAGTTACTCTTGTACACAGTTTCAGACATATCGTTCAGCTCTTACTTATGTACTGAACTACAGTGCTTTTGTCTGAGTTCCTGGATTATAGTTGCTACTAACAATGTTACATACCCTTATAACTTATTGGTAACCCTGGTATAATACCCCAAGGTAGATACAAGGTAGGGTCCACTCTGGGTACCTAGTAATTTTGGATGGGTGAGGTTCTCCTCCCTAAGGACCCAATTTTAGACGGATTTATCATTCTTCTTAGGCTATTATCGGTGATTTAGTACTGGGTGGGCGGGGCAGTGGTCGTGGGGCTAGGTATGGCATTGATCTTTGGTGCCTTCACAAACCGATTAGAAGGGGGGAGGGAGGTTGGGATACTTCTAATTGTTTGTGTTCTTGGAGTTGTTTCTTGTTGATTGTATAGGTTATTACTTAATTGGGGGGTTTCATCTTGATCCTCCCATTACTATGGTTGTGTTGTACAGTTGGGGGTTGGTTGAGGTTGTTGGGCCTTGGGTGGGAGGGTGGGCACCACCGGAGGAATGGACTGAAGGGAAGGCACTCCCGGGAGATGGATATTGTCAGAGCAGTCAAATATCACTTATATGTTTACTTCTCTGCACCTACCCATGCTTTCTGAGTTCCAGCTACTATATCACAATGACTACCTATAAGTTCTCTACCTGGAACATTAAGGGTGCTCAGTCCCTATTAAACAGACTAAGGTCTTGCTTCATTTACAGAAGTTACAGGCAGATGTGGTCTTCTTGTAGGAGACCCACTTACTCCCATCCCAGGTCCTCCTTTTTAGGCGGTTCTGGGTGGGCAGGCATTCGGAGCTGGCTTGGATAATCGTAAAAAGGGAGTGGCTATCTTAATTGCTCAGAGTGTCTCTTTCCACCTCCTCCAAGAAGTTACAGATCCACAAGGTCGATATATAATTCTCCGGGCTTTTCTAGGCCACTTGGAAATCATACTTGGGGCTATTTACGGTCCCACAGCTGATTATCCACATTTTCTCACCACCTTGATGTCCGTCCTAGCTCCGTGGATATCCCACCCCATTGTACTTGGGGGAGATTGGAATTTAGTCCAGTCCAATGATCTTGGCAGATCTGGCATGGACCGTTTGGCACTCTCTCATGGTCAACTGGCTCTCCGGGAATTGATAGACTCCGTGGGATTGGTAGACCCATGAAGGGCTTTGCATCCTGATACTCGGGATTTCTTTTTTTTTTTTCCCTTCCACATAATTCCTATTCTCGTATTGAATACTTTTTAAGAGGGACAGAGTGCATGCCTGGGGCTATATAATGTCATTACTCAGCAAAGATAATTTTGGACCACCACCCTACCCTTTTGTATCTCCAGCTCACTCCCTCTCTGAACAGAGATAAAGTTTGGAGCCTAAACAACCAATTACTTAAATCCGGTGTCCTACTACAACACCTTCAATCCTTAATTTCTTCCTTCATGGAGATTAACTCCCCTCCATGCCTACTCTGGATATATTATGGGAGCCCTGAAATGTGCTCTTAGAAGAGCTGATCCGTTTAGCAACTACAGAAGAAACAAACCCTGCTACCTTATCCTCCCTGTTATCCCAGATACGTGACCTAGAGGACTGGGTTTCCAAGATCTCCCCTCAATCTGAGTGGGAACGATTGGAAAGTCTCTGATTTCAGTATAATACCATTTTAGGGGAAAAAGCGGAACATCTCCTGCTTCGTTCAAAGGTAAAATATTTTGACCAGGGAGGAAAAAGCAGGGAAACTGCTTGCCCTTTGGTTACGCTCCCAAGTGTCGGATAGAATTGTAGCCTCTATCCATACTGAATCTGGCTCTGTCCTCACTTCCCCACAAGATATTGTTGATTCCTTCAGAATTTTTTATCAAAATGTATAGCCCCCCCATTCATTCTCTTTTTCTTCAGCCCAGGTAGATTCCTTTTTGCAAGATGTGCCCCTTCCCCCGCTGACAGATTCACAAGTTACCGTTTTACAAGCTCCATTGACTCTAATATAAATTACCCAAGCTATTGACTCTCTGGCCGCAGACAAAGCACCTGGCCCGGATGGTTTTACCACTAATTTTTACAAATCATGTAAAGACCAGTTGTCTCCTATTCTCTTAGATACTTATATTTTTACGAATGGTCTTTCTGACTCCTCTCTCATGGCAGCAACTATAGTGGTCCTACTTAAACCTGACAAGGATCCCCTACTTGTCTCCAACTACAGGCCAATATCTCTTATTAATGTTGATATGAACATTTTGGCATGTAGGTTGGGACTTGTGTGGGACTCCCTCATCAGTAGAGAACAAGTCGGTTTTGTTCAGTGTAGACTGTCGGCTGACCACCTTAGGAAGCTGTCCTATCTCTTTGAAGTATCCAGGGACTCCTCTGCTTCTGCAGCCTTGGTGTCCCTGGATGCCAAAAAGGCCTTTGACCGTGTATCATGGGATTACTTATTTACACTACTTCCTAAATATTGTATTCCCCAAGCGTTTATTCAGTGGATCAGGGTGCTGTATTCTTTCCCGACAGCCCGAATCCTGTGTAACGAACATTATCATCACCATTTCCCTTTACCAGGGCACCAGGCAGGGCTGTCCACTCTCTCCTATTTATTCAATCTTTTCTTTGAACCTCTCATTCGTAAAATTAATCTTTCCCTCAGGTTTCGGGCATTCCAACTGGCTGAAATACAATCTCTCTGTCTATGCAGATAATATTTTGTTATTCATCTCTTCCCCTGCCATATCCCTTCCTGCTGCCCTTCAAATTATCTCTCAAGTTGGTGCTCTTTCTAACTACAACTTAAATCTTACTAAAATGGAAATTATGCCACTGAACAATGTTACCTTCCAAGCTGATACAGCGCACCTCAGTTTGATCTGGACGCCAAATAAACTGAAATATTTAGGAATTTATCTTAGTACCTCCCTGTAAAATGTGTCATTTTAATTTAGATTCCTCAGTGACCCATCTTAAAGTGGATCTAAATCATTGGTCCTTACTTCCTCTGACATTATGGGGTGTATGAATATCATAAAAATGAATATTCTCCTAGACTACTGTACCAGCTCCAGATGTTTAATTTGGCCCTTCCTCAAATGTGGTTTAATCAGGTCCACCAACTTCTCTCTTTATTTTTATGGCATGGTAAGACAGCACACAGCATTATCTAAGCTTATATGCTAAATTAGACGGAGGATTGCAGGCTCCAAACTTTTTTTTGTATTACTTGGCCCTCCACCTCATTCGGCTTTCCTACTGGGTGGAAACACTAGGAAGTGACTCCCCTAGGCAGTATATTCCGCAGTGGGTGGACACTGAACATTCTCTGCGTTTGGATAATGGTTTGGATATTCACTCCCTACCTTATTTCCCAAAGAAGAAACTTCCCCCATCTCTATGAGATTCCCCTCTGGAAGCATCCCTACAGGTTCACTTGCAACTCTGCTCTTTTTATAAAGTCTGTCCATACAAAGACATATACCAACCATTGTTTGGGAATCCGAATTTCCGTATAGCTGGACAGCTTCTCTCTGAGAAGTTTTGGCCCTGTATGGGGGTGCGATGGATTGATGATCTCACCTTCAATCAAAAATTGTTATCCTTCCAAGATGCCTGTATCAAATATCACTGGCCCACCTCCCTGTGCTTTAGATATTTCCAACTTTCACATATGCTTCTGCAACATTTTGGCAGTGGTCCATAGCTAAGTCCATTAAGTACCTTAATTGTCCCTCTCATTCATCAAGCTCCTGTCTCACATAAAATCTCATATTACTATTGGGTGCTACAAGATTTCCTTGCTATCAATGAGGGGCTAATATTTTATTGTTGGGACCACTCCCTTCCACCATCTGATACTCCAGGAACTGAACCACTATCTGGAAACACCTTTATAAATTTATCAAATGGGACAAATACCACTTTATGCAGTTTAATATTATTCACAACCTGTACTATACTCCTGTTCATCTGCATAGACTAGGTAAACTTCAGATGACCTCTGTTCCAGATGCAGTAAGAGCCTGGCAATTTACTCCATATTCTATGGTCCTGTGAAAGAGTGGTCCCTTTTTGAAACTCTATTTGAACCCATCTAGAGCCCCTCTTGGGATTGAATAATGCTTTCCTCCCTGAAATATGCATTTTGGGGGACTATACTAACGTCTTGGCTGGGAATCAGAAACCACATATGGCCTTGATTTCTGTATGTGCAAAGAAAGTTATCCTGTGACACTGGATTGATAAAGGGATACCTCAATATCTTGAGTGGCACAAGGAGGTATTATTTGCCCTGCAAGCCAAGCGCCTTATTGCCAGTATAGCTGGTCAACTCTCACATTACCAAAATATCTGGGAACCCCTCCAGGATCTAATGACATCCTAAATAGTCCCATTATAATACAGGTGCCCCTTCCCTGACAATTAGAATCATTTCAACTAGTTGTATTCTTCTGGGTATCCTCCGGTGGAGGGATGGGAGGGGGACTTGGGGGTAGTAGTGGGGGGGGAATGTAAGACTTTATTTAAATCATACACCATTTGGTTTATTCTTGTCTCTGTTATTGCTCATTAGTGTAACCATATTCTACAAACTTTTCTGGAATATTGTTCCTTCTTTTGGTGTGCTAAATAAAGCTTATTCAATTTGAAAAAAAAAAATAAATTCATTGATAAAGAAGTCTAGTGTGCAGTTAACATCAGGTATAGCATCCATGAAGGACCAGTCTGTGCAAGAGAGGTCAGTTAAGAATGTCTGGGAGATGAGGTCTTTACAGTTGCAATAAAGAACATCTTTTGAAACAGAGTTCTGGACCAGGCTGTTGTGCCAGAGGCAGTAAATGGCAGAGTATTCACTAAAATGGAGTATGAGAGGTGGCTGAACAGTCCGCCTCTTTTGGTGTTGCTGACTAGATTCCAATCAATGAGGGTATGGTGCCCTGTTCTAATGTTAAGCCTAGTGGGGGCAATGAGGATTCATTTGAAGTTGTAGCTATCTAGGACATCTCTACATGTGCTGGACTCAATCAATCAGTTTGAGTTAAAATCACCTAGTGTGGTTATTTCAGTGTAGCCAAGGATAGATGCCATGTTCTCCACATCCTTGAGACCCTGCATGCCTACTTTATGTGGGTTGTACACACAGCATACATTTAATTTGTGTGATGCCCAGAGTCAATTGGAATAATAGCCATTTGCAGTCAGTCATGGGTAAAGAGCTGTATATTATATATTTACATATGGATTTAAGATCAGCAGCATTCTTTTTCTTTGGTTGACCCATTTCTTTGAAATTTCCTACCTCCGTGTTAGCAAATCTTCTAGTGTTTTGAGCCTTCACTATGCTCTTAAAACATATTTGTTTGTTTTAAATTTGTACTACTTTTATTATTGTTGTGTAATTTCGTTGTACTGATGATTTTATGTGTTTGTGATGTAAAGCACATTGACACATTTTTGAATCGTGCTTAACAAATCAAAATAATAAAAATAATATGTATAACAAAAATTGTTTAGCAATATAAATATTTTTTTTATTTACCATTGTATAGTATAATTGTCACTTCTGTCTCTGCCCTAAGCTCTCAGCTTTGTAGTAGTCCATCAAAAACAGCAAGATGTCATTTTAGCACAGTTTTCCTCCTGCCAAAAATTGGAAAATTAAACTCGGTTTGAAAACCAGACAAATCTGTTGCTGTCAGTTTATATCTCACTACTTCTTAAAAAGATAACTTTTCACAATGCTATGGGACTAGAAATAATTGAACACTGATACCCACAATGACATCATCAGAAATGTGTGCATCTGTCAATAAAACGTTTATTATACAAGCAAAAAATATGTGTGCGTCTGAGAGCTTAGAAAAGGGAAAGTCAAGAAGAAAGCACATTGACATTGCCTGATAGTAAGTCTGAAGAGCAATTATGTTTTTGATGTACATACTGTATTGCTTCATTACTAATGAATGTTTCCTGTAATAACAAAAAGCAAACAGGAATACGCCCTGAGCTGAGCCATGCCCATAGTTAAAACTTACAGAAGCAATCTAGAAAAACCTAACACTAGCTTACCCAACACAAACTCCCCACAAATATGGCAAACCTAGATATGCCATATAAAATAGCTTTAATTATAAAAACCTACATGTGTATACACAAGGTGCAAAAGTGAAGGAGGTAAACAGACTCCCAGTAGAAATGTAAAACACCACCTGTCGGTGCTTCACACCTGAACAGGTGCTTTATCAAGGGTTAGGTGTACCATACAAAAAATCTCTTTTATAGTCCTTAGAAAATTACTTAATCAGAAATGTTCATCTCAAACAGGTGTTATTAATTACCATGAACTAAACCAATGTGCACACATCTTCTAACAGTGAATATTCATCATTTGCTGGGCAACTTATAAAAAGTACATTAAAAACATATATCTAAAAACATGTATCTACAGAAAGGGCTGTCAAAAAGGCTATTCTATTGCATAATATGCTCATAATCATACTGGCATATCGTAAGTATAGTCAACACAGTGTTAGTAGATTTGTATTGTAAACAATAGACCAGAGTTCAAATTGTGATATGATACCAGATATTCAAAAATTTGTGAACCCACAAACAGGAATTGCAGGTGAGCTAACCTAGATATGCACTGGTGTTTCCCAGCGCCCATACTCAGAAGCTCTGGAGTGCCAGCACAATCACGAAAGCACCAGAGTGCAATAATGCCACTGCGCCTATACAAATGAGTGGGTCCCCATGCATATTGATGTAGCGTATCTTCAAAGGTTTGCAGCCACAATAAACAACCTCAAAGTCGGGCTACTTGCCACTGCCAAAAACACCTCTTACTGGTGCGGCCACACCCTTCCGAAGGCAGGATGGCTGTACTGCAGCCACCAACCCTGATCCCCATTCCAGATATGTATAATCCTGCCTGGTGTCTAGTGGCACCCTCCAATCACTCATTTATTGTGATTTACTGTACTCCCTGCTGTCTAGTGGCACCCCAGTCCCCAAACACCCATTCTGTCTAAGCATACCTATCCCGGCTGACTAGTGGCACCCTCACCCCACATTTGCCTGTTCCATCTGACCTCAATACCTGGTGTCAGTGGTACCCCTGTCCCTGATCACCTGTTGATGAATGTAAACATATTCAGTGGTAGCCCAATGGTAGCGCAGTGTCCCCACCTGTCCCGCCTGCTCACAGACCACTACCCACCCTCCTCCCCACCCTTTACTAGTGTGACTGGTGGTGATCTGTGATGCCCAATATGATGAGTGACATGGTCCTCCTCTCACCTCCTCAGCTGGCTGCCATATGAGATGTCAGTGGCGTACACAATATGTGCACTCACTGAAAGATCATACAGCAGCCAACCTGGAATCAGCGGAGGTCGTGCTGCTGGTCACTGTATTGGGCATCAGAGATTACTGCAGTAATGGGGAGTGGTTTAGTGAGTGCACGGGATGGGCTTGGGGACATCAACCATCACTTAATACTTTATATTCATCAACAGGTGATTGAGAGACAGGGGAACACTGGACACCAAGAATTGATAGGATAGTATGGAATGAACAATTGCGGTGGGTGCCCTAGACAATTGTGTGATAGGTGCTTTAGACAGAACAGGTTCAGGGAGTAGATCGCCACTAGACAACAGGGGTAGGTATGCTTAGATGGAATGGGTGTTCAGAAGGTGGGAGGAGCCACTAGGTACCAGGGAATACAGTAAATGACAATGAACAGGCAAACAGGGGTGGAGTTGCCACTAGACAAAAGGGAATGCAGTAACTCATAATGAACAGGCAATTGGGGAGGGTGGGTGTACCACTAAACACCAGGGATAGGTATGCTTACAAAATGGGTTTCCAGGGGGTGGGGGCTGCCAGTAAACACCAGAGATGCATATGTTTAGCCAAAATGGATGTTCAGTGAGTGGGGGTCTGCTAGCACCTTGGAATTCAGAAGACACACAGCAGGATGGACACTAGTGGGCTGCAGCATGCATGAAAATGAGCCCATAATGGGCATGCCAATGGTCCCTTAGCACCTTGCATGCCCAATGGTCTCATTTGCATGTTGTGGCTGAATATAGCTAACAGGGTTTTGGCTCTATGCATTTCAGGTAGTGCTATTTCCTGTGGGCTATATGTAGCCCAGGTCCATGATGGGGTAATGCAGTTTCATCTAGCATTGCCCTGACATGGTCCCAAAGTCAGTCGGATGGCAATGGTCCACTAGCCGACTGAATATAGCAGCTGATGGGTAATAAATATCTGCACTGCACTTATGCTGCTTTTCAGTATTGGGCCATGACCATTACTGCAATTCTTTTTCAAATTGTGTCCTCCCTTCTAATTATAGCAGAGTTGTGATCTATGGAAGCTTCTCTAGTATTAAGAATAGTACATATTGTAGAACAATGGACTGCTATTTGATAAAGTAGGTGAAAAGTGAAATTCTGCTTTTTACTAAGAATTTTAAAATTCCCAACAAGTCAATACTTTATTTTCAGTTCTGTGTTTTATAACTTGGCTAACTAATGGCTTGGAATTGGAACAGTGAATTTACAGAAAAGAAATTTAGTTAGCAACAAAAATTTGTGTGGGTAGATATGTTTTGTCAGGAACAAAGATGTGTGTGAGACACAAATGTTCCTGACAAAAATATCTCTGACAGGACAATTTAGTGGTACCTTTAGAACCAGTACTATAAAACTGAACAGAAGTCACATAACCCCTTTGGACTTCCCAGCTATAAGACATGGTTGAAGTTACATGACCACTTTCAGTCCTCTACCATGAAATGTTCCCAGTAGGGAATTCTGTTTATAATAACTGGGATCCATTTTTTCCAAAAGGGAAACCTAGTTATAATTTGCTGTTACAACCAGCTGGTTATAACAGCATTTATGTGCTTGCTTCCGCTGTAAAAAGCCACATGCACACTGGTGCTACTGTAGTCTAGAATGATCACAATGAGAGTGCAAGTGCCAGCCAGAACGTTCAACTCCCAGCTCATACAGAGCTCAGGCTACAGCTTGCTCTGTGCAGTCCAGAAGGGGGCTGAGGATAATTGTCAGGAAGTGGAGGAGGCTGTGGCTAGAGTGCCTCCCTCTACCAACCCAGTGTGTGTGCTCCCACAGCTATGATTAAATGCACTAAGGTACTTGACTGACTTAAGTGAGGGTGGGCAGCAGAGTGAGTGTGACTGGATCAGACAAAGTGCAGCCACACCATAGCTTTGCTGTGAATGCCTGACTGGGCTTATTTAAAAAAAATGTAATAAATGAATATGAGGAAGCAGGCCCCGGGACATAGTTCACTCCTCAAGGCAAGCACTGGATAAAGCCACACCATGACTGCTGGTCTGACTCCCAAGGAGCTATCATAAAGAACCGAGGCGGGGACACTTTGGGGAGAAAAAGCAGATCCAGCAGTTATATAAAACAATACATGGGGGTTGTCGGATTCGGCCACTGGAAGGAGGGATCAAGTATCCATAGGACTGATCTCCTCCTCTGGGACTGGGAGGGGGCAGAGCCCAAAGCTTGCCAGATGTTGGTGCACGTCACACAGGAGCAAGTGTCATGCACCATGACATCACTGCATGTCTCCCAGTGGTGAAAACTAGAGGAAGATGCCAACAGCAAGATGACAAGGAGTGCCCACAGGCCCCATACCCAGTCAGCTGGGCATGCTGACCAGAATTGGATCTGTTTGGTGATGGGGCTTGGGGAACCCTGTTGACCTCACTGGGGGGGGGGCAAGCCTTAGAGGAAGCTGTCCAGTTCTGGCAGACATTGGGATGATGGGCTGCAGCACTCCTCAGAAGGAGGGCTGATGGAGAGAGAGGAAAAAAAAAAAAACAAGACAGGTTGATGTGCACAATTCTAATTTTATGCACACACTTGGTATTGGATATTTTATAAACCTGACAGCTTTGCTTGTGGGGTTCATGTAGCATCCCATACCTTGGGTGTGTATACAATTCTCATTATGCATTCCTACCCAAGTATTATTCTATATTTTATGTAGCCTGTAACTGTAAAAGACCCTGCTGAGATGAAAGCAGATCCCAC